>CM052673.1:2495297-2514842 GCA_028533205.1 Lagorchestes hirsutus
AAAACCAAAAGAATGAAAAAATAGAAGACAATGTGAAATATCACTGCAAAAACAACTGACCTGGAATACAGATCCAGGAGAGACAATTTAAAAATTATGGGACCACCTGAAAGCCATGATGAAAAAAGAGCCTAGATATCATCTTTCATGAAATTATCAAGGAAAGCTGCCCTGATATTCTAGAATTAGAGGGCAAAATAAATATTGAAAGAATCCACAGATCACCTCCTGAAAGAGATCTGAAAAGATAAACTCCTAGGAATACTGTAGTCAAATTCCAGCGTTCCCAGGTTAAGGAGAAAATATTGCAAGCAGCTAGAAAGAAACAATTCAAGTATTGTGGAAATCAGGACAACACAAGATCTGGCAGGTTCTACATTAAGGGACTGAAGGGCTTGGAATATGATATTCCAGAGGTCAAAGGAACTAGGATTAAAATCAAGAATCACCTACCCAGCAAAACTGAGTATAATACTTCAGGGGGAAAAATGGTCATTCAATGAAATAGTGGACTTTCAAGCATTCTTGATGAAAAGACCAGAATTGAATAGAAAATCTGACTTTCAAACACAAGAATCAAGAGAAGTATGCAAAGGTAAACAGGAAAGAGAAATTATAAGGGACTTTCTAAAGTTGAACTGTTTACATTCCTAGATGGAAAGATAATATTTGTAACTCGTGAAACTTTTCTCAGTATTTGGGTAGTTGGAGGGATTATATACATATAGACAGAGGGCACAGGGTGAGTTGAATAAGAAGGGATCATATCTAAAAATATAAAATTAAGAGGTGAGAGGAATATATTGGGAGGAGACAGGGAGAAATGGAATGGGGCAAATTATCTCTCAGAAAAGAGGCAAGAAAAAGCTTATCCAATGGAAGAGAAAAGGGAAGACATGAGAGGGGGAAAAGTGAAGCTTACTCTCTTCACATTTGCCTTAAGGAGGGAATAACATGCTCACTCAATTTGGTATGAAAATCTGTCTTACACTATAGGAAAGTGTAAGGGGGAGGGGGCTAAGTGCAGTGGGGTGATGATAGAAGGGAGGGAAAATGGGAGAATGGAGCAATTAGAAGCAAACACTCTTGGGAAGGGACAAGGTGAAAAGAGAGAACAGAAGAAATGGGCAGCAGGACAGGATGGAGGGAAATGTGGTTAGTCTTTCACAACATGACTATTATGGAAGTCTTTTGCATAACTGCACATCTATAGCCCATATTGAATTGCTTGCCTTCTCAGCAGAGATGGGTGGGGAGGGAGGAAGGGAGAGAAGTTGGAACTCAAAGTCTTAGGAACAAATATTGAGAATTGTTTTTGCATACAACTGGGAAATAAGAAATATAGGTAACGGGGTACAGAAATCTATCTTGCCCTACAAGAAAAGAGAGAAGATGGAGGTAAGGGAAGGGAGGGGTGTTAGAAGGGAAGGCAGATTGAGGGAAGGGGTAATCAGAATGCAAGGCGTTATGGGGAGGGGGATGGGAGACATGGGGAGAAAATTTGGAACTCAAAATTTTGTGGAAATGAATGTTGAAAACTAAAAAATAAATAAATAAACATTAAAATAAAAAAAAAAGCAAGTTGGGGGAACTCAGATGGAAGGAAAGGCTGTTCATTTAGCTCAGCAATCGAAGCAGAAGGCTGGCAAAAGAAGTGAGCATACCACCTTTGTATAGACACAGCCTAGTTGCTACAGTGATGACCGACAGGAAAGTGCATGGAAAATGAAACAATGTTACAGAGGGAGACTTCTCAGGCAAAAGCACGTCCCATAGTATGGCAAAAATGAGAGAAGGTGGGAGAACACAGTGTTCAGAGTGATAATTGAGGATTTTCCTCAGCAGGAGGTCACAGATATTTTGAGTCAGTTCACCCAAACGATGGAAGAATCATTACTATCTTGGAATGGTCAGAATCAGTGATGAAGGGGCTGGAGGATCATCTATAGATGGTGTGGATTGCTTGAAATTTGTAAGTATCAGTAAGAATCCTTTCGTACAGCAAGCTTTTAGAGATTGCAACATACAAGAACGTAACAATATGACTAATGTGTTAGCTTTGGCTGCAGATGAATGCAATAAGCAGTATCCTACTGACTCTATGTGGCCTAATGGAGATGGACCCTGGTATTCACTTAAGGACTGTATAAGAAAGTTAAAAGAGGAGGTAATGAAGACTGCCATAGTGATCAGAAATGCAGATGCATACTATGATACCCTCTTAGCAGTTTCCCATAGGAATATAATAGTGAAGACGGCTGCTCCTTACAAGCACCTAGTTTTGACTCTAATGATTGGGGGATAGGGAACCCTCTTTCTGAGGTGCTGAACAAGATTTCACAGTTAAGTGACTTAGCGGGCTGAGGAAAAGATGAATTTCCTTGAGAGAGAAGAGTAAATAGCAAGTGAATTCAAAGTGAGAATAGATTGACAAGAAAAGAATTATTTATTGCTGTATTGAGAGTAGGGGTAGATTTGGGAAGCATAAATTATATGCCAAATAATGAATGTACCAAGAAGAGGGGCTTGATACTAGACAGAAGAGAGAAGTAAGAACTGCCCCTAGGGATCCTCCTGAACCCTTGTATCCAAGTTTGTCATACCTTCAGGGAGAATAGGAAATTGGTCAAGGTCCAGCTCAGATTACAGAAATACACAGACAGGATTACAGACCCCATATCAATTTGACCCTACATTAGAAAAATGGATCAAATACTGCAACTAGGGCATTAATAGATACTAGGGCAGAAGTCTCACTTATATATGGAAACCCTGATAAGTTTAAACATGGAACTTCTATCACCCTCACAGGACTGGGAGGGGCCAAAATATCAGCCAGACAAGTCAGACTAACAATGAAAACTGGACAATTACCTAAGAAAGAATATACCATGGTAACTGTACCCATTCCTGCATACATCATTGGAGTAGATATATTAAAAGGTATGACTAAATCTACCTGAGGGGAGATACCAATTTGTGGTAAGGAAGATAGGAATTAATACAATTTTGGAGGGTAAAATAAAAATGGACTCAATCATTTTACCTGAACCTTCTGAAGTAATTAATTTAAAACAGTATCATGTGCCAGGTGGAGAAGATGAAATTACCAGTACTATAATGGAATATACTGAGGCAGTAGTGTTAGTCCCTACAACCACTTGATGGAATAATCCTGTCTGGCCAGTAAGAAAGTCAGATGGGACTTGGAGAATGACAGTGGATTATAGACAACTGAATAAGGTGACTCCTCCCTTCTATGCTGCTGTTCTAGATACCATTACCTTAATAGGAAGGACCCAGAAATATGATGGGACTTGGTACATAGCTACTGATTTAGCCAATGCTTTCTTTACTATTCCAATAGATAACAATGGGACCAATTTGCTTTCTCTTGGCAGGACCAACGATATACTTTTACATGCTATTTGTCACAGGGTTGTGCCTGAACATTTGAATAAATTAGAATTACCTAGTGTACAGCATACCCACTACATAGATGATACTATGATACAGGGAAAAAATGTAAAAGAAGTAGAGAATAATTTGATGCTTTTTAATTTAGCATATGAAAAGCAAAGGGCAAGAAATTACCCCTGCAAAGATTCAAGGGCCAGCTTAAATCATAAAATTTTGAGGTATACAAGGGAATCAGGGGCTGTGAGAGATTCTCCTGCACTCCTGACAAAAGATTCAGGATTTTCCTACCCCACCAATAAGAAAGAGGCCCAAAAGTTTATAGGATTATTTGGATATTGGCAACATCACAGACTGCATCGAGGACAAATTTTTAAACCCTTATAGAAAATTACTAGGAAAAAAATATGAATTTGACTGGGGACTTGAGCACAGTAAAGCTTTTGAAGAAGCAAAGGTCTCTGCATTTGACCCTAGATTTATGTGTCTATGCACATGGTGGAATTACAAATGACTGCACAAGACAAATATGCAAACTGAAGTTTATGGCAAAAACAACAAAGCCGAAATGTACCCTTAAGATTTTGGTCTAGGAAATTCCCTTCATCTGGAATTCAATATGCCCCTTTTGAAAAGCAGTTGCTAGCTGCATATTGGGCTTTGGTAGAGACAGAACAACTGACTTTGGGTCATGAAGGAATATTAAGGCTTGGAATCCCGATTATGACCTGGGTAATGAGTACCGCAGCTTCTCACAGAATTGAACAAGCTCAAGAGGCTAGCATAATTAAATGGAAAAGGTATATCCAAAATAGATCTAAAGCAGGCAAAAAGTGAAGCTTCTGCTTTACATAAATCTATAGCAAACATAGATACTGAGGGAAATAATACACCCCCTAAACCAAAGCAACAGTTGATACAGTCCTTGGTAAAATGGAATGAAGGATATGATGGATTAACCCTAAGAGATATACATGGTTTACTGATGGGACAGCAAAATATTTGGGCCACAAAAGACATTGGAAAGTGGTAGTCTATAACCCCTGTACTAGGTGGACTTTGGAAAGTACTGGCATAGGTGGAAGTAGTCAATATGCTGAACTTATGGCAGTTCATCAGGCTATCAAAACAGAACAAAGAGGACAGTGTGATATATTCACTGATTCTTGGGCAGTAGCTAATGGGTTAGCTACATAGATGCCCATGTGGAAAAATCAAAATTGGGAAATTCATGGCAAACAAGTCTGGGTCAAAGAATTATGCAAAGATATATGGGGCATGTCTTTGGCTACTAATTTGTCAGTTTTTCATGTGGTTGCACACATGGCCCTTACCTCACCAGAACGTGAGTACAATGCACATCCTGATCAATTAGCAAAGATTGCTACTCAACATATTATCCTTACTCTGACACCAACTGACAATCCGGTACTAGCAAAATGGGTCCATCTAACAGCCAGGCATTTACGGGTCCAGGCCACATACCAGTAGGCACAAGATAAAGGTATTAGTATTTCTTATTCATTGTTACAACAAGTAGCAGAGAAATGTTATATATGTCAGCTGAAAAAGGAACAAACTGTTCCTTGGGTAGTAACTGGAGAGATAGCAAGGGGGAAAGTATCAGCCCAAATTTGACAAATAGATTATACTGGACCACTACCCAAGATAAATATACAAATTTATATGTACTTGTGTTGACAACTATTCAGGCATACTAGTGGCTTGTTCCTAGAAGAATGTGACTCAGAAAAACACCTGTAAAACTCTAGATATCATAAGTCTATATTATGGAACCCCAATGCAGACCCAAAATGACAATGGGTCACATTTCAAAGGTAAGGAAATGAAGAGATATTGTGTATTAAACAGCATAGAATGAAAATATCAATTCCATCTTATCCACAAGCATCTGGGTTAAGTGAAAGAATAAATGGATTACTGAAAGAATAGTAAAGGAAGTTAAGTTCTAATAATTCTTATCAACATTGGAAAGATAATTTGTTCATTGCTTTAGCAGGCCAATGGGAGGAAGTACACCTCTAGTCAGAATGATGATTCCAAGTCTGCAAATTAGAAAACAACAAACACATAAGATCCCAAATACTGAGTACTGGACCGTTAGCCCAGATGTCTCAGCACTGTATCCAGAGACACTTGGCTCCACGGGATACGATTTACATTGTTTAGAGGACTCTGGGCTGGACAGAAAAGAAATAAAAAAAATCTACTGGAATATGTATGAGAATCCCTAAAAATCATTTTGGACAGATATTACCTAAATCAGGATTAGCAGCTCAAGGAATACATGTATTGGCTGGAGTAACAGATTCTAATTATCAAGGAGAAATTGTTGTGACATTCCAAAATTTAGGTGAAGAACCCATACAGTTTTGTAAAAATAACAGAATAGTTCAAGTGATTATTATTCCTTGTGAAACAATACCCCCTGTGAAAATTGACCTCCTTCCAAAATAACTAGCAGAGGAACTGAAGAGTTGGGTTCTACTGACAGAATAAAATTGGGAACCGAAATATGGATAAAACAAAAGCCAGACAATGTTCAAAAGACTGCGAAAATTATAGCACATGGGAAAGATAATACTGAAAGTGTTCTTTATTCAGGAGAAGATGATTACCAAATTGTACCCTTAACTCATATATTCTACCGTGCATGAGGCTATGATAGTGAGTTCATGGATTCCAGAAGCACAGCTAACCCTACCTACCCTGCTTCTGCTTATTGTCTTCTTGGTTTTTTTTTTGTTTCTTTTTGGTTTTTTGTCTATTAAACTTGTTTGCTAGATTTGTTTTCTGCAGGCTCCACCTGCAGAGGCCTGATTACTTAAGCCAAATGTCACCCTCTGTCCATTACTGGGATATGTCATCCCTGGATCCAGTATTGACCAAGCTCTAGATGCCAGCTAAAGAACTGACTTCTTGAATGGGACCTCTTGGGGCAGGGACAGCTCTACATCCAATTTCAGCAGGAAGTAGCTATAGAAGAAGAGACCTTTGTCCCTTACCTCAAGATTTTGGGCCCCATTTGTTCAAGGGGGGAACGATGGGGTGCTTGTGCTCAAGTTTTACCCTAAGATACTGTTTTAGGTGCCTATTTTGGGTGATCCCTGTTATATTATTGTAAAGTTCTGTTGACACCAGTTGCCTGAGATATTGTTTTATATGCTTATATTCTGTTATCCCTGTAACAATCCTGTTGATACCAGTTACCCCACTGACCTATGTAATGAATATGAAAGATCTTGGGGCCAAATGTTTTTCTTCTGCCTTCTATATGGATATTTTCAATTCAGAACTATGCCAGCATATTCATAGTCACCCTTGATGCTGTGAATATTGCCCTGCCAATACAAGCCTTCACCCAGGCAATCTGCCAGCCTGTTGTCACTGACCTCCTCCTCCCCGCTTCATCTCCCCATAAACAGTATCTGCCATTCCACTCTAAGATCTGGATTTCCAGGTTTTCCAGAATCTAGACACACAGTTCCTGGTAAAGTAAATTCACTCATCTTTAAAGCCAATCTTTGAAGCTAGGGCACAAACCAAATAATTAGTGACTGAATATACGCAAACCAGCCCATTTAGCAAAATATCTACTAAAGTCCCTTGCCCTGTGGGATGGGCTAATTCTTTTCCTTAAAAGGCACTGAAGCCATCCTTCAGACTTAATTGGCTCAGAAGATGAGAGACTGGAGTCATGGACATCACTAGCTGCTCCTATCCCTCTCTGATACTTGGCTTGTATGACTGAACAGATCGGAGACAGGAGGGCTATGTTCAACTGAATCAACGTACGCTGCCCCTGCTGCATAGTCCTACTGAATATCCTTTGCCTGCTATAGCTAAATAAATATCTTTTTAACTGCTGAATGATTTATAAATGTCTTATTTGTCTAACAGCATATTTAAAACTATGAGGGGGCCAGCCTGTCTCAGGCCCACCCCATGACTTATCTACTGGCTGACCTAAGACATCACAAATGTTTCAGTCTGATATCCCATCCAGTCATCCCCCCAGGCCACTGCACCAGCTGCTGGCTCACACACATACCATTTTCTCTTGCCCCCTCACTTCCCACTGAAAAAGGGGCAAGGCATGGCAAAAAAGTCAGGCACCACGTGAAGTGCTGGAGATCCAAAAACAGGCCCTCAAGGAGGTTACATTGTCATGCTGGAAGACAACACATAAAAGGGAAGGAGGAGAGGTACCCTGCATGGGGTGCTGGTATTAGTATGGAAAGACAGAAACATGGCTAGGAGGGGAATGAAGGTTGGCTGGCCTGGGCCATTCCCTCAAATAGGCCCTGGGAAAGACTCACCAATGAGAGAAGAGGGCTGGCATGTTGCAGGCATGTTCCATTGTGAGAAGGTCAGAGGGGTAGATGGATCTTCCAACGTGAGGATGCCCTTGGCACTGAGGGAGATTTCTGGGAGAGACTGGAGCTGGGGTACGGTGCTGAAGTCCAGAAAATCAGAAGCACAGCCTGGAGGATTAATGAAGGTTGGCTAGCCTTGGATCTCTCTTCCAAGCTGAGGCTCTGAAAGGAACTCACCAATGGAAGGAGATTGGTATGGCAGAGGGATGTTCCACTGTGAGGAACCCATGGGGTGGATTGAGGTTTTAAGGTGAGGAGGTTTTCTACCTTCTTCCATCCTTCCACCCCTCCCCTTGCCCAAAAACAAAGCTCCCTTCCCTGCATACCACTTTCCTATATACATTAGCTTTCACTATTAGAATGTAAGTATCTTAAAAGCAGAGATTGTCTAGTGAAAGACTAAAAAAGATACAATTCCTAGTTAAAAAATAAAAGGCTATTCCCCTTAAATCCCCCTTCACCATAGCAATCAGTAATTCTTAGTCAGGAACGCATTCTCATAAAGCAATGGAAATTCCACTAAAACCTCCAGAGCATCAATTTTTTGACTCAGTATTTTATGCTTCAGAGGGTAAGGAAGCCAAGACAATAAGGATGGAAGGAAAGAAAACAAGCATTTATGAAGCACCTACTAGATGCCAGGCACTGTGCTATGTGCTTTATAAATACTATCATCTGATGCCCACAACTCCCAGGAGGGAGGTGCTATTATTATACCCATTTTACATATGATGAAACTGAGGCAGACAGAAGTGAAGTGACTTGCCCATGGTCACAGAGCCAGGAAGTATGTGAGGTTGGATCTGAACTCAGGTCTTCCTGATTTTAGAGCCCTAGCTGTGAATAATTCCAGTGTCAGCTCCCTGGGCCCATCATATTATCTAGCCCCTTAAAGCAAAGCCATCCCAGTCAGGATCACACAGGCACCAGATAAAATTCCCCCATCTGCATATGCATCCACCATGGCAACAGCCAGAGAGGCATCAGAGAAATGCCTAGGCAGGGCCTTTCATGCCTCAGGAGGCCAGGAAGCCAACCCAGCAGACTCCTGGCCTCCTTAAAATAAAAATCAGGCTGCTCCTGCCTCAGCTGTCTACAAGAATTCTCATCATGTGCATCTTATTAAGCTCATAAAACTAGGGCAAAGATGGGAAAGTAGATACATAAGTCAGAAGCTGATGTTTTGTTTGTTGCCATTACTGAGGTCCAAAGAATCAATCAAACATCCAGTAAGCCTGACTGTGTAACGTGCCGTAAGCAGCACTTGGGGGCACAAAGAAAAGGTGCCAATAACAGAAGAAGGGGCCCACAAGGTACACAATGCTCCCAGGAACACTCTGAGTCATAAGAAACTGGAGATAAAATTTGGTTGTTGTCCTTTTTCTTCAAAGAGGACCACAATTACCTCACCATGATAAAGTGAAGCTCCAGAGTGTCCGACTGTGGCTGATCAGACCAATATGAGCTCAGAATGCTCTACCCCAGGTTGGGCACAGATAGTCTGTGTGAATATTTGGGATGGATATCCCAAATTTGCACATCCTACATTTACTTTGGCTGAACAAACTCTGATTCACAAAGAAACCTCCCGGTGATCTAGCACTTTGCAGTTATACTGGGAGAGAGGAGCCATGTTAGTAAAGTGATCCTGGGTCACACGCAGGCGGGATTGGAACTTGGATCTTTCTGATTTCAAGTCCCCTAGGTACATACAGCAATATTACTGAACCATAAGAACCAAGGAGAAGGAGAAATTCAGCAAAATGTGCAGAGGATTAGATGAAATGAACCAGGGTGACAAAAATGAATCCAAAAGAGAAATCAGTACAGTAAGTACAAGTGCCCAGTGAACAGAGAGCTGGCCTTGGAGCCAGAAAGATCTAAGCTCAAATCCCACCCCAGACTCTCAGTTTCCCCATCTGTGAAATGGGGACAACAGCACCTGTCATGGGCTGTAATGCACGGTATCAACGTGAGCTATTACTAAAGTGTCCGGTTCCATGGTGGTGTTGGGGAAAGGGGGAAGGGAATCATGACCTAGGTATAAAAAGAAAAGGCATAAAACTTTTTTAAAAAAAAGGACAACGAAAGAATGGCCATGGGAGGCAGAGCCCCAGGGGGCTTGCAGAAGCTTAGGTCAGCTCCCAGATGCCTGTCTGCTCTCTTGAGGCCCCTCCTCTTCTGGGGCTGGGGGAGTGCAGGAGGAAAGAGAGGTCAGCACTTTCTAATGGAGGGAAAGTTGGGACTG
Source organism: Lagorchestes hirsutus (assembly GCA_028533205.1). Lineage (NCBI taxonomy): Eukaryota > Metazoa > Chordata > Mammalia > Diprotodontia > Macropodidae > Lagorchestes > Lagorchestes hirsutus. The sequence continues at coordinate 2,505,360 of CM052673.1, forward strand.
AAGGCCCCTGAAAGCCAAACAGTGTGGTGTCTTGTCCCCAGGCCTGGGTAGCTACAATGACCACGGAGGCCATGGTTTGGCAGCAATGAGGGCGGTGCCAGGCTGGGCTTGCTCACCTGCAAAGTTGTTTCTTGGGCTTTCTCCTTCTGGAATCCAAGGGGCTTCTCCTTGCTCCAACTGGTGGATAACATCAGGTTTGGACACCGTCAATCCTGTTGAATGAATATGGGACAGAGAACCAGCAAAGAGCTGAGAATTCAATCCAAGGCCCTGCACCTATGAGGATTGGGGGGATGTGACAAAGTTTCACAGAAGCTCTACAGATCTCTGAAGGACACTCTGTAGGGGCCTGCTAGCAAGTATTGAAGAAGAGGTTGGGGACCAGATTTGGGCCTAGAAAGAGAGTCTGTTTATTTAACAGACACACTCCCTGCTGAGAGGGTGGGAATCATTCATGCATTTGGGATTCTGTACTGGGACTCTTGGGGAGAGTTCCTCAGGGAACATCATACAGAAGAGCTCAAACCTCTAGGGCAGAATCAATTTGTTTGGTTCTAGATGTTTAAAGCAAAATTTTTTGTCAGCAAACAGGTAACATGTATCCTATGTCTCAACTGTAAAAGGAGGAGCAATCTCTGGTTTTTGTGTACAAAGTAATAACTGCTTAATACTTGACTGTTAAATAAAGACCCTCAGCTGAATCCTGGGGGCAGCCCCCTCCTCACCCAGGCACACCAGGTTCCTGAAGTTCTCCAGCATCACTTCCCGATACAGCTCCTTCTGGAAGGGGTCCAAGTGCCCCCACTCTTCCAGAGTGAAGTCCACGGCCACATCCCTGAAGGTCACAGACCCCTAAAACAACAAAGGCATCTGAGCTGACCCTGGGACCATCCCTCATGAAGACCTAGTGGGAGGCACGGTGCGGGGAAGAAGAGTACAGATGAGTTGGTTCCTAGGACTCCTCATAGGCATGCAATGCCTACAATGGGACTGAGGCTGGGCCAGACTCTGAACCATCAAACCAAACAATAAGAAGTGATGAGAGTCATGTTTCAATGAACAACAGTCCATGAAGTAGCGAAGCCACCGTTCATCCATCATGTTACAGAAGAAATCCCCTGCTTTCTGCAATCAGTCAGGCTACAGGAACTGGGTCAGAAACCCAGGTTTCCTATTTCCACAACACCAACTCTCTCTCGCTTCATCAACTCCACGCCCACTGTCTACATCATCATCTCACAAAGATGGAGCCTGTACCTCACTGTTCAATGCCCAGTTTGCATATTAGAGAATATCGACAGCCATCACATAATGAAAATGAAGACTCCAAGAGGACACAAAGCACAAAAATAAAAAATGGGAAAATCTCATTGGAGTGGTGGCCTCCCTGAGAAGCATGGCAGCTTGGGCAGATCTTCAAAATTGCAAAAATGGAATAAAAATCAGAGGAAACTTTTTAAATGGCAGAATCAGATGATGGTTTCAGATCTCTATAAAATAAAGCAACAGAACTGAAAGACAAGGGTCAACCAGGCATTCTGAGAAATACTAAGGTCTCAGAAAACTATGAAGAAACAAAATCTGAATCACATAATCCAGGTAATAATATAGAAGAAAACTGCCCAGAAATAATGGAAATAGAAGGTGGAGCGCAAACAGAATTCACAGAACTAAGACAAATCCTGAATTTGACTAACCCACAAATGCAGTCATCAAGTTTCAAAGCTTAAAGGTCAAGGACCAAAGACACCAATTTGAATTTCTCAAGAATATCCAATGAGGACAAGGAGATTAAAAAAAAAAAAACTACAATCAGATATACTGAAAAGCAAGGGAAAATGGCCTCCATTACCAAATAATCTATCCTGCAGAGCTAGGTATATTTCACCAAAGGAAATTTTTCTTTTCAATTAGGTCACAAATTTAATTCCTTGCTAGTAGCTCCAGAACCGGGCGGGTCTGGATATTCCAAGTGACCAATTATATGTCACAGAAGCAATTTAATCTAGTATTGCCTTAAACTAATGAATTGAGTATGACTATAGGTTAACATTATGCAGGGAAATAACAAGTCTATGGCTGCTTTTAAGACATAGGGTCACTAAAGAAATAGGTTATTCTGTTTTTCCAGTACTACTCAAACAATTTGGCAGAAATGAAAACTTTTATATCAGTTATCTAACATAATATATAGTATGAAAATGAACAAATGGATGAATGATAAATGTTTTAAAAATTATACCATAAAACTACTATAAAATATGAGAGAAATCTACACCTGTGAATAGGGAAAGAATTCATTTATGGACAAAGGTGAGAGAACATTATATAAGAGATAATTTTCTTCATATGAAATTAAAGGGCATTTGTACAAAAAAAAATCGCAGCAGTTATAACAGGAAAAAAAAAACTATGAATTGGAGAAAAATTTCTTTTTCTAAGAGCTCTCATAAAAGTCTAATATCCAAAAGAGAAAGGGCATTACCATGAATATATTAGACTAAGTCATTCTCATCAGACAAGCTGTGGAAGTGTATGAAGAAACAGACAAATTATCAACAATTATTCCAAGTCACTACCAGGAAAAATGAAAATTAAAACACCTTTGAGTTATCATTTCAAATCCAAACAAAGAGTATAAGGAAATACTGGAGGGGTCTATAGGCAGATTGTTGGATGTACTCATTACTGGCAAAGCTGTGAACTGGGCCAACCTTCCCTGAAGATCACCGAACTATTCAAGAAATGTCACCAAAGTGTTCCCACTCTTTGATCTAGCACCCTCAATTCCAAGCTTATATCTCAAAGTGGTCAATTACAGAGAAACAAGTATAGTTCAAACTATTCTCTGAGTTAGGTCTCTACTTCTCTCCCTCAGGGTACCCTGAAGGCTGCAGCCAGTCTCTTCTCTAATGAAATTGGCTCAGCCCCCACCAGCTGTTCCTTCTCCCCACTTCAGTGACTAGCACCTCAGTTCCATTTACCCACTTTACAACAATTAGTTTTTACAGAAGAATATTTACTTCAAAGACAAGGCTACAACAAGCATTCTCCCCAAACATCTCAGGAGCACACTCTCCCCTATTCCACTGTAGTCTCTTGGGAAAGTCTCAGGCTTGGCACAACTTCTACAAAGCATTGCCCCCACTAGACTCATGTCCAGATGAGGCATGATTGCTAGATGAGATCTCTTTTCAGCTACCATTAGGTTGGTCCCGAAGGTCTCTCCTTGCTACTTGGGACAATGATGATGGGCTGGTTGAAAAACCCAGCATATACTTTAACTCCCAGATTCTTAGACTCCAGGACCTGATTTTTCAAAATTCAAAAGTTTGAACTTTCCAAATAATTCTCCTTCAAACCAAATAGAAAAGAAAAAACAGCAAGGGCAAAGGACCAAGGGCTATTTGCACAAGGTCTTATGTTGGCCTTGAAGGGGAAAGAGTTCAAGTTACAATACTGTCTCTCACTGGATGTTGTCAATGAAGGAGTGAAACCAAGAGAAGGCAACCAGACAGAATAACAAGGTTCTAGTCAGTGCTTTCTGAAAGTACCCTGAGCTCTAGTTCTGCAACTGCAGCCAAGCAAGGAGGCTCAGTCACTTGATGAGAAGATCAGAATCAGACACAGACCGAGCACTCAACAAAAATTCTCCCCAAAACAGGCTCCCAGCCTCTTTCCCATGAGGAGGCTCTGTCAGAGTCACTTAGCACATGTGCCAGTCTCCATTACAGTAAAAAGAAAGCTCCCATATGTAACCAAATAGTCTTAACAGCACTGTTTCTATTAGCAAGAGGATGGAAACAAATTACATGCCCAGTTATTGGGAAGATTCATACAGAATATCCCTGTGCCGTAAGGAATGATGAATATAATGAATTTGGAGAAATATAGGAGGACTCATATGAACTGGTGCAGACAAAAGCAAGAAGCAAATGAGCAGAGACAACACTCAAAGGCACCGAAATCTTAGGTACAAGTACAACACAGATCCCAGATAACTGAGGCTAAAACACACATCCCTCTTTTCCAGTAACAAACAGTAAATCACAAAAAGGGAAAGTTGAAATCATGGTATTATAGAGTTTTGCTTAGTTGTTTTTATTTTTTTAGCAAAGTAACATGGGGGTCAAAGAACTGTTGTATCAAAATAAAATGTCTGAAAATAAACAAAACAATAACAAAGGCTGGGAACTTCAGGAAGGAATAACTTTAAAGGAGAAACAAAAAGAATGAGATCATCTGGAACATGAAGGGAAAGTTAAGGAAGAAGGGTTGGTAAAAAAAAAAAAGCATTTCTTGAAATCAGTAAAAGGATTTTGGGGTTGAAGGGCATGAAATATGAGACCTTTCTCACATAATTCCAAATTATTTGATCCAATGGTTAAAAAAAAAAAAAAAGCCCCACCAGTGGAAGTGTATTTAGTAAACCAGTCTTCTTGACGCCCTTCTAACACTGACAATTCTGGTTTTTGTCAATTTTTCAATCCCCATGGTTTGTTTTAACTTTTCTTACTGTTAGCGATATGCAGCAATCTTCAAGATACCACAGGCAATATTAAGGGATAAAAATAGGTAAAATATCTTATGATTAAAGGCCTTGTAGATAATAAAATGCTATTAGGTAAATGACTACAGGATGCCAAAAGTGACTCATTTGTTAAAGGAGAAAGTAGCAAAGGAAAAATGGTATAGCTAAGAAGACACTAAAGTTAGATAAACTTAATTTTCTACTCTCAGAGTCTGACATGACCAATGGAAAGATGAAAGGCCATTATAGATTAATAAATGCTGAAAAAACTAGACTGGCTAGCCCCAGGGAGATTTCTAAATGGGAATCTTGAAGAATATACGACATTATTGCTGTTCAATTGTTTCAGGTGTGGCAGACTCTTCATGACCCCATCTGGGGCTTTCCTGGCAATGACACTGGAGTGCTTTGCCATTTCCTTCCCCAGCTCCTTTGACAGATGAGGCAATGAGGCAAATAGTAGTTATGTGACTTGCCCAAGGGCACAGAGCTAGTAAGTGTCTGAAGTCAGATCTGAACTCAGATCAGAAGGAAATTGCCAAGAAAACTCCAAATGGGGTAACAGAGTAGGATATGAACGAAACAACAACTTTCTCATCCCAAGCCTAGTGCTCTATGCACTGAGTCACCAAGCTGCCTCCTCAGTGACCCTCTCAGATGCCAATGAATGTCATGTAAGAAGCAATCAAATACTAGATCACGAAGAACTTAAAACAAGAGATTGGCAGGAACCGAGAACAACCAGTAAAGGAAATGTGATGCAATAGAACACGGAGATGAAACTATGACATCTGAAGTAATGAGTGGCTCAGCTACCTAATCATAATCACAAGACCACATGTTAAAGTCTCTGAGGAAAGAGCACCCCCTTACCTGGTGGGTCTGGGCTGTCAGGTAGACAGGGGCCATTCCTTTTACTTTAAAGTAGTTACTTCCTGGGGAAGGGCTTCGTGGTCAGAGGGCAGAGCTGGGGAAAAAACGGAGCTATTAGAGAGAAACCCACCTTCCTCTGTATCTCCCCCCCCCCCCAGACCCAGGCACTTGAAATCCACTCACACTCTTGCAAGGTCAGAATGTCATAAAGAGCACATTCTCAACTCAGTTCAATTAAAAAAATATTAACGCCTACTATATACAAGGAGCTGGGTAGTCAGAGACAAAAGAGAAAGTCCTTCAGGGAGCTGAGAGTCCAGGGCTGGGACTGCTAGCATTGATAGCAACCAGAACAGAAGCAGGCAGTCCATCCTCTCCCACCCACCCAGAAAAATCCCTAAATTAGCATCAGACCAAATAGTGCTCATGAAAGCCAAGGAGAAACTATAACTGCTAACTTCTTCCTTGCTAGATGTGCACAAACTATCAGCCAGAATCCCATGGGCAACAGGAAAGGGGTTACTAGCACAGACTAGCACCTCCTGGAGGTGGTGCCATGGTCAGAGCAGCTGCACTTTAGGAAGATCACTTTGAGAACTGGGTGACAGATGGACTGGCAGGGAGAAGATCAAGCAGCAGGCGTAAGATGGGGGAGTCTGTATGGGGGGGGCAGAGAGGAATATGAGGGACATACAAGAGACGCTACCAACAGGCAAGAGGTCAGATGAGGGGAGTGAGAATAAGTGACCAGTCACTGAAAAGCCAATGACTAAGCACCTACTACGTACCAGGCACTGTGCTGGAGGCGACAGGGAAATGAAATACCAAAGCTCTGTACTTCAAAGATGCAGGGAGACCTAAAGGCTATCAGTGCTCTTAGTATGGACTCAGGACAGCAGAACCCAAGATAGCCCCGTCAGCAGCAAGGTGGGCTGACCAACCCACCCAAAAACACAGCAGAATGAGCCTGGTCCTGGCAACAGTAAACACTTAAATGCTTGCTGACTGAACCAAAGCTGGAGATAAAAGTAAACATGTTACAGGGGGAACAAAACACTGACAGAAATAAGGAAAGATAAGGTAACATGTGGGAGAGGTCAGTAACAAGGCTAGCACTGGGAAACCTTTCAGGAGGAGTTGGCACCAGAGCTGAGTCATGAGGGAAGATAAAGAATGTAAAAGCTTCAAAGGAGAGAATGAGCTTCAAAGCTGATGGGGATAGCTAACACACCGAACGGCAGTCAGAATCTACAGGGATTTTGACAGATAGAGAGCCCTGGGTTGAATCTAGTAAAATGATATTCAGCAGGGACAAATGTAAAGTCTTAGACTCCCAAAATAACAATTGCTGGCGTTTAAGTTGTACTGTAATTTAATCCTCCCATTTAATCCTGCTGTGAGGCAGGTGCTATTATGACTCCAATTGTGCAGATGGTGAAACTAAAGATGCAAATGGCTAGAGAACTTGCTCAGAGTCACACAGCTCACATCTCTGGGGCAGGATTCAAATTTGGGCTTTTGTGCCACTGTCCATGATGCCACCTAGCTGCCTAAGCTGGGGGAGGCATAAGTAGACAGAAGTTACTCTGAAAAAGATCTGGAGGTTTCAGGGGACTGCAAGCTCAATGAATCAGCAGGGTGATGTGGAAGCCAAAGATACCAATTTGGTCTTGGGTTGCAGTAAAAGTGGCAGGGCTTGAATGGGGGTGGAGGTGGCGGTGATAGCTCCTCTGCCCCTGTCAGATCTCATCTGGAGTATCCTGTTTAATTCTGGGCACCACAGTTTAAAAAAGATATCGATAAGCTACAGTGTCCAGGGGTGGACAGGCAGGAAAGCAAAGGGTCCAAGGATCTGAAAGGTGGTCCTTTGGTACAGAAACGAGGATTGGGTTTGGCCCCAGCTCTGGTCCACTGATGCCTGAGGCCAGGAAAGCTTCCTGCCAGTTACAGGGGACAAAGAGCAAAGGAAGTTGCCTTAAGAGGTGGTAGACTTCTTGTCCTTAGAGTTGACCCTTGCCAGGTGTGTCAGACTGACGATTCCTTTCCCACGTGGGCTGGCACGAATGCTCACTGAGCACCTTCCAACTCAAAGTCTGTGAAAGCAGAAAACCCCCTGGCACGTCGAAGGGGCCGGACGTGTTGGGTATTTTCTACACCCACTGCCCCGACGCTGCAAAGAGCTGGCAAGCTGGCACATTTTTCATTTCCTCCAGGCAGTCTGGCATGACCACACAGCACTGCTTCTTTTCTCTTTAAATTGGCATTGTGGGCATTCTGCGGATTGTATTTACTCTATACACTGATACATGGGTGCCCTGTTGCCCCCCAGGGGGCGGAAGCTTCATTTCAGGGCGGAGGCTCAATTGTTTTTTGCCATGGCATCTCTGGGCACTAATGACTGGCAGATTATCTCTGAGCTCAGCATGCCCGGAGCCTGGTCACGTGACGGGGGCGGGGCAGGGGCCGAGCCCAGCTCACCCAAGCCTGGGCACACTGGTGCCCGAGGCCTGGCGCACACCTAGCCTGCCCGGGGTCTGCCCTGCCCGGCCCCTCCGAGGCCTCCCTCTCGGGCTCTGGGCCGCACACCTTCGGTCCGGGGCTCCGACCGGAGGGGGCAGCCATAACCCCTGCTCGGCCCGGCCCGGCCTCCGGGGCCCGGGGGGGACCGACCCGGACAAGGTCGGGCCCCCGGGGGCGGGACCAAGGGCAGCCCCGCTAAGCCGATGAAAGGCCCAGAAAGAGCGCGAGCTGCGGGCGGAGCGCATGCGTGCCCGAACGGGAGGCTGGGGACGGGAGCGGCGGCGCCGCTGATTGGATAACTGCGCCATTTCCCCTCCCCCACCTGGATGACCAATGGGCTCCGAAACCAGGTGATGGGCGCCCCGCCCCTCCCGCCCCCCGCCCGGCCCCCCAGCCCAGCCTCGGGCCCTACTCACCCCAGCCTGGAGCGGACGCGGGGCTGGAGCCCCGGCGGTGGCGGCAGCGGAGGACGGAGCGGAGCCGAGACGGTCGCGAGAGTCCCCAGGAGTTCTGGAGCCCAGAACGGCGGGGCCGGGACTAACGGGGCTGACGGCGGCGCCGCCGAGGATGGGGAGCTAGCGGAAGTGACGTAAGCGACTCTGCCTCACTCTCTTTCTGGCCCTGCCCCATCATGGCTTCTGGACCAATCTGGGGACGAGCCTTTCCACCGCCCCCCTCTCGTCCCGGTTTCCTTGGTAACCGCTGACCGAATAATCAACGCCTTCTGGGAAATGTAGTGTACAGGCCGGAGGCGCCGTGTGCACATGCGCAGCAGAATGCAGCTGAGGAACAGTGTCTGGGAGCCTGGGAGGAGGCTCTGGATGAGGGCGGGGAGAGGCGGGTAGAGAGAGGGTCCGGAGTGCCCCTGCCCTCCGCCTGACAGGCCCCTCTCCCTCCTGGACGTGCCCCTTGGTTCTCCCAGCTCTCTTCTCTGTGTCCTGGGGGTCTGCATCTGTGCGGGCAGAGCTGGGAGACCCCGTGAGGCCCCCCCGGCCGAAGGCTGCCATGGCCCCCAATGTCCTGGGGTGGGGGACCCTTCCTAGACATGGTCAGGCCCGGGGGAAGCCCGGCCCGGCCCGGAACAGCGGACTCTCGGGACGGCCCCCCAACCCCCAGCGAATCCGGGTCCGAGGCGGCCTCGCTGACGTTTACAGAGCGCCTGCTGTGTGCGGGGCAGCTGAGGCAGACAGAGGTCGGGTGACTGTCCATGCTGCCCCACCCGCTTCATCGGGGCGCCTCCTTTCTCAGGGGGGCATCCAGCAGGGCCAAGGGAGGGATGCTGCGGCGGGGGAGTCACGGGAGCGGACGCAGCCCGACAGGGGCCGAGAAAGTCCGCCTCCGCACGTGCGGCGCTCGCAGTAACTGCAGCCCTGCCAGGCTCACCACTCTGCCCCTAGGACTGCGGCGGACCGCAGTGGAACCCCGTCAGGCGGGCCCGCCCCTCCTCCCTCCTCCCCCTTGGCAGATCGGACACACGCACGCAAACACCACAGACGCACACACATACCACAGACGCACACACACACACAAGCACGCACACACCACACACACGCACACAC
>CM052673.1:2515342-2589812 GCA_028533205.1 Lagorchestes hirsutus
CATGTAGGTCTTTCCAGGTTTTTCTGAAGTCCTCCTGCTCACCATTTCTTATGGAGCAACAGTATTCCATTACATTCATACAACTTGTTCAGCCATTCCCCAATCGATGGGCACCCCCTCAATTTCCAGTTCTTTGCCACCACAAAAAGAGCTGCTATAAATATTTTTGTACTTTTGGGTCGTTTTCCCTTTTTTAGGCTCTCTGGGATACAGACCTTGTAGTGGAATTGCTGAATCAAAGGGTGTGCAGTGTTGTAGTCCTTTGAACATAGTTCCAAATTTGTGGCTAGCATTTATAAAGTGCTTTACGGTTTGCAAAATGCTTTATGAATACCCCATTTTATCTTGACAACAATGAGGTAGGTGCTATTATATTTCACTATTTTACAGATGAAGAAACTGAGGTAGACAGAGATTAAGTGAATTGCCCAGTCACACGATTAGTGTCTGAGGCTGGATTTGAATTCAGATCTTTGATTCCAGGTCCAATCCCAGCTGTCCCACAAATCTAACTATAAAAACTAGTTAGAAAAATCTAACCAAAAAATAAACAAGAAAAAAGTTAAGAACTTATGCAAACTTTTAGAAAAGTTTGAAAAAAAAAGTTTGAAAAGTTTTTAAAAAATTACCTGAATGGTAACTGAAAGGAACATACATATTTCTTAGCTCTTCATGGCATCTTTACAAAAACTGACCATGTACTGGGGCAAAGTCAAATATATTAAACATACCCTTTACCGACCATAATGAAATAAAAATTATATTCAGTGAAAAAATGAATAAAAATTTACTGAAGCTGACATTATCTGACATTCAATGAGACTGATATAAATTGATGTAGGGTGTAGTAAGCAGAACCAGGAAACACTGAAAAAAAAATTTTGGAAAAACTTAAGCAGTCTGATGACTACAATGACCAATACCGACTCCAGAGATGATGAATCATGCTATCAACCCTCCTGACAAAGGACTCAAGGTACAAAATGAGACATAAATTTTTGGACATGGCAAATGTGTGAATTTCTTTTGCTTGACTATGCTTACTTGTTAAAGGATCTTTTTTTTATTTGGAGGGGGGTGAGCAGAGGGAAGGAGAGAAGGGAACTAGAGATTGTACTGCACCTCTCGAAAAGAAAGAGAGTCATGGAAGATATTAAAAAATGATGAGAACAGAAGGAAGTTCAGAATAATTTTGAAAAGAAATATGTTGAATTTATTATATACTTTCAAAAAAGCAAAATGTACACAATAGAAACTTGTGGTTTTATATCGAATCCTCCTTTTCTCTTCTTTGTACATGGAAATGTTCTTGGTTTTTTTCATATTCATTATGTTCAGAATAAAAAAAGTTAACATTTTAAAAAATACTATTTCGTCTTTTCCCACAATTACATGTAAAATATTTTTTAACATTCATTGCTATTTTTAAGTCACGAGTTCCAAATTCTGTTCCTCCCTCGTTCTCTCCATCTCCCTGAGATGATGAGCCATCCGACATAGGTGACACGTAGGTAGCAGTCATAAGTCATTTGTGCAGGAAACCCCGGCCCGACAGCCCGCTTCCGTCTGTACTCCGCCCACAGCAGGGCCTTCTCTGGGGCAGATTCCGTCCCTCGCGTCTCACCGCATCGCTGAGAACGGCCGAGGCCTTCAGAACGTGGCCCCGCCACGCTGCTGTTCCTGCGGGCGGCCAACGCTCTTCTAGATCCGCTCGGAAAGTTAGCATTGTAAGGACCCAGTCTGTCCATATCTGCGCTCCGCCCGGCCAGTCTGCTTGGCGTGTGCCCAGACCTCGGCGGCTCTGTGCCACGCGTGTGCGGGCTCCACGGGACGCTTCTGCCGCGCTTCGTCCTGTTCCCGCAAACACCGGGCTCTTAGTGTCCTGCAGGCTCAGGGATGGACTGGCATGGTGATGTCTTCGGACGGGGGGACTCTCCACCGGCGCAGCCGCCCGGCTGAGATGGAGCGATGCCGTGCCACAGGGAATGCCACAAGGACCGGCCAAGGCTTACAGGAGCTTCCCCGCTGGGTGCCCCCGGGCACTCCCTGACCACGTGTGTCTCGTGTGTCTCGGTCCTCCGTCCAAGAACAACACGAGACCGGCTACAAAAACACGAGGCCCGGATGACAGATGCTCGGAGGGACAAGGCCACAGTTCAGGAATAACCTGAGAGGACTAAAAAGACTGAAGAAGTCACTCCACAGGCGCGGAGCCCGAGCCCCGTCTGCGCCTGGGCCAGGAGGGCGCCGGCACCGAGGTGGCGAGCCGCACCGGCCGCGGACGGAAGCACCGGACAGGTCAGGGAGCCAAGCCAAGCGTGTGCTGCACGCGGGAACGCAGGTCGGGCGTCGGGTTCGAAGGGCGTTTGGAAGGAAGGCTGGGGAGGGTCGGCCCACGTGAGGCAGCAGGGAGGCCAAGGCACGGAAAGGCCACGTGACCGAGAGACCCAACCGTCAGTACCGCACACGTGCGCCCGGCCACCAGACACGTGTTACAGGGAAGCCGCCACGTGGAGGCCAGTGACGTAGGCGACGTTCACCATCCTGGCCCGAGCCCCTCAGGCCAAGCAAAGGTACGTGAGGAGTAAAGCGTGTCTGCACACCCGTCTGGAGAAGGCCCCCTGGGGCCCAGGGCGTCGTCAGGGCGCCCGCTGCGAGCCGAGTGTGGGGCTAAGCACCAGGGACGTAGGAAAGGCGGAAGGCGGCCCCGCCCGCAAGGGGCTCCGGGCACCCCGGGAGACAAGCGGGCTCTACACTGAGAGGCCCGGGGAGACGCTGTGCTGGCGGCGGGTTCCGGAAGGCTCTGGGTAGAAGGGACCCCCTGGGGTTCACCCAGTGGCGGTGCCGGGACCGCACCCGTGCTCTAGAAAAGCCGCTCTGGTGGCGGCTGAGGCAGGAACACAAAGTGCCTGCTGCGCTGCGGGCGGTGGGCACGGGGCATGCCCACAGAGGACACCGTCCCACAGCGTGCTGGGCAAACAGAGCCCAGAGCGGGCTCTTAAGACAAGCTCCCCTCGAGGGGCACCGGTGGGCAGCACTCCCAGAGGGCATGGCCCCTGGAACCAAGATGCCGAGGAGGGAGACGGTGTATGAACACGAGCCGGGGCTGTGCTGACGGGAGGGCGAGGCCGGCGAGGGAGGCCAGCCTGGGCACTGACCAGTGCGGACGCGGCTCCCCCAGGGTCAAACCCGGCCAGGATCTGCAGGGTCTCCATCGGCCTAGGCCGGTGTGGGGGGGAGGGTGTCTACACCCCTAGAGCTCGGCAGCGCCTCAGCCCGGGCCTCTGTGGCAGCCCGCTGCCCCCGGGGATCGAAGGGGCCCAGACATTTAAGGGAGCCCGAGGGGGCGGGGCGGGAGGGCTCGGACCCGGCTTCAGCCACTCACGAGCTCTATGGCCCCGTTTGCCTCAGTTTCCTCATCTGTCAAATGCGCTGGAGGAAGGGAAAGCACCGCGGTGCCTCTGCCAGGAAGGGTCAGACGACTGAAATGACGGAACGGAGGAGAGGGCATCCTGGAGGGTGACGAGATGCCATGGGAAACTGGCAGAAGGCGGCAAAGACCGAGGGGAAGAGGCGGTACGATGAGGTGCAGGCCCAGAGAAAGAAGGGGTTGGGCCGGACCAGGCAGGGGAGCAGAGCGAGGGGGCGGGGCCAACAGAAGAGCGGGGCGGGACCTGTCCTCCCACCCCGCCCCCATGACAACCAATAGGAAGGTGCAATGCCGGAAGGGGCGGGGCCGGGTGAGGCCTCTCGTCCACCGTTCATCCTTCCTTCGCCTCCCCGGGGCTCTGCCTCCTCGACCCCCAACCCACCGTGCCGCTGGACGTGAAGTTCGACCCACCGCGAGGCAGCTGCGAGCGCATGCCCAAGAAAGTGGGCGGGAGCGGAACCGGGAAGGACTCCCGGCTAGGGGAGGCAAAGCTTTCTGGGAAGGGTAGTTCTCTGGTGGTCTAGGCACGCGCGCATGCGCGCCTGCCTCCCTCCACCTGAGGCTGGTGACTCCACACAGCCCTCCCGAAGGGGTCCTCTTCCAGAAAGGACAAACTCCTCCCCCCCCCCCAACCGGCTGTTCAGCCCTCCCCCCAATCTGGTGCACTTCACCCCCTCCTGACCCGGACCCTGGATTACTGCCGCTGCTGCCGCTGGGTCGGGGCTGCGAGGGGCCGGGCCGGGAACACCCGAGTTCAACTTCAGGGTCTCCGACACCTGCTAGCCGTGTGTGACCCTGGACGAGGCACTTCGCCCTGTGTGCCTCGGTTTCCTCACCTGTCAGAGGAGCCGGAGAAGGAAATGCAAACCCCAAAGGGGATCCCAGCGTTCGACACAACGAACAGCAAAGCTGGGGGCTCCCTCCAGTCCTCCTCCATTCAGCCACTAGTTATTTTCCTAGAGCACGGGTGCAACCGCCTGACCTCCCACCCACCGAACCCCCTATTGCCTCCAGGAGCAAACCCCCAATTCTGTGTGGCGTTCAAGGCCGCCAGTGAGGTGGCCTTCTGGCTGTCCCACGGACAAGACCCTCCAGCTCTCCTCTGCCCCGGGGAGTCGGTGCCATCCCTCTGACCTCCCTCCTCAGCTGAAGTGCCCACCAAACGCCACCTGCTCCAGGAAGCCTTCTCCGCTCCGTCTACTGCCTTCTCTGTGTCCCTTATTTCCTATCGATCCTGTGTAAAACTGGCTTTGATTTCAGCTGGGACTTGAAGGAAGCCAGGAGGGCAGAGAGGTGGCTGTGAGGAGGGAGACGAAAGATGGGAATGCAGGGAGGGGATGGTCTAGCACATGCAAAGAAAATCAGGGAGGGTCACTGCACTGAAGGAGAGCACTGGGAGGGAAGGAAGGAGTAAAGGAACGGAAAGGCAGGAAGGGACCTGATTACAAAGGGGTGCCAAGGTCCAGCTGAGGATTTAATATTCGTCCCTGGAGGTGACAGGAAGCTACTGGAGTTTACTGACTGAAAGACTGCCAGGAGACATTTAGGAAGTTTGGACTAGTCTAGCTGTAAAGTGATGAGGGTCAGAGAGAGAAAGTCGTGTCCTTGAAAGGTGTTACAAAAGTAAGACATGGAGAGGAGAGGGAGGAAAGATGGTGGTGAAAACTAAGAAGCCAGGAGGGCTCATGGAGAAAGATGACCAGTTTCTATCTGTACATGTTGAGGTTGAGATGTCTGGGGGACATGCAGCTGTAGACATTCCACAGAGAGCTGGATATACAAAAGAGAGATGAAGGCCGGTTAAGTATACTGGTTGAATCCATGGGAACTGATAACACAATATAGATGGAGAAGAGAAGAGGACCCAGGGCAGCATTAGGGGACCCCCATGGTAGCAGGGGTAATCTGGGTAAGGATCAAGAAAATGACGCTTAGAGGGAACAGTAAAGAGTTAGGAAGAGAACCAGAAGAGAGCAGTGTTACTGTCCAAGGATGAAGACTGGGAAAAGGCCATCACATTCGGTGAGTAAGAGATCCTTGGTGGTACAATCATTTTGGGAAGTAATCTGTCATTATGCAAAGTGACTAAAATGTCCATACCCTTTGAACCAGAAACTCCATTACTTGGTTAATACCCAAAAGAAGCCATTGAAAACAACAAAAATGTCCCCATATACTCCAGAATATTTCTAGAATCACGTTTTATGCCAGCTAAAAAATGGAAACAAAGTCAATGCCCATAGGGTGGGGAATGGCTAAACAAATTGTGGTGCAGGAATGTAATGGAATCTTACTGTGCTATAAGAAATGCATTTGATGGACACTGAGAAGCAAGGAAAAATATGCAGAGTGAAGTGGTCGGGGCCAATAAAACAATATCACAGTTACTATCACATACCAAACCCACACCAAAATATCAAAATGTAACAAAATTATCAAGATCAAATGGGATTCAAGCAAAGGCAGATGAGATTCCCTCCAACTCACGCCTTGGGCAAGCTGGAAGGTTCACAGGTATCACACAGGACACGTTTTCAGACTTCGTCAATGGATTGAACAGTTATGATGACTTTTTTTCTCTCTAAAAACTACTATTTGTCATACGGGATGGCTCATGGAGAGAGAAAGGGATGGGATAGCATGGCGATATAAGAAACAGAAAATGCTGGCTGGCCCTAGAAAACATTATCAGGCAAGTGCTCCATACATTACCAGCACCCCCATTTTGTAGAAGAGAAAACTGAGGCCTGATGAGGTTAAGTGGCTTGCCCAGGGTCAGGCAGCTAGCAAATTTGGACAGCAGAGCATAAATCCAGATCTCTGGCTTGGGAGTCAAGCACTCTTTCTACCACACCACACTGCCCTACCTCCTACAAATGGTGGCAGTGGGCAGAGAGAGCAGGGAGGGACACGTGAAGGAAACAACCAAAAGATAGCTTACAGATGAGTAAACCAAGGCTTTTAAGTTACGGGGTCTGGTCCAAAGTGAGTTCTGACACAAGTTACTCTATATTTGTCAGTCTTTTCAATCTGTTCACAATCACCAGGTGGTGACAATTAGGAGAGAATCTTAAGTCTTCAGCAGCCTTTCCCACTGCATCTACCCTAAAAGACAAATAACAGGATTGAGTTTCCTTGTGTAAAACAGGATTCCTGAGTGACCTACCCCAAAGGTTCTCATAAACCTGAAATCATGACATAAATTGAGTTATTTCTACAAACCAAGACTAAGAAAGGCAAGTAGGCAAATGGCTACGGTGCTCATCAATGACCAACCCTTCGTGAAGGGCAGAGGAGCATGACAGAAGAGAAAGTCATGGCATCTGGCCACTAGCAGGTTGCTGGTGATCTTCCAGAAAGCAGAGTGAATGTCACCGGAGGTGAGCTCCAAGGAATGAAGGTGCTGAACCAGGAGAAATTGGGTGCAGGTGGCTTTGTCAAGAAGTTTGGTAGTGGGGGGGAGGTAGGCAAGAAAGAAAGTGGTCAAGGATATGCCTTCAAACAAATCTGACAATGGAGGAGATCTATGATTTGCAGTGAGCAGCCTGCTGGGTGGAAAATTACCTTCCCCAGCTTCCTTACTCCTATCCAAGGATAACCCTCCCCAATCCTGTATTGCTGCATTTACACCTTTTAGTTTGCCCTCTGCAAACTCTCACTGCTCCCAGCTCACTCACTCACCCTCTGATCTTTGCCTTCAAGTGCCTCCATTTATCTGCACCTACTCTCTTGAAGACAGCCATTTGTCTACTAGTCACTCAATTTAATGTCTTTCTCCTGCCTCCACTCTCTGAGCTAAGGCCCCACTTCATATTTTAACAGGAAAGTCAAGGTCATTCACTTTGCCTCATGTCTCATGGCCCTGACTGTTAATCCCTACGACCTCTTCCTCTAATCCTCTTTGTATTCGCCAAGACCTGCCCCCCACTACGCTTCCCATAATCTCATCACTCCCCATCCCATTTTCAATCTCTTCCTATTTGCTGGGTCTTTTACTCTTGCTTAGAAACAAGTCTGCTCTCTGTCTTTAGACAACCCTTACCAGATCCTACCATCCAACTCAACTCCTTGAAATTACCATCTGTACCAGGTGTCTCCACTCACTTTTCTCAGACTTCAAAACCTTCTGCAGTCTAATTTCTAACCTCATCACTCAGCAGAAACTGATCGATTCAAGGTTATCAATGATAAATTAATTGCCAAGTCAAATGTAGTTTTCTCCATCCTCATCCTTGACTTCTCTGCAGCATCTGCCAGTGTGTGGACTCTTGGGGTCAGGACATTGTTCTTTGGGTTCCCTCATCTCTGAAACAGTTCTCAGTTTCCTTTGCTGGATCCTCCTAGACATGTGACTGTCCTCTCTCCCACATGATCACCCTAGCCTCTCTTGTGAGCTCCAGCCTTGCATCACCAACTGTTTACTCAAAGTGGGTGTCTTCAGCAGCGTCTCAAACTATGTGTCAGAAACAGAACTCCTATTTTCCCCCAAAGTCACAACTCTTTAAAATGTCTCTACTACTCAAAGTCAGTCAACACACATTAAATGCCTACTATGTGCCAGGTATTGTGCTAAGAACAGGGGATACAAAGAAAGGCAAAGGCAGTCCCTATTCTCAAAGAGCTCAGAATGTAAGAAACAACTACAAACAAACAAGGTATATGCAGAATGAATCTGAGGTAGTCAGCAGAGGTGTTCTGGTATCTGGTTGCCATTTTCTCAGTCACCAGGTGCACAACCTTGGTAGCAAATTCAACTGAGCTTGTTCTTGAACATCCCAGAAATCCGATGAGTTACCAAAGCATCCATTTCTATCTCTGGGAACAAGTTACATTCAAAGTAGTTTTACAATAGTGTGCAAATTACTCGGGACAAAATAAGACAATTAAGTTTATTGACATATATACAATAAACCTTTACAACTTTTTACATCTTAAGGAACCTCTTAATATGCAACATCATTTTGCTACAATTACTTGTTTTAAGAACTTTCACATCCAGTTTATGAGATTTCAGAAGAATCTTTAGGTCTTCATCAGGAAATCATGTTTTTTCATCTCACAGTATCTTTGATGAATGTCTTAATTACAGCCTCGTTTTCCAGAACACTGAAGCATGCATATCTTCATTTCTTGGAAGAATGTCTGAATCTTTTGAGAGCTGTGCTGTGGTACGAGGCCACATTCCTTTTGCACTTATGAATTTCAGAAATTCCACAATAATTCTGTTTCTCAGGGTTCAGCATTCATCATTCCTTTCATTTGGACAAGATTTTCAAGGTGCACTCAGAGTGGAAAAAATATTCCCAAAGATGTTTTTGCATAGATGCTTTATGGCCTGATGAAGATACTCAAACCTGACAGTGTCACCTAGCTTTCTTAAGACAAAGTTTTGAATGAAAACTCGAGGTGAGTTTAATCTGTAAAAGTCACCTCTTTGGAATCTTCTCTCCAGTCTCTAAATATCTCACAAGCCATTGTTAGCAGGGGTTGTTTTTTGACATTTTTGGTGACTTTTTTGCTGTTCTTCCACCACTGAGAAGCCATCCTGCAGAGGAATCAGTCAGAGTCCCTTTGGCTCCCAGCTCACTGTTTGCTATGGGTTCATGAGCTTTGATGGGATGGCTCCTAGTCACTGTGAGCTTCAATGTGGCCTGAAATGCTTCAAATTCCCCGAACACCCTCTGCCATATCTTGAAGAGCCACTGAAGTATCTTCTCTATGAGCTACGAATTTTGCACATGTCCACTCTTAAAAACCACAGAATTAAAAACACAACAAGAGCAAGAAACGTGTGTGGCATGAAACTCAGAAGTCAACCAAGAACACTCCAAAAGCAAGGAAACAGTTCAATACAGCTCCTTTGACAGAGATCAGAAATTCTGATGCAGCCTCTAACATGCAGCCTCTAGTAACAGCATCTAACATCACACCCTGCCATCCCCAATGCCACAATGAGCACATTAGGAACACAGAACTGAACGAAAAGCCTCAGGAGAGTCTAGTATACTTGTACTACGCCCCCAGGAACAATGGCAGAGGTTTTACACAACACTTGCTTATGTCTGGGCAAATACCATTCTTACTACCCACAGGCAGCTCAGCGGATAGCCTGCTAGACCTGGAGTCAGAAACACTTGGGTTCCAAACTGGCCTCAGGCAGTTACTAGCTGTGTGATCTGGGCAAGTCACTTCACCCTGATTTGGCTCAGTTCAACAGTAAAATAGGTGTAACAATGGTACCTACCTTGTAAAATCATTGTGAGGATCGAATGAGATAATAATTGTAAAGTGCTCTGCAAGCCTTACAATGCTATAGCAGGGCTAGCTATTAGTACTTCACTGATTTTGCACTTTGAAGTCTCAGAAGCTAGAGAGAATGCAAATACTCACAACTGTGTATCCATTAGGTGAGAGAGAGGCTGAAAGAACAACTAGAAAGATGTCCTACTACCAACTAGCAGTGATATCGGCTCTGAAGAACCCCTCAAATGGACAAAGGACTGCAGTGAGGAAAGAGCACTACTATGGAACCTTGGTGTTCAAGAAATACCAAGCTTTATTTCATCATTATTAAAAATGTGAATTGGCAAGCAAGGCTCACATGAAGAGAAATGAGATGATACCCCCGATCCACTCGTTTCAGAGGGGTGAGGTGCACAGGTGTTAATCATGGCTGATACTTTCAGACTTTGCCAACGTAGTAATCAGTTATGCTGAGTTTCCCCCCCCCTTTTTTTTTTTAAAAAAACAAAACAAACCATTTGTTATTTATAGGGTGGTTCTCTGGGAGGGGAAGGGATGCTGGGAAAACTAGGATATAAAAACAGACATCAGTAAACAATTTATTTTTAATAAAACATTCATTGAGAATAGTTTCAGGCAGAGCTCACATGACTGTCAAGAAAAACTCAAGGTCTTGTTCTCTCTGAAGTTGCTTCCATCACAAACAAGTGTCTCTGACAGACTTTTACGAAGCAGAGTAAAGCTCATTCTTTTTCTTCCCGCACAAAAGGATCACAGATTTAGAGCAGTCCTTAGAGGTCACATAGTGTACATCTCTGATCTTCCTCATTAAGACACTGGCCCACAGGGTAGACTTGCCCAAGGCCCCAAAGGTCCTAAGGGGCAGAGCCAGCTTGGCAGCCAGATCTTCAAAGATCACCAGGGTGGGCCTATTCACTTCAACAATCTCTCTGGCATCTGTCCTAGTCTCTCCACTCACATTGCCATGACCCTAATTTAAGCCCCCTTACTTTCCTACCTAGACTACTGCAATAGCTTCCAGTTTCTCCCTTCTCAAATTCATTTGCTATAGAGATACCAGTTAGATGGCACTGTAGAAAGTGCCAGGCCTGGATTCAGGAAGAGCCGAGTTCAAATACGGCCTCAGATATTTACTGTGTGACCCTAGAAAAGTCATTTAACCTTGTTGGTCTCAGTTTCCTCAACTGTAAAGTGAGCTGGAGAAGGAAATGGCAAAGCATTCTAGTATCTTTGCCATAAAACCCCAAAAGGGTCATGAGGAGTTGGACATAGCTGAAAAACTACAAGACATGCCAAAGCCACCTTTCTAAATAACAGGGCTAATCCCTCCACCTGAAAACATTCTGTGATTCCCTGGTGGTCTTTGGCCAAAACACATCTGAATACATTTCTTGCAGACTTCTCCCAGACCCCAGGAACCTCCTCATCCTGTAAGACTCAATCAGCCTTGGAACTGACACCTCCACAGTACCCTCTGGCCCTCAGACTGGAGGGCAGAGCCCTGAACTCCCCAACAGCCACGTAAGGAGGGGGCCCAAGGCAGCCACCTGATTTCCCACCTGTCTCCCTTTTCGACTCTCCATCCCAGACCCTTCGCAGCTTCCTTTCGTATTTTGTTTCCCCCCAAGTAGGTTTTAAGTTCCTTGACGACAGGACTTGTGTTTTCCATATTTGTATCCCCAGTACTCAGCAGTAACTGACCACACAGTAGGTGCTTAATAAATATTTATTAATTGGGAAGTTCTTTAAATTCATCTTTAAAGTCTTCTATAGTATGATTCCAACCTACTTTACTAACTTTGCTGCATATTATTCTCGCCAAAGTACCCAGTTAGCTGTTTTCTGAACTTAACATTCATCTTTCCTCTGTATCACTGACCCTGTTGCCTCCAGTGCCATCCCCTTGACCCCTCAGAATCATTAACTTCCTCCAAGTTTCCACTGTATGTGATGATGAGCACTTTCATCTTGAAGTGATCTTGAATTTCTGTGTCTGCTTAGATATCCTCTCCCTCAGTGAAGTGAGGGGGCAGGGAAAATTCTTCAGTTTGTCTTTGTATTGGACAAACATTTATCAAGAACCTGCTCTGTGGTACACCACACAACATGCTGAGAACTGGGGACAAAAAGCCAACCAAATCAAACTAAGCCAAACCAAGAATTTTTGCTCTTATCTGGTTTAGTTTTTATTGGGGGTGAGGAGGAAGGGAAGGATCGATCACCACAGCTGCACATCACAGTGAATACCATATCTTCAGCTCATAGATTAATGCCTTTTACATACAAGGGGCTTTAAACTACTGTCTAACTAAATAATAAATACAAGCAGCAGGGAAGCGGCCATTTGAGAGAGAGAGAGAGTGAAGATGTAGGAGGGGATGGGATCAAGACTGCAGGACAGTAACTTAGCTTCAGCAAGGAAAAAGGATATTTCTGTGACCAGAAGGCAGAAAAAATGGCCAATAATTTTAACAAATTTTAATTAGAGCAGTGGGGGGAAAATGTTTCATCTTTATTCCTTCATTCAAGCATTAGGAACCTACCATGTGCCAGAGAGTAATTCTAAGTTGGAAATAAAATGACCAAAATCAAATAGGACCTCCCTTGAAGGAGATTACATTCTACTGGACAGAAAAAATATGGACAGAGATAAACAAAAAGAAAGAATACATACAATCTAAATACCAAACAATGCAAGAGGTAGTTTTTAAGCCAAAACTTGAAGAAAACTACGGATATTATGAACTAGAAATAAGGAGACAGGCCTGGCATTGCAGACCAGTGAACAGCTGATGCAAAGCCATAAAGATGGGAGATAAAAGTCATCTATGAAGATCACTAAGAAGACCTGTCTGACTAAAAAGTAGAGTGTATAAAAGGAAAGTAATGTGATAGAAGCCTGAAAGCTCTGGTGACAAAGGAGTCTGTATTTGAAACTGGAAGGAAAAGGGAGCCACCAGAGGTTCTTGACAGGGGAGTGACAATGGCAGTCACATGCTTTGGGATTTGGGCAACTGTATTGAGGATAGGAGGGGCTATATGCAAAGATATCAATTTAAGAGACTCCATCAAGACTTCGTGAGAGAGGGGATGATCTGAACTAGGGTATGAGTTCAGAGAAGAAAAAGGATTTGAAAAATGTCATAGAGCTAGCAAAGCCAAAATGGATTAAGTGACTCAATATACAGGGTGAGAGGGCAAATCAAGGATGACTCTGAAGTTGTATATTTGGGGTTACTCTAAAAATGGTGCTCTCTGAGGCAGCGAGATGGCACAGTGGGTAGAGCAATAGGCTCAGAATTGGGGAGGCTCATCTTCATGAGTTCAAATATGGCTTCAGACCTTTACTGGCTTGTGTGACCCTAAGTAAAGTCACTTTACCCTATTTACCTCAGTTTCCTCATCTGTAAAATGAACTGCAAAAGGAAATGGCAAACCACTCTAGTATTTTTGTCAAGAAAATCCCAAATGGGGCCATGAAGAGTTGGACAAAACAGAATAACAATAAAGCATGCTTATGCTCTCAATGGAAATAGGGAGCTTAGGAAGGGGAGTTTTAGGGGGAAGATAATGAAATTTTGTTTTGGACATGTTCACGAATTTATGATGTCTACCGGGAATCCAATAAGAAATGTGTGATATATAGTTAGAGATATGGTATTGGAATTCAAGAGATATGTAGGACTCATATACATTGATTTACTACTTCAACATGCAAGAGATAAGAAATCCAAGAGAGAGAGTGTAGATGGGTGGCAGCCCAAGACAGATCTCTGGTATACTCTCATAAAGATAGGGTGGGATATGGATGATGACGCACAAAATGAGACTGAGGAACAGCAGCCTGATATGGAGGAAAACCAGGAGAGTGCAGGGTCACAAAGACCCAGGGAGTAGAAAGTATCCATTAGGAGTTAGTGGTCAACAGGATTAAATACTGCAGAGAGTTAAGAACTCGGA
Organism: Lagorchestes hirsutus; assembly: GCA_028533205.1. Classification (NCBI taxonomy): domain Eukaryota; kingdom Metazoa; phylum Chordata; class Mammalia; order Diprotodontia; family Macropodidae; genus Lagorchestes; species Lagorchestes hirsutus. Next base: position 2,528,997 of record CM052673.1, read on the forward strand.
GAATTGAGGAAAGGCCAAGTTAACAACTGAGAGATCACTAGTAACCTTGGAGTCAGCCAGACCTATTGGGTTGGAAGCAACAATGAAAGAGGCAAGAGTAAGAGAAGAAATGGAGGCAGTAAAGGTGTTTTGAGCTTTTCTGAGCAGGTTTAGCTGTCAAAGGGAGGAGAGATACAGGGCAACAGCTATCAGGGACAGTAAACCTAGTGAAGCTTTTCAACGATGCAGGAGATTTGAGAGTTTGTAGGCAACAAGTACATAGGTTGAAGTTAGACAGGTAGAGGGGAAAGAGGAGAAAGAGAAAAGAATTAAGTTAGAATCCACATTTCCTGAACAAAGCTAAGATTAGCTAATTTAAATTTATTAAGCATCTAAATCAACTGCAGTAAGCACTGGGATTTGGAAGGAAGGTGATAAGAAACTTTAGGCAGGAAGAAAAAGCTTTAGGAAACCTTCTAGAAAGTAGACAGACATCTGCCTCCAATTCTAAACCTTTAAGTTCTTTAATTTTCAGCAAAAGTTTGTACTCCAGCTATAATCCTCACATTCATTATATGCACATGGCTGTTCAATATGAAGTACTTGATATTTTCTAAGTTCTATGCTGTGGCTCCATATTTGTTATATAGACAAGTATTCTCTACTCAGTATTAACTGATGTGAGAAAGGCATTTGTTCTGGAGGACACCCTTTCCTCAATAACTCTCCTAAATGTTCTCTCCAGTATGAATTCTCTGATGATGAGTAAGCTGTGCCCTCAGGCGGAAGGCCATCTCACATTCATTACATTCATAGGGTTTCTCACCAGTATGAATTCTCTTATGCCGTGTAAGGTGTGTGCTCAAGCGGAAGGCCCTCCCACATTCATTACATTCATAACGTTTCTCTCCAGTATGAATTCTATAATGTCGATTACGTTCTGTCCTGTGACTGAAAGCCTTCCCACATACATTACATTCATATGGTTTCTCCCCAGTATGAATTATGTGATGTTGAGTAAGCTGTGTTCTCAAGCGGAAGGCCTTCCCACATTCATTACATTCAAAGGGTTTCTCACCACTATGAATGGATAGATGTTCGGTAAGATGTGTCTTCTGGCGGAATGCCTTCCCACACTCACTACATTCAAAGCGTTTTTCACCAGTATGAACTGTCTGATGTTCATTAAGACGTGTCTTTAAGCGAAAGGCTTTCCCACATTCATTACACTCATAAGGTTTTTCTCCACTATGAATTCTCTGATGTTGAATAAGGATTCTACTCTGGCAGAAGATCATCCCACACTGATCACATTCATAATGCTTCTCACCCCTATGAAGCTTTTGATGTTGAGTAAGCTGTCTTTTCAAATGGAAGGCACTCTTACATTCAGTACACCCATATTGTTTTTCTCCAGTGTGAATTTTCTGATGTTGAGTAAGTCCTTTGCTTAATCGGTAGGCCTTCCCACATACATCACATTTATAAGGTTTCTCTCCAGTATGAATTCTCTGATGTTGGGTAAGTCCTGTTCTCCAGCGGAAAGCCTTGCTACACTCATTACAGCTATAAATTTTCTCTCCAGTATGAATTATCTTGTGTTCAACAACTCCTGATCTTCGTCGGAAGGCCTTCCCACATTCATCACATTCATATGGTTTCTCTCCAGCATGAATTCTTTTATGCAATGCAAGTCCTGCATTGTGGGTAAAAGCTTTCCCACAGTCATTACATGTAAAAGGTTTCTCTCCAGTATGAATTCTCTGATGCCTTATGAGATATGAACTCAGTCGGAAGGTTTTCCCACACTCATGACATTCATAAGGTTTTTCTCCAGTATGGATTGTCTGATGTTGAGTAAGGCATGTGTTATTTCGGAAGGCTTTCCCACATTCATTACATTCATAAGGCTTTTCCCCACTGTGAATTGTCTGATGCTGAGTAAGTAAGGTTCTCTGATGAAAAGACTTTCCACATACAGTACATACATAAGGTTTCTTTTCGGTATGAATTGTCTGATGTTGAATAAGCTGTGAACTGAGGCGGAAGGCCTTCCCACACTCATTACATCTATAAGGTTTCTTTCCAGTATGAATTTTATGATGTTGAATAAGCAATGTTCTTAGGCGGAAGGTCTTGCCACATTCAGTACATTCATAAGGTTTTTCTCCAGTATGAATTGTTTGGTGTTGAGCAAGTTGTGCACTCTGGCGGAAAGTCTTCCCACAGTCATTACATTCATATGGTTTCTCACCAGTGTGAATTCTATAATGTTGAATAAGCTGTGTTCTCAGACGGAAAGCTTTCCCACATTGGTTACACTCATAACGTTTCTCTCCTGTATGAATTGTCCAATGTTGCTTAAGTCCTGTGCTCTGGCGGAAAGCCTTTCCACACACATTACATTCATATGGCTTCTCTCCAGTATGAATTCTATGATGTTGAGTAAGACTGGCTTTCTGGCTGAAGGCCTTCCCACATTCATTACACTGATAGTGTTTCTCTCCATTATGTAGCCTACCATTTTCAATAAAGTGTGAATTATACTTAAAGAATTTCACATATTCACTATACTTGGAAAATATCTTCTTTGAATGTATTCTCTTATGTTTTCTCAAGTCTGTAGACAGTCTGAAGTGCTTTCTGTTTTTATCACATTTATGGAGAATCATTTCAACAGGTAATCTCTGTTGTGCAAAAGGGATGTGCCCTAGACTGAAACTACTGTCCCAGTTGTTATATTTGCAGCCTCCCAATTTATTTGCAGGTTTCTTTTGGGTTACTTTTCCTGTTTGAGGATTTTTTCCCTCACTGTTGTGGTGCCTCTTTAACGTGGCAGCACATTCCCAGGATGATTCTTCTACTGACATGTCCAGCTTTAGAGCTGACTCCTTGGTTTCATGAGTAGCCTCCCAATCTGAATGAAATAAAAAAACATGAATGTCCTCTTTGTTATTACTGTTGTACAAGTACATCTTCCTGCCTTTTGGATCCTCCATCAAGAAAAATGATTAAATACATCTATTTCTATCAAACTGTTTTATACTTTACTTAGAGGTTCTTGTTTAAATAAGTAGTCCCTCCATTTGGTCTTTATGTTTCTGGGTTCATCAAGTATTAGGGTTCTGGATATTACATGAGTTCTTTCCATTTACTAACTTTTCTATTGTTAACTAGTACTAGGTATTTTTATAATTGTTACTTTACAATTTAACTGAGATCCTATAATGTTATATCCCTTTCACTAAATTCGTTCACTATTTCCTTTGACAGTCTTCACATTGTTACTGTATGAATTTGGTTACTGTTATGTCAATCCATAAAAGATCCCTCTTTATGACTAAATTAGTACAACATCAAATATGTAGATTAATTTAGGAAATATTGTCATTTTTAATGCATTGGCCCATCTCATCCACAAGTGTTTTAGCTGTCTCTAATTATTTAGGTCTTCCTTCATTTAATCAAAATTGTGTTGCATTCCTAATTATGCAAGTCTTATATAACTTGGTGTGTTCACTCCCAAATATTTTAAAGAATTCTGTAGTTATTTAGTATCTTCCAGATGTACCATTTGCACATTACATCAAAGCCTCCTGACAATGCAGAGTATTCCTGAAGAAATTTATAAACTCTTAAGAGTTTGGTCTACCTACCGAAAAAAAGATCACGATGATAAACAATGCCTACTGCTCAGATTTCAATGTATATTCTGAAACTATCCTATAGAGCTTGCTTAACAGTAAAGAGAAAATGAGCTTGGCACTGAGCTAGCTGGATTACTTTGAGGAAATTGTAAAGTGTTTACAGACCCTAAGATTGTCATGAAAGCAAAGGTACATTTTTTCCAATACTAACAATTTCCTTGTATTGTCAAGTGGAAATGAGATGTGGTGTGCCATTGCCTCTGAAGAAGCAAAGACAAACATCACACTGAGGGCAATGAAGAAGCCTTGGTAGGTGTGTGTACTGATAATGCATGTTTGCTTATTTTTAATGTAATTTTGATTCTTAAAAGGAAGATATTTCCTATCCATTAATAGGCCCATGTTACCTGCTTAAGTCACATGGAAGCCTCAGTCACATGAGTCAAGTCATATGCCAGAAGAAGGGGTGGAGCAGAAAGGATGGAACAGGAGACGGAGCTAGATTAGAGCTGAAAGGAAGTTGATCAGAGAGCAATCAGGCTAGGAAAGGCAGCTGGATAGCCTGAGTGAGAGAGCTTGTTTATGATTTGTGGAAGAGAGCTGGTTTGTGGGAAGCCTAACAGAAGGAAGGCTTGGGGACGGTGTTGTTCTCTGCATTGTTACTGGGTATAGATTTTTGTTGCTATGATGGATTTGGCTTTCTGGTGTCTGAATAAAGGTTTTGGTTCTGTCTTCCATGTGGAGAGTCTGTGGTATCTCATGATTCAGAATTGCACCAGGATATTCATGGCTGCTTTGAGTGCTCTGAGTATTGCATTGGTGCTACAGTATGATTAGGCTATGACATATAACCAACAAGAAACTTTCGTTAGTAAAGGTTTTTGTCAAGGAATTACATGACAGGAAAGATGTACAGCTTACATGACAAGGCATGATATATAGAAAGCAAGACGGCTTTAATGGGGCCCTTGTCCCCTAACATGTGGGGAAGGTGCTCTGTGGGGCACGGCATAGGCGGGCACAGACAGGTCTTAATTTATGTCTCAGAAGAAGCTCCTGAAAGGAGTCTGGAAGATGTCCCAGGTAGCACAAGAAGCTCTGAATGGAGAAAAGGCCACATTACAGACAGATTAAAGGAATATGGAAGAAGATATAGATGCAGAGAAGACAGAAGAGAAAATGGACAATTGTGATCACATAAACTGAAATCTTTTTGCAAAAAAAACAAAACCAATGTCATTAACTATGAAGGAAAACAATTAAGTGGGGAAAAAAATTTGTGCAGTAATTATGTTTCTCTGATAAACCTCTTATACCTGACACATACAAGAAAATGACTCAAGTCTATAAGTACAAGAACTACATTTCATTAAATAGATAGTTGAAGGAAATTTTCTCAAAGGAAAAATAGTCCAAGCTATCAACATACACACACACACACACACACACACACACACACACACACACACACACACTCACAAATGTTCAGCATCTGAAATAACCAGAGGAATGTGAGTTAAAGCGAGCCTGAGGGTCCACCTCATACTGAGAGTGGCAGAAAGGGAAATGATAACTGATAAAAGGGAATCCAGGCTCAGCAATGCAATGAGAGTGGAGCCATGGAGTGGGCCCACCAAGATGGAAAGCAACATGGAACCATGCCCACTGTGAAATTTGGAATAGCCTCTACATCTCAAAAAAACAATAAGGACTTATTTATAGAAAAATATTGACAGAATCACATTTTGTTATAGCAAATATCTAGAAATAAGGTTGGTGCCCATCAACTGAGCAATGGCTGAACAAATTTCAGTTTGTTATTGTTGTACAGTATATTGTTATACCATAAGAAAAGATGAGAAAGGATGCATTCAGAGACAGCTAGGAAAACTTAAGTGACATGGAAACCAACGAAGAAGCATTTTGTACATTGTCTGAAAGAAAGGTGAGGGCTAGAAGTGCAAACTGAGATCCCATTTCCAGATATGATCAATAAAGGGCTATGTTTTACTTAATTATGCTTACTTGGTACAAGTGTTAGTTTTGAATTGAGAAGGGATTTCAGAGAAGGGGGTGGGGAAAGGAAAACAGCAAGTAAAGCCAAAAAAAGAAGGGAGTAAAGAAAAGAGAGGCATGGCAAATTCCAAAACCAGAAGTGAGCAGAGAGAGATTCAGAAGAAGGTAAAGACAAGCAGGATGGCTTTAAAATTAATATGTTGAATTTATTCTCTAATTTTGACGAAAATACAAGCTGTACACAGTATAGATTGTACGCACCACTTTAGGTTTTTCTTTGAGTTTTAAAACGCTCATGTTTATTGCTGTTTGTCAAATTCAGAATGATTTAAAAAATGAAAATTACATGTTAAAAAAAAAGAAACAGATCACAAGCCTGGCAGAGGCATACTACAATAATGATAAAAGGATTTCCAGTTGGAGTTCTAACTAAAATGTAGGAGCTAATGATGTCTTGACTTACCTTGATAATTTTATGCTTCAAAACATGGAAGGTACCAAACAAATGAAACACTATTCGAGACTGATTCTCACAAACAAGGCAGAGCTAAGTGTTGGGATAGAAAAAGTGAGAATATAGGGAAGAGGAGAATGCTCCATTTTGGAGTTTATAACAAGGAAGTCAGACTATCCTGGACTTTCATGAACCTGTGACATTGAGAGAACAAAATGTCCTGGGCACTCCTGAATACAGAACAACAAAAACGCGGCTTGTTTTAAGTTAGCTTGGGCAAAAGAAGGTCCAAAAGGAGGTTGGACTATTCCAAGGTTGGATGGCAAAAGATAAAGCAGCTCTTCTTCAGCTTCCTTGGTCAATAAGGACCTTGGGGCTGGAGAGGACTGAACTAGAGGGCCTAAAAGGAAGAGATATCTAAGATAAGTACTGAGATCTTAAGACAGCCCTGGCTTCTTTGGGAGGAGTACACGTCACCTGGCACAGGTGTATTACATCCCACTGAAAAAGCTGGAAGGTGTGATAGGAAACCAGAAGGTTGGGGGGGGGTCTTAAGTTCCTGCCATCAAACAGCTCAATGAAGCAACTGGGGGTGTTCAGTGGGAAGAGAAGACCCGGGGCAGGAACAACACCACGTTGTTGAGTTTGTGAAAGGCTGACACACTAGACAGAGATGAACTCAACGAGTTCTTGTGTGGTGAAAACAGCAGAGCATCAGGAACGGGGGCAGAAGGGGAGGAGAAGTCCTATCCCTGCTGAGACATCCTCTTCTCTGACAATGGAAGGAAATTAGGAAGGGAGAGATGTCAGGACCCTGAGCTGTGGACATCAAGATGAGTCTCCAGGAAGGAGTCAAGGCCGTACAATCTCAGCTCTTCTCCCAAGGCCTGGACACCCAAGAAGAGAAATCCACATTCAAAGTTTTACTAGAACTTTCCTAGACTGACCAAGTGAATGGTTGTTTACAGTGACTCACTCACCTGGACAGCTACTTCTCTGGATCTCTCCTGGCATCCAGGGTGCTTCCCTTCGCTCTAGCTGGGAGATCACATCTGGCTTGGAAACTGTAAGTCCTATTTGTTGGAAAAGGGAAATTATTGGGGACACAGAACCATTTGGGAATTTAATCCAATTTCTTCTCTTTGGAGGAAAAGCAGGTGAATCTCAGGACAGTGACACAAATGACCTTTAAAGCATGCTAAGGATGGAGAAACAGGTCACACAATATATTTCATGTCAGAAAAATAAATTCATTTCCAGTGATGAGAGGGAACCTTTTTATCAATCCTGGACTTCAGAGTACAAAGAGCATGAAAGTCTAATCTTAGGGCAACACAGCTCAGTTACCAGTTTCTAGTTGCATAAAGCAAAGCATTCCACACGTCCCCATCTCTTGAGCACAAATGGGTTCATCCTGTCTGGTCTCTGCATTCTTTCTGAACAAGCCCTGACTCTCACTAAGGAAGACCTCTCTCACCTAGTGAACAGATTCTGAATCAGTGCAGGAGCCCGTCCTTACCGAGGCACACCAGGTTACTGTAGTTCTCCAGCATCACGTCTCTGTACAGCTCCTTCTGAAAAGGGGCCAAGTGTCGCCATTCTGTCCGGGTGAATTCCACAGCAACATCCCTGAATGTCACTGATCCCTGAAACAGAACATACATTTGTGCTTATTCAGGAAAGACCTGAAAGGATCAGTGGCATACTCAGGAACTTAGGGAGGACTGCCCAAGAGACTGCAGGCTCAGCCAGGTTCAACTGAAATTTGCTCAGTTCTGAAACATATGGAGAGAAGGGAGTGAATCAGCATTTATTAAGTGCCTACTATGTGCCAGGCACTTGCTACACACTTTACAAACATCTCATCTGACAGATCAGCAGGCATCTGTTAAGTGCCTATTATACACCAGACACTGTTAAATAATGGGAATCAAGAGAAAAAATGAAAACAATTGATGCTAAATCTAAGAAAAATTCCCCAAGTGACAAACAGTAAAAGGCAAAGACAGAAATCCAAATGATCAAAAGCCTTGTTAAAAAATGGCTCAAATCACAGAAACGTCAATCAAAGGAACACAAAGGTTCAACCTCACACTTATCAGGTTGGCAGAGTTGCCAGAGTATTAAAAGGAAGAATACTGGCAAGGCTGCAGAAAAACAGGCATATTGCTGCCCTGCTGGTGGATCTGTCAATTGGTCCAGCCATTCTGCAAAGCAATTTGGAACCATGGGCCCGAAACTGTGCATAGTCTTTGACCCAGTTAAACCACAACTTGATCTATACTTCAAATAAGATTTAAAAAACGAAAAGGACCCACAAGTACAAACACACACACACACACACGTTGTTCATCTAAAACAAGAAATAGGAGGCAGAGCTAAGATGGCAGAAACAAGGCAGGGACTTGCCTGAGTTGTCCCCAAAGCTCCCCAAACACCTTTAAAATAATGCCTCAAAACAAGTTCTAGAGCAGCAGAACCCACAAAAGTTTGAGGTGAACAATCTTCCAGCCCAAGACAACATGGAAGGTTGGCAGGAAAGGTCTCTTGCATCAGGGTGATAGTGGAGCACAAGTCTCTGTGCTTACCAGTGTACCAGCACACACCACATATCACCAGCACACACCAGGCCCCAGCAAATCAGGAGCAGGCTTTGGGGTGATTGAATCCATGGCAGCAATGGTGGTTTCCAGATTGCTCAGCCCACAGACGGTAAGGAGGTCTGAAAAATGGTCAGGAGGGGATTACAGGGCTCCCTTTGCTGGAACAGGGGCAGGACTGTGTTGCATTGCCTATACTTGGATATGGGTCACATTCCTGGGTCTCGGTCCTAGGGTGAGGAGGAGCACCTGCACGGCAGAGCTTGTGGTTTCAGGGGAGCAGAGACTCTGGTTATAGTTCCAGGGTTGCAAAGAGTGCTTGGAGTCACTCATAGACCAGGGGTACAATATAGCAGAATAGTAAACATCTCTCCTTAGATCACACCCCCTCAGAAGAACTGAAAACTTACAGGTCCCCAGAGTGACCTCTGAAAATAGATGCACCAAAAATGTGAAGCTTGGGATAGTGCCTCCTCTACTACAAAAGCAGAACCTCACTTGAGCATAAAGTTAAAAGTTAAGAAACAGGCTGGAAAATGAGCAAACAGCAGAAAAAGATCCTCACTACAGAGTTACTATGGTGACAAGGAAGATCAAAACACACTCAGAAGAAGACAACAAAGTCAAAGCTCCTCCATCCAAAGCCTCAAAGAAAAATATGATTTGGTCTTAGGGCACGGAAGAGCTCAAAAAGGATTTTAAAAATCAAGTAAGAGAGGTAGAGGGAAAATTAGGAAGAAAAATAAAAGGGATGCAAGAAAGTCATGAAAAAGAGTCAACAAGCTGGGTAAAGGAGGCACAAAAAATTACTAAAGAATTCCTTAAAAGCCAGATGAGGCTAAGTGGTAAAAGAGGCATAACAATTCAATAAAGAGAATGCCTTAAAAAGCAAAAGTGGCCAAATGGAAAAATACATACAAAAAAGAATGAAGAGAATTCCTTAAAGAAGCAGAATTGATTAAATGGAAAAAGAAGCAAAAGAAAAAAGTGTGTGTGTTCATCCTTCATTGCTGAAGAAGACCACGCCATCAGAGAAATGATGACATGACTTGCACTTGACTTTGTTTTGAGTGACGGAGGGCTGTGCAGGTCACCAGCCTCACTTCTCCTCCAGAACTATCTGGATCCAGTGACCAGATACTCATCAAGATGACTGGAGATGACCCAGGATGAGGTCACTGGAGTTAAGTGACTTGCCCAAGAAAAAAGTAGCCCAAGGAGAAAAGGCTGGTGGACAGGATGAACTCAGAGATCATCATACACTCTGTATCTTCTTTCTGTGGGCACTTAAAGTACTTCTTATGCTGACTTCTTTGGGAAATCACACAGAACTGCCAAAAAGAACAAATGTTCATCAGTGATCCTTTGTCTTCTTTGGTTTTGGGCCAGAAGAGAGAGAGAATGGCCATAATTAGAAAACGCATTGCACGGTTTGGAATCATGGTGTCCAGCTACCTGTCCAAAGTTCTTACCTGTCACGACCTTTCTTTTGCACTGACACCTTAGGCAAAATGTATGGGTACTCTTGACCAATACTCCCACCCACCCCCCACAATGTTCTACTCCCCAAAACAATGATAAACATACTCAATAAATTATACAACCATTACATCAGAGAGGGCAGAAACCTTTACATGAACAAACCTACGGGAAGACTAACAAAAAACTTAAATAAAGGAACAAAAAGCTCCCAAAGAATAGTTTAGAATAAAAATAAAAATGAAAGAAGAAGAAGAAAGAAAGCATGGTAATCAGACAAGCATCTTGCCCATGACAGGAAGATACCTACAAGAAGGATCATCACCAATCAGCCCGGCTCTTACTGCCTCCTATGTTTGGTCACCAAAAGGTCACCCAGATGCCTTTACTGCCCAACAGGCTCAAGGTCATTCTTCTAGCTTTGATGCCCTGGCAGAGAGAGGCACCTGCCAGGGAAGCCTGCTCCAGCACTACCTGGACCTGAAGGGAAGGGGTTTCTGGGAAGAAAGCTGAATTACAAATTGTATATACACTTATCACTCTTCAGGACCTCCAACTAGCTAGGAATGTAAGCTTAAGAAAAACCCCAACAACCCACAATAATAATAACCTAAAAGGTATCAATTTCTTACAAGGAAATCTTTACAGGAGGGGAAAAAGCCGATAGAGACTCAGGAAACGAGCAAGCAAAGGAAAACTAACACAATGAAGATGCCCCATAGCCAAAGAATGCTAGGAGAACATTCCAGTCTGAGTCTTCATGACCCCATTTAGGGTTTTCCTGGCAGACATCGGAGTGGTTGAAAGGGTGAAACAGGGTGAAGTCACTTGCCAAGGGTCACAGAGCTAGTGAGTGAGGCCAGATTTGAACTCAAGAAGATGAATCTTCCTGATTCCAGGCTCGGCACCCTATCTACTGTGAAACCTAGCTTCCCCATAGATACTGGAGTGGTTTGCCATTTCCTTCTTCAGCTCATTTTACAGATGAAGAAACTGAGGCAAACAGAATTAAATGACTTGCCCAGGGTCACACACCTAGCATCTGAGGTCTGACTCCAGGTCTGGCACCACCCTGCTGCCAGAGCAAAATTCCAGAGCAAAATAATAGAGTCGTAAGTGTAATCAAATATAACCCAAAAGAATGGAACTGTTTAAAGGAGTGTAGGAAGAGATAAAGGATGACATCAGAGCTCTTAATGAAAACTGTACAGAAGATACTGAAAAACTTTAATCAGAAAAGGGAAACTAGGAATAAAATGATGGAAGAAATAGAACTTAAATAGTGAGATGCCAAGTAATACAACAGCAAACTCAAAAGACAGCAAATTTTAAGTTTAAATGACAAGTTTAAAAATTTTTTAAATTGACCTTGAAAAGTTTTTGTAGAAATGATTTGAGAATACATGTAAGAGATACAATAAAAAACACTTAATTGTATATATAATATATGTGTGTGTGTGTATGTATCTATATATACATATATATGTGCTTTATAAATGATAAAAGAAAATTGCCTATTAATACTGGAGCTAAAATATCAGATAAAGTATAGACTGATGTGGTCCACAGGTTGTCACTGGAGAGGAACCTGAGTTTTAACTCATTTACAAATGTGATTATTATTGTTAAATTTGCATCCCTAGTGCCTGACACAGAGTAAGAGTTTAATAAATTATTATTAAGAGTTCCTGAGTTAAAAAAAAAAAACTATTATAAGCAGCTAGCAAGAAAGGTAAATCAATGTCCCAAGAAACCCCAGCCAGAAATACAATGGGCATTTAGGGTTAGGGTTAGGTTTAGGAACTGGAAAGGAAAATCTGGAATAAAATTTACCTAAGAAAAGAAAATAACCTGTGCTCAAGAATAACTTGTTGAGCATAAACATACAAGAATTAATAAGTATTTTAAAAAACAGATAACTTTTAAGTATTCTTACAGGGAAATAAGACATGTGTAAGAAGATCCAGAGTTGGGTTTTCTTTGACATGGAAACTGGGCAGATAAGATGAACTTAAAAAACACCTTTGAAAAGCTTTATAGGGTGAGTGATGATATAGTCCTCTCCAATAACTTTCTTGTCTGAGAGTCACTAAGGGGGCAGAAGGATGGGGCTTAGGCATTTCAGCAACAAACAAAACAAATACAGTGGGGAAACAGAAGGAATTCTGGAAAAGCTTGGGGGTACCACCAATATTGCTACCCAACAGAGATGTCGTGGAGGGAATTGGGTATTCTGAGAACTCTCCTGCTTTTTTGGGTCACTCATTTCTTTGAGGACATCTGTGTCTTCATTTGTCACATGTGCCTCCACTGTACTGTGGCATATCCTCAACTTAAATTCTTCAGTCTGTAGTACTGCATGATTCATTGGCATGTGTCACTGAAAGAATACTGGGTGTTAAAAAAAGGGTCCCTTAAAAAAACTGCTTACTTTCCCAAAGGTAACCCAGTCCATTCTATTCCTCCTGTACAATTCTGTACTCGGCTCATTTGCAATATCCATCCACCCATCCACCCACCCACCCATCCATCCATCCACCCATCCACCCACCCACCCATCCATCCATCCAAGATACATGTACTGATGGGCAATTTCTAAGGACTCTTCATCTAACTGCATCTAAACAGGTGTTCATCATCAATTTTTTTTCCTCCTATGCAGAGAGTTCAGTCAAATCCTTTTGAAATAACTAGAGATCTGCAATATTCTGGGTGTTGATGCATTTCAGCATCAGGTCACATGCAAACAGGAGCATCGGGAGGACCTCCTCACTTACTGGGCATTCTTCTTCCATCTGGACCCTACTGAGCATCTGCCAAGATGGCGCCAAACATTTCTAGTAAGTGATCACCTCCCCTTTTATCCTTTACTGATTATTAACAATCACGGGGTCATGAACAAAGTCATTCTTGGGGGTATAACTTTCAAGGAATCTTGATGCTTTCCACACATGCACTGGAAGTGAATTGTTAGTGGAGACACGAACAGAATAGACAACATGTTATGACAAAGAGAAATGAAGCAAGCCATAAATGAAATCCCAAAGAAATATTCCTCTGGAGCACATGCTTTTATAAGCGAATTCTTTCAAACACTCAACTAATAGCTACTATGGTACATAAACTACTGGTAAAAATAGAAAGAAGGCATTTCAAACTCCTGACAAGCAAAACAAACAAAAATAAAGCAGAGGGAAGGAAATGAGAAACAAAATAACTAATTCTGACATAAAATTATTAAACAAATTATTAGGAATGAGGCTACAAAAAATGTGTGGAATTATTCACTATGACTAACCTGTACTTCTGTCAAGTATGCATGGTTGGCCCAACATAATAAAAACAACAAGCATTCTAAATCCTATTCATAGGATTGTAGCTCTAGATGTGGAAAGGACCATGAAGACATTAATAACAGATAATTTAAGAGTCACATACATATCAAGATGAAGAAAATGACTCATTTATGTTAAACACTACAAGCACAGAGATGACTTTTCTTTAATATAAAAATATCCACTTTGATACCAAAGCTAGCCCTCTTTGTAATAGCTAAAAGACACTTAAATAATATCTAAGAACAGCTTTAGGGTTGAACTTCCAATAAGATCCAGGTAAAGCAGAGATGCTCACTTCTGTTTGAAACAATGCTTGAAAAAACAGAGCCATAAAGCTGGAAAATTAAGTGAACAGTTTAAGTACAGGCCAAGAGGAAAGAAAATGATGTCTATCTGTAAATATGATTTGTGAGAGAATCAACAAAAAACGTTTTTCACGGCAACAGCAAAGTAGTAGGAGATAACTTAAATACACAAACATCATCAGTGTTTCAATATAGTATTAACAAAAATCAAGAGGAAATAGAACTCCCAATATAAAAAATTACAAAATACATGAAATATCTTGGAGGTGATATACTAAGACACAGACAGGCCTTATGTACATAGAGCTAAAAAACACCCTTTAAAGAAACAAAGTGGAACAGCTAGGTGGGGCCGTGGATAGGGCAGCAGCCCTGGAATCAGGTCCTCCTGAGTCCAAATCTGGCCTCAGACACTTAACACTTACTAGTTGTGTGACCCTGGGCAAGTTACTTAACCCAGATTGCCTAAAAATAACAACAAAAGAGACTTAAATAAACGGAGAGATATTAACTGATTGTGATTGGTCCCCACCAATATATAATGAAAATGGTAGTACTACTTTCTAAATACATTTCCAGATTTAGTGATATGCTAATCAGCTTAAAAAGATGTTACTTTATATAACAAGAGAAAGTAACAAAATTGAGTTGGAGAAAAAAAAATGTCTAGAAATTCAAAGGAATGAAGATGAAAAAAAGTGGAAAGCGACCAAGAGTACTTCCAGATTCCAAACTACAACACATGTACAGCAATTGTTATCAAAACCATTTTGTCCTGGCTAGAAACCTGAAAAGTAAATCAGTAGAACAAAGTAGGTGAGCAAGAATAAAAACAAGGAAACGGGTTACCGCAGAGTTCCCGAAACCCCATCAACTAGTTGGGGAAGAAATTTCTACTTGACAATAACTGCCAGGAAAACTGGAAAACAGTTTGGCAAAAAGTCGATTCTGTCAGCATCTCATACCTTATGTTGAAATAAGCTCTAAACAACCTAAAAAATAATGGCAGAAAGTGGATAGAAGTACCTTTAATGATGATGGGTAGGGGGAAATTTTTTAAAAAGCAGGGGTGGGGTCATCACAAAAGATCAAATAGATCATTTCAATGACATGAAACTGAAAATTTTTTTTCGCATATATGGTTGGTGGAGGAACAACTTAGCATTTAGCAGTAAAAGTTACTGGGCTGACCACACCCTCTGATGCAGTGATTCCACTTGGGTTATCTGTGAGGCTTCCTAGGAAAGGTTCCAAATGTACCAAAATATTGAGGCAAACCTTACAACAGCAAAAATCTGAAAACAGATTCTGTGTCCAATGATTAGTAATGACTGAAGAAACTGTAGAACATGAATACTAAAATCTGTCCTATAATACCAAATAGGAAAAATTTCAGAGAACCAGGAAAAACTCACATGAAGTGATAAAAGAAGTAAAGGAATGAAATATATTATGTCCACAATGGCATAAATGAATACATTTCTAAGAGATACCGGCTTTAGGGCAAATATACAAGCTAGGGTAGGAGTCATAGGGGCAGCTAGGTGGTTGTATGGATAGAGTTCAGAACCTGTAGTCTTTCTCCTAAGTTCAAATCTGACCTCAGACACTTGCTAGCTGTGTGATCCTAGGCAAGTCACGTAACTATGCTTTCCTCAATTTCCTCATTTATGAACTGAGCTGGAGAAGGAAATGGCAAACGACTCCAATATCTTTGACAAGAAGACCCCCAATGGGGTCACAAAGACTTGGATCTGACTTAACAACAAAAAGGCAGATGCGGTTATACATTCTTCTCCATCACACACACTACAGTCCAGCCAAACTGGTCTTTTGG
Source organism: Lagorchestes hirsutus (assembly GCA_028533205.1). Taxonomy (NCBI): domain Eukaryota; kingdom Metazoa; phylum Chordata; class Mammalia; order Diprotodontia; family Macropodidae; genus Lagorchestes; species Lagorchestes hirsutus. The sequence goes on from CM052673.1 coordinate 2,544,652, forward strand.
TTCCCATACACTCCACTCCATTTTCCGCCTCCACAGTGGACATGCCACGTGCCTGGAACATATGCTCCCATCAGCATCCCTCCTTTCCTTTAAGGCTCAGCTCAAACGCCCCTTCCCTCCTCCCTAATGGCCTGGTAACTATTTTGTTTAACTGCATCATGTACATCTGCTAACGTTACTCAGCTAGATTCGCTCAATGCTGACTTCGCTTTTGTGGCTTAGCAGGGGATCAGACAAAAACAGGCAATAAATAAATGTGTGTTCAGGAATCCAAAGTCAGAGAACAGTACAGGAAAGGAGACAACCCCAAGAGGCAAAAAAACTCAGGTGAAACTCACTGGTTTTTACAAAGTTAAAAAAAAAAATTCTTCCAGTTAAGCACAAAATGGAAAAATGTAAAACTGTATGTTCTAAGGGTTGCAGTGAACAGTTGGGCAGTATTGGCTTAAAAATGGAGATGGGGATGGGGAAGAGAACCAGCTATAAGCCAAGGAAATATGGAAATAAATGCATTAACTAACACCGCTACAGGCCTCCCATCCCACCACGGCTGTTAACAGAGAGGGAATTTCCTTGAAAAAAGGAGAGAAAATGAAACAATAACTGGAATATTTGACTTGGGGCCTCCATGATGTTAAGGCTGAAAGTTAACGGGCCGAATTCACCGGTAAAAAAAGCAGACTGAACCCCACGATCAGGAAGCCAAGGTCCCCGCCCCGGAAAGGGCAATGCCGGCGCCGGCACGTGCGCGGCCCGCTCGAGGCACGGATGCACAGACCCAAGTGCCACTTGGTCCTGGAGGCGCAGCCCAGTCCGCCCCAGGCTCCTCACGGGCCGGAGGGGGCCCCTGGGAGGCGAGCGCTGCGATGGGGGGGGTCCCCGGAGCCCTCGCTCCCTGTGCCAGGTCAGGGGCAGCCCCCCTCCCGTGCTGGAGCAACCTCCCCGCCCCCCCTCACCTGGCGGCGGGGCAAGGGGTCCATGGTCCGGCGGGGTTTAGCCGCAGAGGTAGGACTCGAAGTCCGGTTCCGCAGCCCGGTGGGCTGGTCCCGGTCAGGGCTCCTCGTCCACGTTCGCGGCGCTCCGGTCTCTCCGGACCGCGGCGGATCGCGGCGGATCGCATCCACTCGCTTAGGACAGCTCCAGGGCTGCCCCGACAATGCGGAAGGAACGCCAGAGCCCACCCCTTCCTGCCCCGCCTCCCTCTCCCCACCAATCCTCGAGAGACGCTGCGCGCGCCCCTTCACGTTCCCGGCCGGTTCCGTCTCCATGGCCACCGCACGGGAGCTTCACGCTTGAAGTCGCAGAGCCCGCTGGGAAAAGTAGTCCGCCAGGCGAGCGCGACTTCCGCGCATGCCCAGCGTCGGCCCTCCGCCCCGCCCCCGGTGGTGGATTTTGGTCTGGATCCCGGTCGGGAGCACGTGCTCCCAGAGGGACAAGGAGACCTTGGAGCCTGCGGGCCAAGCGGGCGAGGCGGCGGGCCCCCAGCCCCAACGACCGGCCTGATCGCTGGCCCCCTGGCAGCGAGGCTGCCCCACGAGGAGACGGAGGCTCCAGGGAATTCCGCTACCCTTTCAAAGAACACACGTGAGGGATTCTTTCCTTTCCCTTGGTGTCAGAAGCAAGGTCTGGATCAAGCCCGGGGAGGGCAAAGGAGGGAACAGGACGACGCGTCAGCGAAGAGGCTCCGACCACGCCGCGAGAAGAACGGACCTTACGAGGAGGAGGGTTCACGTCGGAAGGGCAGGATCTGACTAACACGGTCATACTGGTAACAAAAATAACGCGATAATCCCATCTTTGTTATCGCCGCGTACTGTCGTGTGGCAGGGATCTGGAGCTGCCCGCTTCTGCGGCCGGCCGTGCAAGAATGGGCTGCGATGGAGCTGTCCAAGGGTTCGCTGGTGGGGGCGGCTACCGGTCATTTTTATCAAAAAGCAGGTTTTTGTTATACTCCTGCAGCACAGAGCGGCCGGCGTTCCGCTAAGACAAAATTCTTCTGAAGCTAAAGCGAATTTCCAGTTTCATCCGAAAGAAGAACATACAACTAGGATTTACCTTCAAAGATAGCTTGGAAAACGGATTGGAGCAAATAGGGAAGGGGGTCTGCATGTCAAACATCGAAGGGCAAGCTGCGTCTGGGAAACTGATATGTTAGTGTAACAAAAGCTTATCTTAAAACAGAGATGAGGGGTCTTCTACCCCTAGCCAGTTAATAATCATCATGAGTTAATTATTGGAAGTTTCTGCCAGATTATGTAGCCTCAACTGGCTACATGATTTTCCCTACAAATTAAACGGTCTTGCTCAAGGCAATAGAAAAGGTGATTTAAAAGTAACAACAAAATCCTCTTATAATACACCAGATTGAGAAAGTTTTTTCCACAGCACCCAGAGAGATCAAAGTCTAGTTCACCCATGCACTGAGGGCAGGGGGAAAAGACTACATTGGGACAATAAACTGTGCTCTCCTTTTTACCCTGTAGTTGAAAGAATCAGGCTTTGGGTTTTGTTTTGGTGTGTTATCTGTTCCAGGAGCAGGCAGTACTCCCCAGAATGCCCAGATCATGGAGACTTTGCAGGCAGAATTCCAGACCAGATGTTGTAACCAGGTCAGCAGGAAGATCCGGAGAAAGCAGGGCACTACAACCCAAGTGGACTGTGCTATTCAGAAAGTGGGCTAAACTGAGAACCTAATCCTCCTCTCTTCCCTAGAGATTAAGGTGAATTTAAGGGTGAATGTTCCTATGTTTATTCTTGTTAGACTGTTGAAGTAAATATTCCTTTTGTAAAAGCTAATCTGACTGAAGTAGTTAAATGGAACTGAAGTGCAGGAAACCTCCTAGAATTCAGGGAATGCCATTGGTGAGACCTAGAGTCAAAGACAAAGAGACTAGAAGCCTGTAGGTCCCCTTCAAAGGTACTAAGGAATCCTGGGAAAGGTGTAAATTGTAACATCCTTGGCCCTTAGACAGAGTGGAGGCCTGGGGGATTTTAGCTGTTATTATTGTTGTTCAGTCATTCAGCGTGTCCGATTCTTCATGACTCCAGGGACCACAGCACACCAGGCCCTTCTATCCTCCACTCTCTCCAAGTGTGTCCAAGTTCACGTTCATGTGATACTATCACTCCATCCCATTTTCCTTTTGCTTTCAATCTTTCCCAACACCAGGGTCTTTTCCAGTGAGTCTCATCTTCTCATTATGTAGCCAAAGTATTTAAGCTTCAGCTTCTATATTTGACCTTTCAGGAAATGACCTGAATTAAGTGTTGATTGATATGACCTCTTTGATGTGCAAGGGACTCTCAAAAGGTTTCTCCAGCAACACACTTTGAAACCATTGATTCTGTGGTGTTCAACTTTCCTTACAGTCTAACTCTCACAGCAAGATATTGCTTTGACTAGATGGATATTTGTTGGCAAGGCAATGTCTCTGCTTTTTAGTATGCTGTCCAGATTTGTCACAGCTGTCCTTCCAAGGAGCAACATCTTTGAATTTCATGGCCACAGTCTCAGTTTGCAGTGATCTTTGAGCCCAAGAATATAGACTCTACCACTGCTTCCATTTCTTTTCCTTCTATGTGCCAGGAAGTGATGGGACCAGTTGTCAAGATCTTAGTATTTTTGTAATAAGCTTCATGTCAGCTTATACACTCTCCTCTTTTACTCTTCTCAAGAAGCTTCTTAATTCTTCACTTTATGGTCATCAGAGTGGTATCATCTGCACATCTGAGATGGTTGATATTTCCCCCAGCAACCTTAATTCCAGCTTTTGATTTATTAAGCCTGGTATTTCACATGATGTACTCTACTTATAAGTAAATAAATAAATAAGATGACAACATACAGCCTTGTTCTTTTCCAATCTTAAACCAATCAGTTGTTCCATGATTAATTCTAACTGTGCAGGCTTCTTGGCCTGCATAAAGGTTCTTTGAGAGAGAAGTAAGATGATCTGGTACTCCTATCTCTTTGAGGACTTGCCATATTTTGTTGTGATCCAATATAGTCAAGGATTTTAGTGTAGTCAATGCAGCAAAAGTAGATATTTTTCTAGAATTCCCTTGCTTTCTCCATAATCCAGCGAATGTTGGCAATTTGGTCTCTAGTTCCTCTACCTCTTTGAAGGCTAGCCTGCTCTTCTGGTAATTCTTGGTTCATATATTGCTGAAACCTAGCTTGCAGGATCTTAAGCATAATCTTGCTGGTGTGTGAAATGAACACAAATGTTCGGTAGTTTGAACATTGAACTTGCATTGCCCTTCTTTAGGAAGGGGACAAACTGATCTTTTCCAATCTAGTGGCCACTGGTGTGTTTTCCAAATTTGCTGACATTGAATGCAATCATCTTTTAGGATTGTAAAAGCTCAGCTAGAATTCCTTCACCTCCACCAGCCTTCTTGTAAGCAATGCTTCCAGAAGCTCATTTGACTTCATTCCCCAAGACGTCTGACTCTAGATCGGTAACCACAACACTGGGGTGACTGGTGATGTTAAGATCTTTCTTGTATAGTTCTTTTGTGTATTCTTGAGACTTCTTCTGCTTCTGTTAAGTCCCTACCATTTTTGTCTTTTACCATGCCTATTTTTGCATGAAACTTTCCCTGGCTATTTCTAATTTTCTTGAAGGTAACTTGCCTTCCCTATTCTATTTTCTTCTATTTCTTTGCCTTGCTCATTTAAGAAAATCTTATTTTTTCCTTGTTATTCTCTGGAATTCTACATCCACTTGGGTATATCTTTCCCTTTCTCTTTTCCCTTTTGCTTTCCTTTTTTTTTTCAATTATAAAGCCTCATCAAGACAGCCATTTTGTTTTCCTACCTTTCTTTTTCTTTGGAATGTTTTTTTGGTTGCTGCCTCCTATGGAATATTGAGAACGTCTGTCTATAGTTCTTCAGGCACTCTGTCTACCAGATCTCATCTCTTAAATCTATTCATCACCTTCATTTCATTTTCACAAGGGATGTTGTTTAGGTCACACCTACCTGGTCTGATGGTTCCCCTACTTTCTTCAATTTAAGTCTGAATTTTGCAAGAAGCCTATGCTGTGAGCCACAGTCAGCTTCAGGTCTTCTTTTAACTGACTGCATAGAGCTTCTCCAAGCTTTGACTGCAAAGTAGATAATCAAATCTGATTATATTGACCCTCTATAGTGACCATTTGGTGATGTCCACATGTGGAATCACCTTTTGGACTGTTGAAAAAGTGTTTGATGTGACCCACGAGTTATCTTGACAAAACTCTATTGGTATCTGCCCTGCTTTGTTACAGATATATCAATAAATGCTTTAAAGACTTTTAGAAAAATCTAACACCCATTTCTGTATAAAATAGACTTTCCTTAATATAAGCAATATCTGTCTAAAATCTGGAGCACACATTAGATGTAATGGAGAAGTGCTCACTATAGCCATAAGACAAGGCATTGTTTTTTGTATGGTGTCTCCACTATAGGCTTGTAAACTCCTTGAAGGCAAGGATTGTTTTTTACTTTATTTCAAACCCCAGGGTAGGTGGGTGGCAGAACCTTGATGTCAAAGTGAACTGAGCGATTTTTCTAGCTTTCCCAATATAATCCTCTGAACAACTCCCCGTGACATACTGAATTCCGAGCAGGAAAATCAACAAACAATCATAATGTGTAATTTTTTTCCAGCCCAGGCAGATAGAAACACCTTCTCCCTCCTTCTCTTTCTCTCCTCAGTGTCTACCCATATATATATGTATGTGTGTGTATGTATATACATGTATATTATATGTATATCATATATGTATGCATATTATATAACATGTGTGTGTTATGTATGTGTATATATATATATATAATATTATCTCTATATAGGTGAGTACTTGAAAAGGTCTTAGCCTAAAATGGCCCATTGCATACTGGGTCATCTACAGTCTTCCTGATGAATATTTGGCCACTGGACCCCTATGGCTCTGGAGGAGAAAGTGAGGCTGGTGATCTTGCAGAGCCTTCTCTCACTCGAATCAAAGTCAACTGCAAGTCATGTCATCATTTCCCTGAAATCACAGTTCTCTTCAAAAATGAAGGACAAGCACACAACAACCTTTATATTATGGAACTTCAACATACATACTGTGATTCCCTTAAACACCCTTATCTCCTAGTTCCTCAGCATAAGCATTTTCCATGATCTATTCCTCCACCCTATATCAGCTGCACAGAGATGGTACACCCCCAAATATACCACTTTCACATTCATGCGCTCTGAAATCCCTTATCTGATCATAATATGTTATTGTTCCACCTTTCCCTCTGCTTTGCAGACCCTAACAGTGTTCTTCATTCTCATCAGGACCTCCAACCCCTCTGTCCCAGAGTATCGCTCTTGCACTGGCTACACTCTCCTCCATCTTGACCCATTGGTGAATCAGTTCAATTCTATACTATCCTTTTCTCTTGAATCCCTTGCCCGTTGCACTGCTGATCCTGCCCTGCCAAATTGCAGCCTTGGATTAGTTCCACTATCCAGAGTCTTCCTTCTCCTATTCATTCTGCCAAACAAAGGTGGAGAAAATTCTGAAATCACATTGAATGGATGCACTACAGATTTGTCACATCAGCTGAACTATGCCATTACCGCAGCCTTTGACAGTTGATCACTCTCTCCTCCTTGAGACTCTTTTCTCTAGTTTTTTGGGACACCCACTCTCTCCTGGTGCTCCTGTTTGCTCCTTCTTTGTCCCCTTTGCTTGATCTTCCTCCAGATCACGTCCTCTTATAAGTGTCCCTCAGGGCTTTGTCCTGGACCCTCTTTTCTTTTCTCTTTATAGTACTTCACTTGGTAGTCTCATCAGCTCTTATGGATTTAATTACCATCTTTATGGTGATGATTCTACAGAGTTTATGTCATATTGGGGAGGAATTAAGCATTTGTTAAGTGCCTATGTGCTAAGCATTGTGTTAAGCACTTTTTATAAATATTATTTCTTCATTAATGGGAATTGTTCTTTGAATGTTCAGAGAATTCACTTGGTCTCAAGTTTTTTTAAGAGCTCATTTTTTGGATTGTTTGATTTCTTTTTCTGATACTAGGTTATTTAAGTAATCATTCTTTTGTTAATCTTGGTGTTTTATATTTTGTAAGTATTTGTCTATTTCTTTTAGGTGTCCATTTTGCTTAGCACTTGATTGGGTACAGTATTCTCTGATAATTTTATTTTTTAATTGTTTTGAGTTCTCCTTTATCATTTTGATATGACCAGTTTGGTTTTCCACCCTTTTCTTCAACCAGTTTAACTAACTTTATGAGTTTTCTTAAAAACAGTTCCTATTTTTATGAGTTCAACAGTCATTTTGCTTTCAAGTTTTATTAATCTTTAATTTTCAGAATTTCTTTATTACTTAGTTGAGGGCTTTCAATTTGTTACTAGTAACACCTTAAAAACGACACCTTCAAGTTGTTGATTTGTTTTTGTAGTTGATGTTATTTACCCCATAAAACTACCTGCATTTCATAAGTTTTGATAAGCTATCTTAGTATTTTATTTTTTGATGAAATTTCCTATTTCTATAATTTGTTCTTTAACTTATCAGATTTTTGAATTGTCTTCAGTCTGTTATTGAATATTGTCAATTAATGAGCATTTATTAAATACCTATCATGTGCCAGTCACTTTTACATTGTGATCAGTAATATGTATAATATTTCTGCTTTTCTACATTTTGGGGAGTTTTTTGATTAGATATGGCTCAGTACATGGCAAAGATGCCATATGTAGCTGAGAACACGTAAATGCCTTTCTATTCACATTAATTACCAGAAATCTATCATCTCTATTTTTCTTTTATTCAGGTCTTTTATCTTGGTTAATTTGTCTAGGTCTGGAAGGAGTATAATAAAGTCCCACCACTTAGAGTAGAACTATTTCCCCCTAGATTTGGTTGCTTTTGCCTTTAAGTCTTTTGATTCAGTGTTATTAGGTAAATATATATATATATTATTAATACTGATTCATTATCTGCTGCCTTTCAAGCATAATGCAAATTCCCCCCTTATCTCATTTTACTTTGTCTATATGTACTGCTGCTTATCTGAAATCATGGTTGACTGCTTTTCTGAGTTTACAAGAAACATAACAGAATGCCCATAAGCTACTCTCTCTGGTTGGGCAAAGGCTTGAGCTGGTTTATCTTAAGAGCTGTTGGTCTCAATAAGGGAGTCATGTACTGGACTTGTCCCATATCACCTTGAGAATGCTTTCTTTGGCTTGGCTCCTGCAGCCACAGGGTACATGGAAGACTCAGCCTGGAGTCACTAACGCCCTCACTTTTTATAGACACTATTACCTCTAATCAGGGTGCTCAGGTTACCAGAAGAGGGTCCAAGATTAAGCATGTGGCTATCACATTTGCTATTTTAATTCTTTCATACTATCCTTAGGCAGTGGCCTTTAGCATCATACAACTGATTGTCAGGGTTGGAGGCAGGAGGGCTCTCTGATCCCATACTCTCTTAGACCTCACCTTCAAGAAGTCACCTACAAAGGAGGACTGCTTTGAGATATGAAGCCACTGAACCATTTCCAGCTCTTCCTTACTCATTCCCATGTAGTCCTGCAGGCTTGAGACTATTGTCACCTCACAAGATTTTATAAAACTTATGGAAAAGGATGTCACCCTGCTTTAATTTTCACCTATTTGACTTCTTTCCTCCCCTAAATCGGTAACTTAGACAACTTCCTAGAAATGCTCTGGACAACAAAGGGGTGGAATTATTGGAAGGTGCCTTGCTTTTGAAAGCTATGGGGGAGATGAAATTGTTTTCATAATCACAATGGTAAATGGCCTGTAAAAAGTGATTACCAAATTCTTGGTAATTTCCACACAAGTGCCACAGGAACATGTAAAGGGATGAAAGTTTGTTATCCTCAAAAAGGGTCTTCCAAACAGGGATGGTTGTGGGGCAGGGGTTCAGTGTGAGTGCTGTCTGAAGTCAGGGTGCACGTATGAGACTCAGGACAGGTAAGTATTTGTGAGGGAAACAATTGGAGCACTTAAGTTATGCTCCTGATCTGGCTGTGACCTGGATATTCCTGGCGTTGCTCCTGGTCATCACTGCTTTTGTAATGAGACATTCTTCTAACTGCCTTTCATGTTGCCTCCACTCCAGGAACTGTACTTTCTAGATAACTATTTATTTTATTTGTATTATAGATAACTATTTATTTGTATTGTCATCTCCAAAGCTGCTTGTGCTGGGTTTCATCCTGAAGTCAAAATTGTTACTTTAATGGCGAAAGATCCTCTTGGGAATTTTTCTGACCTTACCCACAAGTAGAGTATAGAAGGGCCATTGTTTTTGTTTTTTTGGTTTTTTTTGCCTGAAGCATAAAAGACTTTGTCTGTGGGGATATGGTGCCAAAAATTTAAGAGAACTCTTATTGTCTTTCACAGATGTCTTTGACTTAGCACAATCACTTCCATGATGGAGGCAGAGGGGCGTATTGTCATTTCATCTGAATTGTATCCTTTTAAATCTTAAAAGTGTTAATTGCATTCATGGTTCATAAGTTTTTCAACATATCTGAATCCCAAGCTTACTTGGACTAAACTAGCCCTGACTCAAATCTTAAAGAAAACAAGTAAGAATGATATCAGGAAATTATAAAGATGCAACTTCAACTTTGAAATAGAAACTTTCTAACAGACCAACTGAAAAATAGGAAGGGTTGCCTATTGATGAGGTCTTCAAGTAATAGCTGGATGACCACATGTTGGGAGGTGTCATAAACAGTCTTGTTCAGGGAGAAAATATGGTAGAGCAGAAAAGCACTCAGCTGAGCTCTCCCAAATTCCCCTCTAAATAATTCTAAGGGCTCAACTTGAATTCTGGAGCAGCAGAACCAACAAAAGGTCACGTGAAACAACTGTCCAGTCCAGGACAACTGAGGAGGTCAACAGGAAAGGTCTGTTTCACCAGGGTGGTGGTCAGGCCTAAAGGGCAGCAGCACAGACCACTCAGCGCAGGCAACACCAGATGGCCAACAGCAGGCCTTGGAGATGGTCACAAAGGTGGCAGCAACATCTTCAGATTTCAGCCTTACGGACTGTGTGTGTGTGTGTGTGTGTGTGTGTGTGTGTGAGGTTGGACAACCAGTCAGTAGGAGGTTGCCAGGGATCCTTTGCGTAAGCACCGATTTCAGGACCCTGCTGTAATACCCATGTGCAGTTCTAGTCACTGTCTACATCATTCAAAAGGAATGATAGCACTTGAGGCTTCAGGGCAGAAGGGGCCCTGAGGGTCTTGGTTACAGGGTGGGAAGGTGTGCTTATGGTTTCTCTCAGGGGAAGAGGGACCCTGTTCTCACTTCAAAGACAGAGGGGAGCACTAGCAATTGTGGCTGTAGGAGAGTGGAGACCCTGGGCCTCCATGGTCCCAGAGCCAGGAGGAGGGCTACCACTGGTGACTACAGGGAAACAAGGTCCTCTCCTCGGTAAAGGCCAGAAGAGCATGACCACATCTCTCCTTAGATCACTCTGCCTTGAAAGCACCAAAAATCTACAGAACCCCAGGATTAACTCTGAAGAGAGTACCATTAAAAGACCTAAAGCTTGGGATAGTGTCCCCTCCACCCCAGGAGCAGAGCCCAACTTTAACATCAAGTTAAAAGTCAAGAAATAGGCTGGAAAATGAGCAAACAACAACAAAAAGAAACCTGACCATAACAAATTACTACAATGACAGGGAAGATCAAGATACAAACCCAGAAGACAATGTCAAAGCTGCTACAAGAAATGCCTCAAAGAAAATAGTGTTAATTGGATACATACATGTCCAAGAATTTCTGGAAGAGTTCAAATCAGATTTTAAAAATCAAGAGAGGGAGAGGAAAAACTGGGAAAAGAAATGAAAGTGACACAAGAAAATGATGAAAAGACAGTCAACAGCTTGGTAAAAGAGGCAAAAAAAATACTAAAGAAAATAACACCTTAAAAAACAGATTTTGGCAAATGGTGAAAGAGGCACAAAAATCCAGGGAAGAAGAGAAATCCTTAAAAATTAGAATTGGGCAAGTGGGAGCTCATGACTCTAGGAGACACCAAAAAACAATAAAACAAAACGACACAAGTGAAAAAAAAAGAAAATGTGAAATATCTCAAAGGAAAAATGACTGACCTAGAAAAGTAGAAAAGATAAATTTAAGTATTATTGAACTACTTGAAACCCATTATGAAAAAGAAAAAAGCCAGACATCATCCTTTCAAGAAATTATCAAAGAAAACTGCCCTGATATTCTAGAACCAGTAGGTAAAAGATAAATTGAAAGAATTTATTTATTGATCAATACTTGAAGGAGATCCAAAAATTAAAACTCCCAGGAATATTATGGCCAAATTCCCAAGTTCTCAAGTCAAGGAAAAAATATTGCCAACAGTCAAAAAGAAACAAGTGAAATATTGTGGAGCCACTAACAGGATCACACAAGATTCAGCAGCTGTCATGTTAAAGGATCAGAGTGCTTGAAATATGTTCTCCTAGAAGGGAAAGGAGCTAAGATTACAACCAAGAGCAATTTACCCAGCAAAACTGAGTATAATCCTTCAGGGGAAAAAAACAGACATTCAATGAAGCTGATGGCTTTCAAGCATTCCTGATGAAAAGACTAGAGCAAAATAGAAAATTTGACTTTCAAATAATAAGATTCAAGAGAAGCATAAAATGGTAAACATGAAAAAAAATCATAAGGGAATCAATAAGATTAAATTGTTCACATTTCTATATTGGCAGATGATAATTATAATTGCTAGGACCTTTATTGTTATTATGGCAGAAGGAGTATACATAGACATGAATATGAATTGACTATGATGGGATAATTTCAAAAAAGTAAAATTAAGGGATAAGAAAGAGAGATGCATTGTGAGAAGGGGAATGGGAGAGGAAAATGGAGAAAATTATCTCACGTAAAAGAGGCACAAAAGAGCTTTTACAAAGGAGGGGAAGATGGGAGAGAGGTGGTGGGCAATGCTCACATTTCTCTCATCAGAAATGGCTCAAAAAGAGAATAATATATTTAGCTGGCAATAAAAACCTATCTTACCCAACAGGGAAATAGGAAAAGGGGAGAAGAGAAGGGGAGGAAGACTGATAGAAGGGAGAGTAGATTAAGGTGGATTAGTCAGAAACAAAACAGATTTTTGAGGAGGGACAGGGTAAAAAGAGAGAGGATAGAAAGATAAAAAAATAGGATAGAAGGAAAGAAATATAAATAGGATGAACTCACCCTTAAAACAGAAGTGGTCAGAACAGATTAGAATCCAGCAATATGTTGTTTACAAGAAACACATTTGAAACAGATATATACAGAATAAAAATAAGAGGCTGAAGCATAATCTATTGAACTTCAGATGCGGTAAAAAAAAGCAGTGTTAGTAATCATCACCTTACACAAAGCAAAAGTAGACCTAATTAAAAGAGATAAGCAGGAAAACTACATTTTGCTGAAAAGTATCATAGACAATGAAGTAATATCAAACTAAACAAATATACACCAGATGGAGTAGCATCCAAATTCTTAACTTCAACTTCCCACTCTCAGAACTAGATAAATTTAACTATAAGGTAAACAAGAAAACGGTTAAAGAGATGAATAAAAATTTAGGAAAGTTAGATATGATACACCACTGGAAGAAATTGGGTAAGAATAAAGAGAAATATGCCTTCTTCTCTGCTGTACATGGCACCTTCACAAAAGCTGACTACGTATTAGGGCACAAAAACCTCATAACCAAATGCAGAAAAGCAGAAAAATTAAATGCATCCTTTTGAGACCATAATGCAACAAAAAGTATGTTCAATAAAGGGCCATGGAAACAAACTTAAAATAATTGGAAACTAAATAATCTAATCCTAAAGAATAAATGCGTCAAAAGAACAAATCACAGAATAAATAATTTCATTAAATGATTAGACAACATACCAAAATTCAAAGGATGCTCCCAAAGCAGTACTGAGTGGACATTTTATATTTCTTTATGCTTACATCAATAAGATAAAGAGCAGATCAGTGAACTGGACATGCAATTCCCATCTATTCCCAAACTAAGGAAAAAGAGGTCAGTAGAAAACATGGACCCTGAGGGGTCCCTTCCTTAAGACTGAGAAATTATATCATAGTCACAATTCAGAACCTATGTTCCTAAGAGGACAGCTTCCCATAGTCCAAAGGAAGAGCTGAGGATGCTCAAGTTTTTTTATTCCCTCTCTACATATCTTCATGTAATTAGGATTAGAAACAGAATTATGATTGTAAAAGAACTGCTAAGTCAGAGAATGAGCAAATGCTTATGTCTGGCCCCCTGGCAGCACTGGATCCAGTGTTCACAATAAAGGACCTAGAGAACTAGGATCCACTTGGAGGTGTCTACTCATCCCCATCCCTCCTAACACTGGCAGATCAAGAGCCCAGGTTGTCACATGCTGATTCAACTATTATCTTCCAAGGTCAAGGCACAGTAGCACTATTCTGAAACAAAGTTTGATCTGAGGGTAAACATACCCATACTTAGGGAGCTTCAGATAATTATTTTAGAACATATTTTTAGACTGAATTTTATAAACTCTTACAATATTTTGAGGGAAGCTAGGTGTTGCAGTGGATAGTAACATGCCTCAAATCAGGAAGACTTGATTCAAATCAGGATGCAGACACTAGCAAATCATTTATTCCTGTTTGCCTCAGTTTCCTCATCTGTAAACTAAGCTGCAGAAGGGAATGGCATACCACTCCAGAATCTTTGCCAAGAAAATATGAAATGGGGTCCCAGAGAACGTGACTGAAATGACTGAACAACAATAACAAACTATTTCCAATGGAAAATGGACCTTTTTATTCTAAATAAACCTTTGCAGGGAGTTTGACAGAAAGTGAAGAATCCATACTTGCTGAATTTTAGATGAAGCTGAGGTTCCATGATATAATTGCCTACATCAATTAAAAATCTAAATCAATCGCTGGGGTATGGGAAGTTGGAGAGGGCTTTGAAGAGAAAGAAAAACGGCCCACTACTGAGGGAAAAACAGAAAACAATCTGTTTCACCTATGAGGTTTCCCTTTTGTTCAGTCCTTTAACTTATTCCTTTGCTTATATTCATATGGCTTCTCAGCAAGAAATTCTTACTATTTCATAAAAAACATTCTGTATTTATAATATAGACAAGCTTTTTTTGTCCTGTATTAATAGTTTGTTCCAGAAGAAAGTTTTTCCTAAGTGATAACCTTGTTAAAGGTTCTCTCTAGTATGAATCCTCTGATGATGAGTAAGTTGTGCTTTCAGGCGGAAGGCCATCTCACATTCATTACATTCATAAGGTTTCTCACCAGTATGAATTCTCTTATGCCGGGTAAGGTGTGTGCTCAAGCGGAAGGCCCTCCCGCATTCATTACATTCATAACGTTTCTCTCCCGTATGAATTCTATAATGTCTATTACGTTCTGTCCTGTGACTGAAAGCCTTCCCACATACGTTACACTCAAATGGTTTCTCCCCAGTATGAATTCGATGATGTTGAATAAGCTGTGTTCTCAAGCGGAAGGCCTTCTCACATACATTACATTCAAAGGGTTTTTCACCACTGTGAATTGTCTGATGTTCAGTAAGATGTGTCTTCTGGCGGAAGGCCTTCCCACACTCACTACATTCAAAATGTTTCTCACCAGTATGAACTGTCAGATGTTTGGTAAGACGTGCCTTCAAACGAAAAGCCTTCCCACATTCATTACATTCATACGGTTTTTCTCCACTATGGATTCTCTGATGTCGAATAAGGTTTCTGCTCTGGCTAAATACCATCCCACACTGATCACATTCACAAAGTTTGTCACCAGTATGAAGCCTTTGATGTTGAGTAAGTTGTCTTTTCAGGCGGAAGGCACTGCCACATTCATTACATTCATATTGCTTTTCTCCACTATGAATTTTCTGGTGAATAGTAAGTCCTGTCTTCCAGCGAAAGGCCTTCCCACATTCATTACATCTATGAGTTTTCTCTCCAGTGTGAATTATTTTATGCTCAACAAGTCCTGCTTTCCGGCGGAAAGCCTTCCCACATTCATTACATTCATAAGGTTTCTCTCCAGTATGAATTGTCTGATGCCTAGTAAGTTCTGTTTTCTGACTAAAGGCCTTCCCACATTCATTACATGCATAAGGTTTCTCTCCAGTATGAATTGTCTGATGTTGAGTAAGCTGTGAGCTCTGGCAGAAAGCCTTCCCACACTGATCACATTTATAAGGCTTCTCTCCAGTATGAATTCTCTGATGCCGTGTAAGATAAGAGCTCAATCTGAAGGCTTTTCCACACTCACGACATTCATAAGGTTTCTCTCCAGTATGAATTGTCTGATGTTGAATAAGGCATGTACTATTGCGAAAGGTCTTCCCACATTCATGACATTCATAAGGCTTCTCCCCAAAATGGACTGTCTGGTGTTGATTAAGTTGAGCTTTCTGATGAAAGGCTTTTCCACACACATTACATGCATAAGGGTCCTTTCCATTATGAACTGTCTGATGTTGAATAAGCTGTGAACTGAGGCGGAAGGCTTTCCCACACTCATTACATCTATAAGGTTTCTTTCCAGTATGAATTTTATGATGTTGAATAAGTAATGTTCTCAGGCGGAAGGCCTTTCCACATTCAGCACATTCATAAGGCTTCTCTCCAGTATGAATTGTCTGATGTTGAGTAAGCTGTGAACTCTGGCGGAAGGCTTTCCCACATTCATTACACTCATAAGGTTTTTCTCCAGTATGAATTCTATAATGCTGAATTAGTTGTTTTCTCAGGCGGAAGGCCTTTCCACATTGATTACACTCATAACGTTTCTCTCCAGTATGAACTGTCTGGTGTTGATTAAGTCCAGTGCTCTGGCGGAAAGCCTTCCCACACACATTACATTCAAAAGGTTTCTCTCCAGTATGAATTCTATGATGTTGAATAAGACTGGCCCTCTGGCTGAAGGCTTTTCCACATTCATTACATTGATAACGTTTTTCTTCATTATACATCCTATGATTTTCTGTAAAGTCTGAATGATGTTTAAAGAATTTCCCGTAGTCATTATATTTGGAAAATATCTTCTTTGAATACATTCTATTATATTTTCTTGGGTCTGTAGAAAGCCTGAAGTGCTTTCTTTTTGTATCTCGTTTAAGGAGGCTTGATCCTAAAGATGATCTCTGTCGCACGAAAGAAACGTGACCCAGACCAAAGCTTCTATCATATTTGTAGCTTCTTGCCTTACTTGTACTTTTCTTTTGAGCTATTTTTACATGCCAGAAATGTTTTTCCTCATTTTTCTGCTCCTTTTCTAATGTAGCATCATCAGTTTCCCAGGCTTCTTGTAAGGTGGATAAATGGAGAACCTCCTCCATGTCTCTTTCCTGGGATGATTCTTCTACTGCAATCCCCAGCTTTAGCGCAAACTCCTGAGCTTCATAAGTAGCCTCCCAATCTGAATGAGAAAAAAATGTAATTGTGCTATTACTCCTACAGTACATATACAGGGACCTGCCTTGCATATTCCCCATGACAAGAAATTGCTTTCTAAATATTCTTTATCAAACTTTCTAATTTTCCCCAGTATTGTCTCTAAAACAATCCTCCCCTAGGAGTATGTGTTCTTCAGCTTCTAGACACATTGGATTATGAGTCTTACTTACTGGACTTCACTATTTTATTTTAAACAGTATTTCAGAGTTCTGATAATTATTTCTTTACAATATAATTCTGATAATGCTAGACCCCATTTATTACAATCTTTATTATTTCTCTTTGCCATTCTTGATCTTCTGTTCTTCCAAATGACATCTGTTATTGTTTTATTCAAATCTACATAATATCTTAAAGGTAATTTGACTATTATATAACATCAAATCTGTAAATCATTTTAAGAAGCATTGTCATTTTTATTAAAGTTGGCAAATCCTACCCACAAAATTACTTATTAATTATTTAGGACTTCCTTTATTTCTGCCAAAATTGTTTTCAAGTCCTAATTATGGGCCCTATATATATCTTGGTATGTGTACATCTAGTCATTTTAAGAATTGTGGAAGTAACATTGTGATGCTGTATGCAAGCCTTGTGGAAGAGATTTAAAAATCACTTAAAGTTTGACCTATCCATCCACAAAAGACCAAGAGAATGAATGAAGGCATACTGCCAGATTTAACATGCATTTGAATATTGCCTTACAGAGCTTGTCCAAAAGGATGTATTATCAGTGACAGCACAAAAAATGACCTTGTCCCACAGCTGAAAAGCTGAACAATATGTATGGCCTTTGGCAAACAATAAAGCTTCCCATGAAAACAAAGGCACTTTAATAAATTAGCATTTTGCTGATATTGCTTTATGGCAGGGAAATATGGATCACCATTGCTTCAGAGGAACCAAAGGTGAATATCACACAAAGAAAAATGCAGAGGAACCAAAGAAGAACTCTGAAGAACATGAGTAAAGGGCTTCATCAAGATATTTTGTTATAGTTAATCACATGGCAAGAGTGAGTATGACAGAGACAGAGTACTGCATTGGTCCATTCATGAAGTTGGGAGAAAGCAAGAAATACACCTGGCATTTTGGCAGCACTAGGTGGTGAACATATGACAGAGCATGAACCATGGTTTCACACAGAGGTTAGGAATAAATTGGTTATGATCTGCATTGGTGGGAGGATGATTTGCAAAAAATGCCAGGAAAACTGGAGAAGTAATCTAGCAGAAATTACATTTGGATGAAGCACTCATACCATATGGCACAATAAGCTTCAGATAAATCCATTATCTCAAGAGGTCATGTACTAAACAAATTAGAGCAGCAAAAATGGAAATGCCCTTATCAACTAAGGCTAGGGGAAGAGTTCATGACCAAATGAGACCAAATGGCTCAGAAGATAAAATAGGCAATTCTGATCACATAAAACGGAAAAGCTTCTGCAGAAAGAAAATCAATGCGATTACCCTTAGAAGAACAGAATGGGGAAAAATCTGCAGCAAATTTCTCTAGTAAAATTCTCATACCCAAGATATATAATGAAGTGATCAAATATCTAAAAATAAGAGCTATTACCCAATAGAGAAGTGATTAAAGGAACGAACAGGCAAGGTGGTGCAGTGGATAGAGCACTGGACCTGGAGGGAGGAGGACTCAAATTTGAATCCAGTCTCAGACAATAACTAACTGTGTGAATTTAGGCTAATCACTTTAACTCCCTCTGGCTCAGTTTCCTCTTTTGCAAAAGAAGATAATAACAGAGTCTGCTTCTCAGGTTTTGTGAGGACATTATTTGTGAAGCACTTTGAAAACCTTGAAAAACACTATAAAATACAACTCTTTTTTGCTATTTTTCAAAGGAAGAAATCTAAGCTGTTAACAACCTTATGAGAAAATATAAGTAATTCTGAAACAACTCTAGAGATTTAGAAAATGGATTTTCCCACAAAGACTACATGACAATCTAGAAATTAAGCCATAGATAAAAAAGTGAAATATAAGTTCTGATGAAATGAATAGGAGAATAAATAGCTTAGAAAAGTAGTAAACTCTGCCAAAGTAAAGGACTTCCTGAAAATTAGACTTACCCAAATATAAACCAATGACTTCATAAAATAGCATGAAATAGAAAAAAATCAAAACGCTGAAAAAATAAAAATGTAAACTGATATGTAACAAACCTCCAACAACCTAGAAAACAGGTCAAAGACAGAAAATTTAAAAAGCACTTGAATCCCTGAAAAACCACAGGGGGAATAAAAAGGCCTGGATACTATTTTGAGATACAATAAAAAAAAAACTGCAGATATCCATTAAAACTAGAGGCAAAGTAAAGACAGGATCCACAATCATCCCCTTAAGCAAGCCACAAGTCTCAGACATGTCACTGTCAAGATCTATTGCCCTCAAACAAATAAAAAATATGACAGATATTGTAAATTGAGTTCAAGTAGCTAAGAAGTAGAGTTAAGATTCTACAAGCTCGGGAGTCCTCTAATATGAATATGGGAAGAGATCTGTAATGTATACAAAATGCCACAAATGGAGGGTTACACCCAAGAACTGCTTACCCTACAGCAAAGATTTTCAAGGGAGGAAAAAATGGAACAGAAGATTTGCAAATACTATTGATGAAAAGACCAGAGCTGAGTATGAACTGTCCTCTCCATTTGGGTTTATGGAGAAATGATCATGCTTGTCATGTTAAAAATAACAAAAATTCCATTTTAGAAAATGAGACAGATGGCAAGCCTGGCAGGATATAGTCATGACAAAAGGACTTTAATTATCTGGACATCTGCTGATGCTCTCTCTCTCTCTCTCTAAAACAGAATACAGCTAATGACTTCTAGACCACTTCCAAAATTCCATCCTTCAAAACATGGAGGTACCAACTATACTTGGATTCTTGCCAACAAGGCAGAACTGGGTTGTGGAATGGAAATGATGAGAATCTTGGGAAGAAAAGAATACTCCACACTGGAACTTGTAGTAGAAGAGTCTACTCCTACCTTTCATGAACCTTAGACTTTGGGAGAACAGATTTTAACAGGTTCAAAAAAACCCACAAGTATCACATGGGTCAAAATTCTCCAAGATGAAATTATTCATCAAAGACAGAAAGCTTTCAAGGATGACATTCTCAAGGCACAGCTAGGTAGAGCTGTGCACAGACTTGCTGGATCTGGAATCAGAAAGGCATGAATACAAATCCAGCCTCAAACATTTACTAGCATGTGAACCTGGGTAAATCACTTAGCCTCTGTCAGTCTTAGTTTCCTCATCTGTAACATGGGGATAATAAGAGCTCCTACTTCTCAGAGCTGAGACGATAAAACGAGAGAATGTTTATAGAGCACTCTGCGAACCTCAAAGCACCCTATCAGTGCTAATGGTTATTACTTATTACAAAATGAACAAGTGTGATGGGAAGCTTTTGAAAGAGATGGTTATACATGCACATGGAACTCACCACCCCACTGATGTTTGTAAAACACATGAAAAGGGAAACAGAGACAGGCAACACGATGATAGCATGAAAGCTGTAGAGGACAGCATTGGAATAAATAAAATGAGGGATTGTTTTAAGCTAAGTCAGAGAAAGAAAGATCCAAAAGGAGATAGGAGTATTCCAAGATTAGAAGGGAAAAAAGATAAAGCAGCTCTTCTTCACCTTTCTTGGCCAAGAAGAATGACCTTGGGCCTGGAAAGGACTGAACTATATTGACTAAAAGGAAGAGATACTTCACATAACTACCGAGAACTTAAGAGAGCCCTGACTGCCTTGGAAGAAGTGCACGGGTATATTATATCCTGGCCGAGGTGTATTACATCCCACGGGAAGAGGTAGCAGGTGGGATGTCTAAGCCCCTTCCACAGTCCTCTGAAATAGCAAGGAAATGGGTCAACAGTGGATTTGATCTCAGAAAAAGTCATTTCCTTTGACTTATTAAGAGGGTGAAATTCTTCATGGAATTATCTGACCTTGGACTTTAGGGAAATAAGAGAGGGAGATAAAAACCTCAGGGGTAACACATTCCAGAGGCCAGTTTCTAGTCACATAAAGCAAAACATTTCCCAAGCTTGTTTGTGTGGAGGCCTGACAGAGGGATGACTTAGCGATGCTGTCCTCCCTCTACTGGTAATGTGTACAAACTTCCTTGTTACCATAGTGGAATTGGCTTTCTGGTATGTAAATAAATATTTTGGTTTGTCTTTGAGGAAGAGTTTATATTTTGCTAAATTTCCTTGAAAATGTGCCTGCATATTCATGGTGGCTAGTGTGGATATTGCGTTAGCACTACAGAAATCAGAAGGTTGGGGGGCCTTAAGTGCCTGCCATCAAACAGCTCAATGAAGCAACTTCTTTAGTGGGAAGGAAAGACTTGGGGCAGGGACAACACCACGTTGTTGGGTTTGTGAAAGGCCAACACACTAGAGAGAGATGAACTCAACTAGTTCTTGTGTGGTGAAAACAGCAGAGAATCAAGAAAGGGGACAGAAGGGGAGAAGAAGTCCTATCCCTGCTGAGACATCCCCTTCTCTGGCACTAGAAGGACATTAGGAGGGTAGAGATGTCAAGTCCCTGAGCTGTGGACGTCAAGATGAGTCTTCAGGAGGGAGCCAAGGCCATACAATCCCAGCTTTTCTCCCAAGGCCTGGGCAGCCAAGGGGAGACGTCCACATTCAAAGTTTTACTAGCACTTTCCTAAACTGAGTGAATGGTTGTTTACAGTGACTCACTCACCTGGACAGCTACTTCTCTGGATCTCTCCTGGCATCCAGGGTGCTTCCCTTCGCTCTAGCTGGGAGATCACATCTGGCTTGGAAACTGTAAGTCCTATTTATTGGAAAAGGGAAATTACTGGGGACACAGAATCATTTGAGAATTTAATGCTTTTCTTTGCGAAAAAAGTAGGTATGACAGTAAGGTCCAGAAAGTGCTACAAAAGACCTTCAAAGCATGCAGAAAATGGGGGACACATCATAGAGTAGATCTGGTCCCAGAAAAAGTAATTTCCTTTGACTTAAGGGCATGGAAACTTTCATGCAATTATCTGACCTTGGACTTCAGGGAATAAAAAGGAGATAAAACTTCAGGGAAAATATACCCCAGTGCCAGCTTGTGGTTGTACAAAACAAAACATTTCATAACTACACTGCTTCCTGGCTACCAAAGATGAACATTTGTGGTCTCTGAACACAAATGGTGGCTGCTCAAATTTATTTTCCCCTCTCCCCCCTCCACAAGGCAGATTCTGAATCACTGCAGAAAGTTGTCCTTACCAAGGCGGACTAGATTCCTATAGTTCTCCAGCATCACATCCCTGTACAACTCCTTCTGAGGAGGGGCCAGGTGTCTCCATTCCTCACAAGTAAATTCCACAGCAACATCATCGAACGTAACTGATTCCTTGAAGAGAAAACAAGTTAACGCGTATCCAAGGCTCAGCCTCCAGAAGGTGTGATTTTCAAGAGTACCTGGCCTCCAGCAGAATCCAGCCCTGTCACCAGAGAACCCAGTGGGACTCTAGTTTACCACATTCTGACCACACCAATAAATATTTATTAAGTGCTCCCTATGTGCAAGACGTGGCGTTCAGTGTCAGATACAAACCTTCTAATGAGAGAGACAACAAAATCACAGGGGTCACACTTTGTAATCATATGGTACTTTTGTGCTACTATGGCCTCTGCTGGGCATTATCCAGAGTGTGAGCAGGGTCCTAGCTTTCCCCTTCACCCACCAGCTTTTCAGTGGTCCACGGTACCCAGATGCCCTAGCGTTCTCCAGCTGGAACCTCATAATCTCTGCTGGGCTTGCTGAATCACTTCATCTCTCTTTAAGTCTTCCAAGCTCCCTTCTTCCCCACCCCTCTGCTGAGAATCTGGAGGCCATTCACTAAAAGCTCCCTCTTCCTCCCCTCTATCTCGTTTCAGTTAGCTGCCCCACCCCACCCTTCTCTTTGTCAAGGTGAACTCCTCTAGATGCCCAAAGATCTCATTCCATCCTGTCTTCTCCAGAAGATTCCCCCCCTGTCACTGCCACTCTCACCCACCTTAATTTCTCCATCTACTAGCTTTTCCCCTGTTGCCTACAAACATCTCCATCATCTTCAAACAATCCTCAACTGGTCCACACATCTTTGCTCGCTCCATCCCATCTCTCTTCTCTTTTTATGGTGAAACTCCCTGAGGAGGCTGTGCCTCCCTTCATCTCCTCTTAATGTTTTGCAGTCTGGCTTCTAAACTCCCTCAACTGAAACTTGTCTCCAAGGCTACCAATGGGCATGGGCTCTTCAATGTTCAATTGCATGTCATTTCCTCAATTCTCATCCTTCCTGACTTCTCTACACTATCAATCACCCTCCTCTCCTGGACCCCCTTTCTCTCTAGGCTTTTGAGGCATGCTCTCTTCCTCCCTCTATGAGTGCTCCTTCTCTGTGTCTTTTGCAGAATCCTCCTCCAGACCATGCCCTCTAAACATATGTGTCCCTGAGGGTTCTGTTCTGAGCCCTCTCCTCTTCTCCCTCATCCTACTTCACTTGGTGATCTCATCAGCTCCCAGGGGTCTCATGGATTATCATCTCTATGCTGATGATTCCCTGATCAATTTATCCAGCCCTATCCTCTCCTCCTCCTCTCTAGTCTTAAGTTTGCAACTGCATATGGGACATCTCCAACCGGATGACTCATAGAAATCTTAAATGCATCAGGTCCGAAACTGGATTCATTCTCTTTCCCCCAAAGTCTCCTCTCTTCTTACCTTCCTTAGTAATGTCGAGGGCACCACCATACTCCTGGTCCCTCAGGAATTATCCTCCATGGCTCCCTCCCATCCAACCTGCTGCCAAGGTCTGTTCTCTCATCTCTTGCCTATCTGGGTCTCTGACACTTCTGCCCCTCCTGGGCAGAAAGAATAAATGAAGCAAGAGATGACAACATTCTCTTAATACATACTGTACTTCCTGTAGTGATTTATTTGGGAAATTTCTATGTTGAAGATCAACATTCACCAGTTATCGTCTCCTTTAGTTTTAGATGAGAAGGGGGAGAAACTGGGCATAAAAAAATTAGAAATCACTTCTAATGCTGACTTATTTGGGCAATTAATATTCAGAAATCCAAGACAACAAATATCCAACAGCCATTCTCTTTCTTGTCAGGCCTTGGAGTGGAAGGGGGAGAAGTTGGACAGAATCAGAAACCTATTTCTTGCAGGATTTGGAATCTTACAGCCCACCCACAAAGTGGACCTGGGATACACTCATCTGGAAAACAAATTAGCATTCTAAAACACAAGTCACTCAACTGATCATATCCTTTTGACACTGAGGTGGCTCAGTGGACAGAGCACTCAGTCTGAAGTCATAAAAGACCCGAGTTCAAATCCAGCCTCAGACATTTACTAGCTATATGACCCCGGGTCAAACCAATTGACTTTTGCCTCAGTTTTCTAGACTGTGAAAATGGGACAACAACAGCACCTCTTGCTAGGGATGTTGTGAGGATCCAATGAGATAATATTTGCAAAGGGTTCAGCACAATGCTTGACACATAGTAGGTATTACATAAATGCTTACTTTCTTCTACCCTTTCCCTTTTAATCCAGTGATCCCATTCTCAGATTTATTCCCAACTACATTAATGGCAGAGAGGTTCCATAAATAACAATACTTTTAAAAACAACATTTGCAGCAGCAAAAAGTTGGGAATCTACTATGCGTGCAATGGCTAGGGACTGACTAAAAAACTGTGAAATATAAATGCAATGGTATTGTGTGATGAGAAATGACAAATACAGAAATTCGGAGAACCAGGAAGTAATGCAGAGGAAAGAAAGCAGAAGAAAGATTCTTACCTCCACCCTAAACGCCTACTCATTCCTGCCTGCTGCTCCCCTCCAGGCCCAGCTAAGGTCCCACCTTCTCCAGAAACCTTCCCCAGGCCCCCCTTATGCTAGCACCTCCCTTCCGCTCCTCAGTTCCCATTCACCCCGTAGAAAATCTGTTTGCTCATCTTTGCTTTCTCGTGGTCGCCCTCGATAGATGGGGAGCTCCCTGAGGGCAGGGGCTGGCTTTTGGATCCTCGGGGCTGAGAACAGTACACACCTACTGGCTAATTGATGGAATGGATCTTAGCCTCACCAAAGCTACAAGAAAGTAAAGCCAAACCAAAGAGATCCCTGGGAAGATGATTACAGACTGGAGCAAAGAAGATTCTAGAAGCCAATCCACGTGTGACCGTGAAAACAAACAAAGGAGGAAAAGCAAGCAGAGGGAGCTATCTTACACTGAAAGGATAAAGCAAAATGCACCGGAACGTCTAAAGGAACAAGAGTCGATCTTAAAAACTATCCTCTTGAATGTTAAAGGGGTGAATTCCCAAACACGAACGTGAGTCAGAGGAGAAACAGAAACGAAATCAAAGCATTTGTGGCTTTAAAAACCCTAAAGAAAGCGCAGGGAAGGCTGGAAGGGAGCCTGACCCAAGCCCGGCCAGGTAAGACACGTGCCAGAGCTACCAGCAGCCACACGGACTCAGGGCACGAGGGGGGTCAAGGACGCATGAAGGACGGAGGTCTGGCTCACCTGCTGGGTCCTGGCCATCACGAGCACGGGGGCCATGCCCTCCCTCTGGTCCCGAGGCAGAGCTGCAGACAAAGGGGGCACCGTGAGCAGGACCCGGCCCTCGGCCCCCTCCTGGGGGAGACCCCGAAGGCCTGTCCTCTGCCTGGCTAAAGGGGCGCTCCAAGGTTCGCGGAACACCTCGGACCTGCAGGGTGGGGGGACACCGGGGTCTGAGGCAGAACTCCAACTCCTGCCCTGCACCCATCAGTCTGTGCT
Organism: Lagorchestes hirsutus; assembly: GCA_028533205.1. Lineage (NCBI taxonomy): Eukaryota > Metazoa > Chordata > Mammalia > Diprotodontia > Macropodidae > Lagorchestes > Lagorchestes hirsutus. The sequence continues at coordinate 2,570,027 of CM052673.1, forward strand.
CCGCGAGGGGAGCGTGTATATGCAGTGGGGGCTGAATAAATTCTGGTGGGTTTGGCTGGACGCCAGCCATGGCACTACCCATCTGCCCCTGCTCCAGGCTGGGCACACAGTAGGTGCTCAATGAATGCTGCTGGGGGCAGGCAGGAAGCAGCCCCGGGAGGAGAGTCACAGGAGGTGGGGTTAGGGGAACACGTCCCGGGGGTCAGACAGCCCGCGGGGCGGGGCCGGGAGGCGGGGGTGGGCGGGGCGGCGCTGGCCTAGCCTATCAGATCATCCGTTCGCTCGAGGGGCGGGGCCACACGAGGGCGCGCGGGCTCTGCGCACGCGCCACTCTTCTGGGCCGCTCCCCCTTCTCTTTCTCCTTCCCTAGCCACATCCCCGGGGGTCCGAAACCAGACGCAAGCGCATTCTGGACCCCCGTACGCCCAGCCCGGCCCGGCCCTCCCCGACCTTCGGGTCCTACTCACTCCGCCGGGGACGCGGGGCTCTAGTCCCGTGGTGGCTGAAACCGGAGAGGAGGCAAAGCAGAGGCAAGCGCGTCCGAAACGCTGGCGTCACATGGAAGCGGAAGTGACGCTACGTTTCTGTCTGAACGGATCCTTCCTCTTCCGGCCTCGCCTCTGCCACCCACCAATCCTCTGAAGCCTCTTCTGCGGAGCCCGCCTCTCCGCGTTTCCATGGCCACCGCTTGGCGCTTGGCGGCCGCAGAGAACCCTGGAAGTCGTAGTCCGCTTACCCGGCACGGCTTCCGCTGTGCCCGGACCGGCCCCGAGCGGGTCCCCAGCCGTGGAACAGCGAGGCCCTTGTCCAGCGGCCGCTTGTGCCCAGTAGCCCCGACCCCCCAGGAAGGAGGTTTGTAAAGCCCTGCGCCTGCCCGCGGAGCTTCAGGACCGACTGCACCTCCTACGTGTGGCCGCAGGCCCTCCAGCCCCTGGGGCCATGCCATCTCTTTGGGCTCGTCTGCCCCTAGGTGACCTTACCTGATCATCAGCCCCGACCCTGGGTTCTAGACAGAGGCACCTTGGCCATCCTGCCTCCCCCAAGCCGGACCTTGCCTCTGCTTGGCACGCCCTTGGGGCTCTGCTGAGGGGCCCAAGCCTACCCACCTCCCAGGTGGGCGATCCCGGTGCGCTTGACCCACGTGGGACTCTTCCTGTGCCCAGGGGTGCCAGGCCCTTCCCTCCGTCTGCACGAGTGCATGCCCTTGTTTCCATGAAATATCCCCAGTTAATTTAAGTATCAGCTGATTTGATCTTGAGGTCCAGGGGATTCTCAAAAGGCTTCTCCAGCACCCCAGTGTGAAGGTGTGGATTCTGGGGGGCTCCGCCTGAAGTCCAGCTTCCACAGCCATGTGTTTCCGGCTTTATAGCTTAACAGCAGGGGAAATGAGAGAGAGAAGATAATTGAGTTGTCCAGGGGCTGTGAGGGGAGCTTCCTGAATGTCAGTGCTAGCTGCAGCTCACGCTGGGGGCAGCTCCTTGGCCGAGTGCGGTCCTGGGCTGGAATCAGAAGGCTCGTCTTTCTGAGTTCAGATCTGGCTGTGTGACCAGAATAAGTCACTTCATCCTCAGTTTGCTTCGGTTCCTCATCTGTAAAATGAGCTGGAGAAGGAGATGGTGAACCGGTCCAGCGTCTCCGCCAAGAGTGCCCCCAAGGGGGTCACAGAGAGTTGGATGCTACTGAAAAACTATGGCACTGAACTGGAATTCACATGAACAATTTTGTAGGATAATACATTAAGAGCACGAAGTTCCCCCAGCAGTCATTTCGTCAATCAATCAACAAGCATTTCCAGAGTCTACCATTTGCACATACCAAAGTGAGACTCTCTGCTGACAAAGAGTTTACACTGTATTAAGGAGGCCTGTATTGTATTTAAGGGGTACCTGACTTCTGGAATGTGAAAAGCCTGCTGTAGGTATCAATGGGGGAAAATGCCAATAAAAAGTACAGAATGAACCCCTAAAGACCAGCAGACCAGCTTTTCCCACTTCTGAAGGAATATGCCCTAGATTTTAATGGGCTGTGTGTGAGAGACATAAAGGGCAGTTCCCATGGGGCCTCCAGATAACAACGTGAAGATGATGGGCAGGAGCAGCCTTGGGTTAATCAGAGGTACAACACCGATACTTTCTGAACAGTCATTGATGCTCATCATGGGTCACCACTGTCTATAGTAAAGGCATAAACTCTAGTTCACGGGTCAGATCTGGCCACCTATTTTTATAGTGTTAGCTAAGAATGGTTTTCCTAAAGGCCATAATTTGCTGCCTCTGATCTATAATAACTCTTTGCATACAAGTCATGCTGGGGTGATACTGAGGCTCATTCAGTGTTCTAGAACCCACTAGCCAGAAACTCCCAATGCCTGGGAGCCCCTTGGGCATGTGTGTGATATGTAATAACAAATCTTTGCCCCTGTAGGTGCCTCTGCTGAGGAACTGACTCTTGTTGGGGCTATGAAGACTCTCCCTCATTCTTGTCTAGGAACTCAGCATTACCACAAAGTTGGTAAGGTATCTCTTTTCTTTTGGATAAATTCACACTCAGTGTAGTTTTGAAACTATACTACTAAACATATAAACAACTCTCATGTGGTTAGAAAGCAAGATTATCCTCAGCCCTCACCCTCCTCCATCTTTCCATCCCTCAAAAAAAATTCACCCCTTGATTCTGTAAGTCTTCTATGGGAAGTTGTCCAAACCATCTCTTGGGAAAAACTTGCCAATTGAGCAGGGCACCTGAGCCACTTCTTGGAGTATGTAGAGCTCTTTAAGGAAGCAGGGACCTCAAGGCTCAGGCAACTCAGCACTGTAGATGGATCAGAAAGGGTTAATTGAAATTATGTCTCAAAGTTCATAATTATTAGATAAGTTCTCCTGAAAGGAATATCCAAAAAACAGCTGAAGCTGAAAGCCTTCCCCCTTCCTGGCATGTTGTTGAATCATTGCAGAGATGGCAGTTCTTGGAAAAGGGATCCTAGTATCTGGCCATGAGGATGAAATGATGGTTTAAAGAATCCATTTGACTATCAGCCTCCTGAGGAGTATATGGAAATGTAAATAAATTTCAGCTGCAAGGTCCCATGCCATGGCAAAATGTCATTTACACTTGTAAGACCACATCCATTTCTGATTTGGGCAGTACCAAAGAACCAGTTGAATGTGCCACTTACAGTGGGACAGAGAGCTTAATGAACTGGGCAAAACTATGGTCTTTAGAAACTGGATCCTTGTAGGCCAGGGCCAGTTATATCAGCAAATGAGGCAGGGTCTTGGGACAAAACTGTAGAGGTAAGCTTTGAGCAGAATTAGTCTATAAGTGAACACATCCTCAATGCTATGCACTGTCAAGGGCCATGACATTGTTCATTCTGTGCCCGCTACCCAGGTCTGTTATACCACTCACTGTGCTGGGGACCTGAAGTTGTCAGTGTTGCTCGTGTTCATCCAGACTTTTATATCAACATACTCCAAACTTCCCTTGATGTCACACACTGTAGGAATTATACTTTTTAGCAGATTGTACTGTCATTTCTATTAAGTGCCCCATCCAGTGTTACTTATATTAGCCTTCTTTCTGAGGTCAGAATCGTTTAAATTTTAGTGGTGGAAGATGATCTAGAAAACTTTGGGGACCTTGCTACTGAGGGTTGTGATGTCATGTAGGCTGGGCTGGTTTCTCTTTGGGGGAAGAGAAGGTATAACAGCAAACAAAGTAGGATCTTTTGCTGTTTTTCTGGATTGAGTTTTAGCCAATCAGATATGTACATGTGGGCTCTAACCAATCAAATGCTGAGTAGAACTGTATATAAAGAGAGAGCTGGGGTTGACAAAGCAGACATGAAGAGAGCCAGTATTGAAGGGGTGAGCCAGCATTGAGAAGAAGAGAGCTGAGAGGAGACCTCTGCGAGCTCCTCCGAGGACTGAGGGAGGAGACCTCTGATGGCAGAGACTTGCCGAAGGAGCCTCCGAACTTTGAAAGGGAATAGAGCTGTAGGGCAAACACACATCCATGAGAAGGACGCTTGGTCCCTTTTCTATTAAAGTGAACTGAGCTGTTATCACAGAGCCTTTGGACTTTGGAGGTGAATTGAGATGATGATGCTGGTGGTATGTGGCAGTATTATTGGTGGCTTGTTGAGTTTTGTTTTCCCAGAGGCAGAAGCTGTGGAGTGGAACAGTCCTCCTGAACTGAGACATGGAGGAGGAGCAGAGAGCTGCCTATGTGTGAATCTAGGTGAAAGTCAAGAGTGGTGAGTCCGCAGAGGAAGAGCTATGGGACTTGGAAGTCAACCGTGAGTCATGATGAAAGAGGACTTTACTTGGACATGTGGTATCGATTAAGAAGATTGTTCTTACTGTGACCTAGGGGTGGATGGTGTGGTGTTTTGAAAAAGGACTTTACTTGGATACTTGCTATTAAGGATGTTGCTATTGTTATATATATACATATATATGCATATGTAATAATCTATTTTACTGACAATATTGCTATGAATGTTATGCTTTACTTTACTGAACAATGTTTAGTTTGTTGCTGAATAAATAGAGAGTTCATTATACTATGCGGTTAGACCCTTGAAGTCATTCACAGCAGCAGTCCTCGGGTGTGCTGCCACGACTGGCTTTACAGAAGGCTCTTCTGGGGATTGTCAGTGATTCAGAGTCCTTGGGTACCTGAGGTGTAGAAGGCCCATCTTGCTGGGAGTTGGTGTGAAAGTCTTTAACTCCTATTCTGCTCTGCAAGGAAATCTGCCAGATGTAGCAGGCCACTGCTGCGCTTAAAGCAGAGAGGAAAAGGGTAACGCTTTCTCTTGAGTTTTTGAACCACAAAGGGTCCCTGCCCAACTTCCACTCTGTGGCTGGTTTTGGAGCCTCCTGGCTTAGAGGGAATGTCAATAGTAACAGTTTCTCTTCCAAACAACAACCCTGAGGCTCCTGCCCCTCCCAGAGTGATCTATCTATTTATTTTTTCTTTTCGTTTAAAGGGGCCATCCCCCTGACTACCTTTTAAACAGGCCTTTTCACTGAATGGGCATGACCTCACTTTAAGTAAGTACCTGAAAAGGCCAGGGTCTCCCATTGCACCCTGAGGCTGGGGACCTGCACAGCCTTCCCTCACTCAAAACAAAGTCAAGTGCAAGTCATGTCATCATTTCTCTGATGTCATGGTCCTCTTTGAAAGCAAAGGACAAACACAACAATGGTTGTTTTGACTGTAGGATGTAGTCCATGACCCTCTCGTTGCAGTCCATAGAATCACTAGATTATCCTTAAGCTAGGTCTGTTCCAGAATAGTCCTAGAAGGGCATAAATAGTAACAATGGGAGGAAACTAACTTCAAAGAGGGAGCTTTAGTTTGATGGAAGGAAAAAACTTCCTAAAAAGTAGAACCATTGAAAAATGGAATGGGCTAATGCTGATAGTAGGTCTTCAAGCAAAGTTGGATGACCCCTTGCTGGGAATGTGATAGAGATTATTGTTCAAGTATGAGGACCATGAGGATGTCAGAGATCCCTTCCAACTCTTAAGGTTGTGATTCATAGCCAGAGCTATGTTCAGTCATTTTGGGATTACACTGAAGCTGGTGTCACTCTGGCTTTCCATATGGGGCCTAATCTTGAATCCATCCTGTACACAACAGCAAGGGGTATCTTCCACAATCTGGTTCCTTACTGCCCTAATTAACCTGAGGTTCTAACTTTGGCCTCTCCCCCAAGCTTGGCCAGTCTTACTACTATCCCTTGAACCTTTGTTATCCATAACACTCCTACCAACTCAGCTACTTTGTAAACCTTTTGTTACTTGACTTCTTGGCTGGGCTTCTGACATTGCAGTCTGTCCTTTTCCCCTTTCTCATCCCTCAGTCAGGATAAGCTCTGCCCTGCTGCAAAAAGAGTAGTCTGTTTTCATGTCCACCAGTGAAGCTGGGACCTCTAGAGGCCAAAGTCTACACCTGGCCTTCCTCCAGTTAATGCAGAGGTCTGGGCAGGGTTTTGCCCACAGGGAAAATCATTTGTTAAACTATGGTTTGTCCTCCATGGCATCAAAGGTGTTGACTGTTTCACTACATATGCCTCGTACTGTTGTCATTGAATTGCAATGACTAATCATCTCTTTTTCAGACTTTAAAGGCCAGGACAGTCAGGATGTTAGCATTGGCTGAATTGTCTTAGGGCCAGAAAATCAACCTGAAGATTAGCTATTCTAGTCACATTTATAGATTCTGGGGCCCTCCCTCAATGTTGCTATATCATTTGAATGCTCAGTTATTTATCATTTGTGTCCAACTTTTTGTAACACCACTTGGGGGTTTCTTGGCAAAGGCACTGGAGTGCTTTCCCATTGTCTATGACAGCTTGTTTTAGTGATGAAGAAACTGAAGCAAACAGGGTTACGTGACTTGCTCAGGGTCACCCAGCTAGTAAAGTGAGGTCAGATTTGAACTCAGACAGATGAGTCTTCCTGACTCCAGGCCTGACACTCTATCCATTGTAGCCACCCCTACATTTGAATGTACTTGGAATACTATTCTGCTTTAGAAAATGACAAAAGGGATGATTTCAGTGAAACTTGTAAAGACGTATGAACAGACTGAAGGGAGAACAATAATTTATATACTAACAATCTCATAACTTAAGAACTCTGATCAATGCAATGACCAACCAGAATTTCAGCAAATCAATGATGAAACATGCTGCTCGCCTTCTAACAGGCAGGTGATGGACTCAAGATGCAGAACAGACACACATTTGTGGATGTGGCCACTGTAGGATCTGCCTGACTGCACATTTATTACAACAATTTTATTCTTCTCCCCCTCCCCCAACTACCCCCACCCTCCCACACCTTCTTCCAATTCCCACATTCCAACTGAGGAGGGTGTAGGAGGGGAGAGAAAGTGCTTGTTAATGGAGAAAAAAAAATAACTTGATAGTCCTACTTTAAATGCATAAGACTTTGAAAACCTACTGCTTCAGAGGCACCCACATTTAATTCAGCACAACTGAGGCCCAAGTATTTGCAAAATAGAAGACTCCCGGTAAATGTTAATTGTGGGACCAGATATCCTGTCAACCCTTAATCCACCTAGGGAGGAGACAGAGCAATGCAGTGTGAAGGGCCTTTCCCTTGTGACCATGAGAATTTATATCCCATACACAGTAAAAAAGCATGAGAAAAGTGTAGGCTAAAGGATGATGTCCCCAAGAGATCAGCTTTCTATACCTCCTAATTAATGATGGGTAACCTTGTCTTTTATTTTCTCCCATAGTCCTTTCAGGAAATTAGCTATCTGTGGCTTGAGTTTATAACAGGATTGCTGACAAAGTGAGATCTAAGGGGCAAAGGCTCCTAGTCTACCCCTTAAGAGTGGTTGGTGAAGAAATCTCTCAAAGGCAGGCCTGCACTACATTGTGGGCTGCTTATGGTCCAAGAGCGATTGCAGTCTGCCCAAGAAAAATGTACAGAATGTAAAATATACTGGCTCCGGGACAAGTATTCACAATACAAGACCTAGAGAAGTAGGATCTCCTTAGATAGTGGGAAACCTCAACTAATAAACCTTAGTTTTCAGACTGAAGATTATTATAATATATTTGTGAAAGGCTCCTTTTAGTCTAAAGCCATTTTGAGGAGTAAGAAAGTAATTAGGGGAAAGAGCCCAAACTTACTGATGTGTCTATTAAGTTGAAACTGGATTAAGCAAAAGCTTTCTAAGAGAACTCTGTCAGTCTCAGAGTACTGAGGTCTGTGAAGAAAGAAGGCTGGGAATTCAAAGAGGAAGAAAAAAGTATGGAATAGCTATGGAAAAGTAGATAGGCTCTACTTCAGATGTGGGATTTCCTTTTGGTTCAAATTCTTTAATTTTCACTGGAGTAGTATATATCTAGCAATAATCCTTGGGGTAGTTACTTTTATGGCTTCTCAGAATTTATTACTTGGCATTTCCTAAGTCCTGTGCTGTTGCTAAAAGTCATTTCATATTTACTACTTACAGTTTTCTTTATTTAGTATTAAATGACGTATTTGTTCTGGAGGATACCCTTTCCTCAATAACTCTCCTAAATGTTCTCTCCAGTGTGAATTCTCTGATGATGAGTAAGCTGTGCCCTCAGGCGGAAGGCCATCTCACATTCATTGCATTCATAAGGTTTCTCACCAGTATGAATTCTCTTATGCCGGGTAAGGTGTGTGCTCAAGCGGAAGGCCCTCCCACATTCGTTACATTCATAACGTTTCTCTCCAGTATGAATTCTATGATGCCGATTTCGTTCTGTTCTTTGACTAAACGCCTTCCCACATACATTACATTCATATGGTTTCTCCCCAGTATGAATTATGTGATGTTGAGTAAGCTGTGTTCTCAAGCGGAAGGCCTTTCCACATTCATTACATTCAAAGGGTTTCTCACCACTGTGAATGGACAGATGTTCGGTAAGATGTGTCTTCTGGCGGAAGGCCTTCCCACACTCACTACATTCAAAGCGTTTTTCACCAGTATGAACTGTCTGATGTTCATTAAGACGTGTCTTTAAGCGAAAGGCCTTCCCACATTCATTACATTCATAAGGTTTCTTTCCAGTATGGATTCTATGATGTCGAGTAAGCTGTGTACTCAGACGGAAGGCCTTCCCACATTCATTACATTCATAAGGCTTCTCTCCAGTATGAATTCGATGATGTCGAATAAGATCTGCCCTCTGACTAAAGGCACTTGCACATTCATTACATTCATACTGTTTTTTTCCAGTATGAACTGCCTGATGTTGAGCAAGTCCTGTGCTCTGGCGGAAAGCCTTCCCACATTCATTACATTCATAAGGTTTTTCACCAGTATGAATTCTATAATGTTGGGTAAGAACTGCCCTCTGAACAAAGGTTTTTCCACATTCATTACACTTAAAATGTTTTTCTCCAGCATGAATTTTCTGATGTTGAGTAAGATATGCACTCTTACGGAAGGTCTTTCCACATTCATTACATTCATAAGGCTTCTCTCCACTATGGATTTTCTGATGTTGGATAAGCTGTGAATTCAGCCGGAAGGCCTTTCCACATTCATTACATCCATAAGATTTTTTCCCAGTATGAATTTTATGATGTTGGGTAAGCTCTATTCTTAGCCGGAAGGACTTTCCACATTCATTACATTCATAAGGTTTCTCTCCGGTATGAACAGTCTGATGCTGAGTTAGCTGTGAGTTCTGGCGGAAAGCCTTCCCACATTCACTGCATTTGTAAGGTTTTTCTCCAGAATGAATTCTATAATGCTGAATAAGTTGAGATCTCAGGCGGAAGGCTTTTTTACACTCATTACACTCATACTGTTTCTCTCCAGTATGGATTGTCTGGTGTTGAGTAAGTCCTGTGCTCTGGCGGAAAGCCTTACCACAGTGATTACATTCATAAGGCTTCTCCCCACTATGGATTGTCTGATGGCGAATAAGCTGTGAACTGAGGCGGAAGACCTTTCCACATTCATTACACCTGTAAGGTTTCTTTCCAGTATGAATATGATGATGCTGAGTAAGTTCTATTCTCAGGCGGAAGGCCTTTCCACATTCATTACATTCATAAGGCTTCTCTCCAGTATGAATTGTCTGATGCTGAATAAGCTGTGAGTTCTGGCGGAAAGCCTTTCCACATTCATTGCATTCATAAGGTTTCTCTCCAGTATGGATTCTATAATGTTGAATAAGTTGTGTTCTCAGGCGGAAGGCCTTCTCACATTCATCACACTTATAACATTTCTCTCCAGTATGGATTGTCTGGTGTTGAGTAAGTCCTGTACTCTGGCGGAAAGCCTTACCACACTGATTACACTCATAAGGCTTCTCTCCACTATGCATTGTCTGATGCTGAATAAGTTGTGAACTGAGTCGGAAGACCTTTTCACAATCATTACATTTATAAGGTTTCTTTCCTGTATGAATTTTATTATGCTGAGTAAGTTCTATTTTCAGGCGGAAAGCTTTTCCACATTCATCACATTCATAAGGTTTCTCTCCAGTATGAATTGTCTGATGTTGAATAAGCTGTGAGTTCTGGCGGAATGTCTTCCCACATTCATTGCATTCATAAGGTTTTTCTCCAGTATGAATTCTATAATGTTGAATAAGCTGTGATCTCAGGCGAAAGGCTTTTTTACACTCGTTACATTCATAATATTTCTCTCCTGTATGAATTGTCTGATGTTGAGTAAGACCAGTGCTCTGTCGGAAAGTCTTCCCACACACATCACATTCATAAGGTTTCTCCCCAGTATGAATTCTATGATGTTGAATAAGACTGACCCTTTGGCTGAAGGCTTTATCACATTCATTACATTGATAACGTTTTTCTCCATTTTGTAGCCTAGGGTTTTCAGTAAGGTATGAATTGTACTTAAAGCATCTCCTATATTCATTACACTTGGAAAATATCTTCTTGGAATATATTTTCTTACATTTCCTTAGTTTTTGAGATTGTTTTATACCCTTTCTTTGGGCCTCATGTTTACAAAGATTTGTTTTTAGAGATATTTGTTGTGCCAAAAAAATGTGTCCTTGAGTGAAGCTTCTATAACATTTATTATATTTGTGACTTTTCGATTTATCTGTAGGTTTCTTTTTGGTTGTTTTTTCTTTCTGACAATGTTTTTGCTCATTGCTCTGATGCCTATCTACTGTGGCATTGCAATTCCAGACTTTTTTTAATGTGGAGAAACCTTTTGTAAATAGGTTCTTCTCTGTGCCTCCTTTCTGGGACAAGTCTTTTACTGAAATGCCCAGCTTCAGAAGTGACTGCTTGGTTTCTGGAGTAGCTTCCCAATCTGAAATGAGATGAAAAACAATGCAAATGCTTTCTTTGTTACTCTTGGTATATACATACATAGAATTGTCTGTGTTTTGCATTCTTTCTATTCCCCATCAGGAAAAATTATTTTCTAAATCTGTTTTCTATTAAACTACTTTTTATTTTTCTTAGCATTCCTTATCAATAAATAAATAAATAAAAAGTCTTAGAAGCAGCTTATGTTCTTCAATTTGTCAAAGATTACAGTTCTGAGTTTTATCTAGTCCATTCCACTTTTATGCTTTTCTACTTCAGATTCAGTACTAAATATTTTGATTACTACTTTACAATATAATTTTGAGATTTTGGAAACCTAGACCTCCTTTAGTCATTATTTCCATTGATATTCTTAAAAATTTTCACCTTCATATGAATTGTTATTATTCTACCTAAATATACAAGTATCCCCTTGGTGATTTAAATCATCAAATCTGCAGATTAATTTGGAAGCATTACCATTTGTATCATTCCAGAACATCCCATTCACATACATTTAAATGTTTTCTAATCAATTTTTTTTTTACTCCTAAACATAAGTTTTATATATGTCTTGATGAGTTTACTTATTGATATAAGCTTTTTTACTTAATTTACATACTCCAGATGTTTCTACTTGCAGATAACAACATCAAATCCCAGATATTTCTGAGCCTCTTAGAAGAGATATGTAATATTTCAAGAGAGTTTGGCCTGTTCTTCCATACAAGAAAAACCAAATGGATGAAGAATTCTGTTGACTAGATTTGAACACCTACTGTGTTCCACTGAGACCCTTGTGATGTTGGGAGAACCTATCATAGTAAACATTTGTAAGGACAGGAATAAAAGTTGAAATGGATTGACTGGTATAGATGGGTTGTGATTTATTAGAGCAATCTGGCAGAAAGTAGATGAACACCTCACACTATGTACCACAACAAGTTTCAAATGAATACATGACCCTGGGTTGAAAAAGCTGTATCATAAGCAAACTGGAGGAACAAGGATGGAGTTACTTTTTTTTTAAATTTATTTATTAGTTTACAACATTCAGTTGCACAAGTTTTTGAGTTTTAAATTTTCTTCCCCTCCTTCTCCTCCCCTCTCCTCAAGATGGCATGCAATCTGATGTAGGCTCTAAATATGCATTCATATTAAACGTATTTTTGCACTAGTCATGTTGTAAAAGAGGAATTAAAACCAATTCAATGAACCATGAGAAAGAAAAAACAAAACAAAACAAAAAAGAGAGCAAATAGTCTGCTTCGAACTATATTCAGACTCTGGAATTCTTTCTCTGGGTGTGGACGGCATTTTCCATCATGAGTCTTTGGGAGTTGTCTTAGAACCCTGCGTTGCTGAGAACCAAGTCTATCAAAGTTCATCATCACATAATGTGGCTGTAACTGCGTACAATGTTCTGGTTCAGCTCCCCTCAATCAGCATCATTTCACATGAGTCTTTCTATGTTTTTCTGAAGGCTGCCTGCTCAGCATTTCTTATAGCACAATAGTATTCCATTCCATTCATATACCACAACTTGTTCAGCCATTCCCCAAATGATGAGCATCCCCTCGATTTCTAGTCTTGGCCACCACAAAAAAAACCTGCTATAAATATTTTTGTACATGTGGTTCCTTTTGCCATTTGTATGGTATCTTTGGGATATAGCCCTAGAAGTAGTATTGCTGGGTGAACGAGTATGCACATTTTTATAGCACTTTTGGTATATTTCAAAATTGCTCTCCAAAATGGTTGTATCCTTTCACAAGTCCACCAAAAATACATTAGTGTTCCAATTTTCCCACATCTTCTCCAGCATTTATAGTTTCCCTGTTTTCTCATGTTAGCCAATCTAACAGGTCTGATGTGGTACCTAAGATTTTTTTTTGATTTGTATTTCTCTAATGAATAGTAATTTAGAGCATTTTTTCATATGACTATAGATATCTTTAATTTCTTTCTCTGAAAACTTGCCTGTTCTTATCCTTTGACCATTTATCAATTGGAGAATGACTTGTATTCTTATAAATTTGACCCAGTTCTCTATATATTTTAGAAATGAGGTCTTTATCAGACACGTTGCTTGTAAAAATTCTTTCCCAGTTTTCTGTTTCCCTCCTAATCTTGGTTGCATTGGCTTTGTTTCTACAAAACCTTTTCAATTTACTATAATCAAAATGATGCATTTTGCATTTCATAATGGTCTCTATCTCTTGTTTGGTCATAAATTCTTCCCTTCTGCATAGATCTGACAGGCAAACTATTCCATGCTCTCCCAGTTTGCTTATAGTATCAGCCTTTATATCTAAATTGTGTTCCCATTTTCACTTTATTTGATATACAGTGTAAGATATTGCCCTGTTTCTGCCATACTATTTTTCAGTTTTCCCAGCAGTTTTTGTTGAATAGTGAGTTCTTATCCCAGAAGCTGGAGTCTTTCGGTGGAGTTACCTTTCTAAACTATGGAGAGGGAAATACCAAATAAGGGTAAGAATGACAGAAGATAAAACGGACAATTTTGATTAAATAAAACTGAAAAGCTTCCTTTTAAACAAAATCAATGCAGATCAACTCAGAAGAGAAATAGTTAACTGGGGAAAAATCTCTGCACTACATTTCTTTGATAAAGATCTAAGAAATATAAAGAACTAATTCAAATTTATAAGAATAAGAACCATTCTGTAATAGACAGTGATCAAAAGACATGGAGAGGCAATTGCCAAAAAACAGTCCAAGCTATAAAGAACCCTATGAAAAAACTGCTCCATATCTTAAATAACTGGAAAAATATAAATTTATAAAGAACTCTGAGGCTCCATCTCACACTCATCAGGTAGAAGAGCTGATTAAAAACTGAAAATGTCAATTATTGGAGAGGCTGGAGGAGAACAGGTACATTAATGCACTGAAAGCAGAGCTGTGAAACCATCTGCCATTCTGAAAGACAATTTGGCACCATAGCCAGAAAGTCATTAAAATATACATAATCTTCTGAGCCAGTAATTGCACTATTTGGTTAATATAAAGAGATGAAAAAAAATAGGAAGGACCCATATGCCCAAAAAAATTAATATAATCACTTTTTATGTAGAAATGAACAATAAAGTGTCAATCCACTGAGGAATGTGAGGAAATGATGATATCTGAAGTAATGAAATATTATGTTAAGAAAAGAAAGGGAAGAGTCATCAGAAATCTGGAAAAGACATAAATGAAGAACTGATGACAAAAGACGAAGCAGCTACCTGATGCCTGACAGATGTATTGTGTCTCAAGATACACAGTGATTCATGTTTTTAGACATGGCCTAATGTTTGAATACATTCTGCCCAGCTGTGTTTACTTTCTACAAGGCTTATAGTGGAATTTGGGAGGAGAGGGAACTACAAATAATAAAATTAACATGAAGAAAGTTAAGGAAGTAAGGCAATTGCACTATTTTGTTAAATGCACAAGAGATGAGACAGAGAGGGAAGCACAGACAAGGACAACTTTGAAACTTAAATCTATTACATTATTTTAAATGAAATTCAAACTGCATGAGGCATAAGACAGATTTAGGGTTTTAGATGCAATCCTCTTTTTCCATCCTTTCCGTTATATGGAAATGCTCATGATTTGCATTTTCCATTTAAGAAGGTGCCTGGGGTGGTCACCTCTTCATTTCCTACTCAGCTGCATTTACTTCTCTGGACTTTCCTTATGCTAGCTGGTACCTCATGATACTGCAAGATCACATCAACATGGATACTCGCTTCTCTCCTCAGTACCCCCTGCCTTTGGGGCCCTTCCTCCTTCTAACTGATGAGGGTGAAAATTCTTCCCAGATCCTCCATTACAAAAAGGTACCCAGGGCAACCATCTCTTCATTTCCCACCTGGCTAGCTGCACTTTTCTGGACTTCCTTAGGCTTCCTCCCCCTCCTCCTCTCTTTTCAGCTTCTTTTTATGACCTGTCTCTCCCCCATTAGATTGTGAGCTCCTCAAGGGAAAGGGCTGTTTTTTGCCTTTCTTTTTATCCCTAGTCTTTAGCACAGTCCCTTGTACATAGTAGGCACTTAATAAATGCTTACGGACTTTTAAAACAGAACAGTAAAACTACACTTGACTTGCATTAATAATTTGATCCTTCAAAAGTTGGAAGTATCAACAAGGGGAAATGCTCCTCTATATGTGGTTCTCCCCAACAAGGCAGAACTGATTGCTAGGGTGTAAATAATGGGAACAATGGGAAGAAGGAATATTCCAACTTCCAAGTCATACTATTTCTGGCTTCCATACTGCCTAGACTTCGCAAAAGCAGATTTCAGGGGCTGGGTAGGATAGGCAGGGTTAAAGATAGAAAACTCTGAAAATGACCTTCTCCAGACACAAAGGGAACAACTTGGAAGTAGAAAGAGGGGCCAGGAGCTCACCCATCAACCTTCGTTTTTAAATGACACCAAAAAGGGAAAAAGCCAAAGTAAACAGAAAGACAAAACATAAAAATGTGGCAGCGGCTGAAAAGAACGCTATATTAATACTTTTGATTTTTAATTTAAGTTCCAAACTCTCTCCTTCTCTTCTCCTTTACCCTTACTGGAGAAGGCTACCATCTGATGCAAATATATACCTACATAAAACCATATGACATCCTTCTAGTGGTCAGTCCTTTCTCTGGAGGTGGCTAACATTGTTCTTCCTGCGTCCTTCGTAGTTGGTTTGAGTATTTAGAATCCTCAGAATAACTTACTCTTTCACAGCTATTCTTTGAACAATATCGTCGTTACTTTATACAACATTCTTTTGGTTCTGTCCATACTGCTAATTCACTGAATGCACTTAAACTGCTGACAAAAGCTATGCAAACAAGAAATATGTTTCTTTAAAAGCTACAGTGGGAAAAAGAAAATCAGAAAAGACAGATTTGCTGTTCAGTCTGCATGGGAAGAAGGTAAAATCGGTCAACTATCATTCTGCCTCCACTCTGTCTACCAAAGTGAATGAACTTTGGGCTAGAAAGGCCAGAATAAGAGTAATTAATGGGGAATTGATACCTAAGAGACATAAGGATGTCTTAAGAGAACTCTGGGTTGTTACCCCTGCTGAATTCAAGTCACCTGGGCCAGACAAATCACTCCTCAGGTAACAAAAGAACCAGCAGATGTGCTTACTGTGCCATAAACAATGACTTCTGAAATGTACTAAATGGGTGGTAATTTTGTAAAGATTTATCGACTTATTGGTTGTTTTCCTTTATGCTCCAAAAAGACCAAAAGGACATCACTATGTTGGGGTCAAAGTACAAGTGTGTATGGCTGATCAGACCAAGATAACTTTGAAAGACTTTAATCCAGGTTGGGCACAAACAGTCCATAGGACTATTTGGATTAGATCTGTTTTTAAATTTGTGCATCTCACATTTCTTTTGAGGTACTGCAATTCTGCTTTGCTCAAGAGTATAGTGCCCTCTTTGATGAAGGCACCATGCTGGGAAGTCGTGTCCCATGTCTCACAATCAATACCAAAGTTCTTCAGAGAGACCTTGAGAGTGTCTTTATATTGCTTCTGACCTTCATGAGAGTGACTGTCTTGTGTGAATTCTCTCTAAAAGTCTTTTGGGCAAATGTATATTTGGCATTCAAATGCAGCCAGCCCATTGAAATTGACTGTCTGCAGTAGGATTTGAGAGCTTGGCAGTTCTGGTCAGAGATGTGTTCCAATCTGTTGATACTAAGTGTCTTGGAGCTGCCATTTTTGCTGAATTCGAATGTTAATTTGGAGAGGATAAGTCTTGGATCAGTCCAGCACTCTGTACCACACATCATCTCTGTTACTCTCACATCTTGTCAGTTTCTTTTCCTTACAATGATATACTCTATTAAATGCCAATATTTTCTTGGAGGGTGTATCCAGTTTTATTGGATAATGCATATACAGGATAATAATATATATTATAGTTTTATTGTATTTAGGTAAACAAAAGACAGTGTTGGTGATGAGGTCATGAGACAGACAAGTCTTCAGTAGTAAAGGACTGCATTGATATTTTCAACTGTTTCTCCAAAGGACTCCATGCCATGTCTAGTGGTCTGTGCTTATTCTCACACTAGAGTCACCCAGAATTAGAAGCTTGTCCCCTTCCAGCACATTGATGATGCGGATTTCCTGATCTTCATAAAAATTTTCTTTGACTTCATCAGGGTTTATCATGGTGGGAATATATACACGGATGAAGGTGGTGTGGTGCTTTTCTGTAAGTGACATTCGCATTGCCATTCACTTGTTTTGGGAGGCATACAAACTTGTTGAAATCAGTTTTGACTTCAGAATACATGCCCAACTGCATGGCATCCCCCATCATTGGTGGCCACTCTAGAAAAATGCATATCTAGCTATGACTTCAGTAAGCTGGCCTTCATTTGTCAGCCTGGTTTTACTCAGGGCTGTTGCTGGGATGTGATACCTGCTGAGTTCTCTCACAAGAGCCATTCCTCTTTCAAGTCTTCTGGATTTCATGTTGTCTATCAGCATGCACACATTCCACATACCAATGGTGAATGGAATTATCTTTACCAAAGTTTTTGTTTCCCAACCATCTCCTGATTTGCCAGGCTCCCTGTCTGATATTAAGGATGCTGTTCATTTGTGCATGTTCATTTCTGGGCAGCTCAGTAAAGAAGTGTCCAGAGGTGGGAAAGCAGAAGGTTGTAGGACCTTAAGTTCCTGACATCAAAAAACTCAATGAAACAACTGGGGGTGTTCAGTCAGAATAGAAGACCTGGGCCAGGGACAACAACATGTTGTTGGGTTTGTGGAAGGTTGACACACTAGAGAGAAATGAATTCAACTAGTTCTGTTTGGTCCCAGGGCAAAACTAGAAGCAATGGGTAGATGTTGGAAAGAGGTAAATCAAGGCTTAACATTACACAAAACTACCCAACAATTACAACCATCTTCTAGGGAGGGCAGGTATGAGAGGCCTGGGATAAGCCCAGATGAGTATGGAGAGGCTGGTCACCATGAGGCTGATCACTTGGTCATGAACTAGCAGCTATAAAAAAAGAAACTACACACAGGCTCTCCTCCTCTTCAGCCCCCTTCTACTTGTGAAAATAAAGCATCAGGAAAAGGGGCAGAAAGGGAGGAGAGGAAGTTGTATCCCTTGCTTAGGCATCCCCTTGTCTGACACTGGAGGGACATTAGAAGGGGAGAGATGTCAGTAACCTGAGATATGGGCATCAAGATGAGTCTCCAAGAGGCAGTCAAGGCCATACAATCTCAGTTCTTCTCCCCAAACCCAGGCAGCCAAGAGAAGACATCCATGTTCAAAGTTTTACTAGCGCTTTCCTAGACTGACCAAGTGAACAATTGTTTACAGAGACCCACTCACCTGAACAGCTACTTCTCTGGATCTCTCCTGGTGTCCAGGGTTCTTTCCTTCGCTCCAACTGGGAGATCACATCTGGCTTGGAAACTGCAAGTCCTATTCATTGGAAAAGGGAAATTATTGGGAACAGAGCCATTCTAGAATTTAATTCTACTTCTCCCCTCACTCCACTTTTTGGGGAAGAACATGTTAGTTAAGGCCCAAACAGTGACTTTGAAAACAGGCTACCAGGATATTTAAGAGAGTGGGAAGATGGGTCACATGGTAGACTAGATCTCAGAGAAAAGACATTTCCTATTTCCTTTGATTTGTTCAGAGGTGGGAGCTCTTCATGTGTTCAACTAATGGACCCTGCGTTACAGGGGACAGAGAATGGAAAGACACATCTTTAGGAGCAATAAATCCAGAAGCCAGTTTCAACTAGCATAAAGAAAACATTTCACAATTATCCCATCTCTTAGAAAAGGATTAACGATCTCTGGTCTGTGCAATCCCAACAATACTTGTCCAACACTAAAGATAATCCTCAACATTTACTAAGGCAGATCCCACTGCCCCCATCCACATCCCCACCATCCCAACAGGCAGAATCTGAATCATTGCAGGAAGTTATCTTTACCCAAGTGGACCAGATTCCCATAGTTTTCTAACATCACATCTCTGTATAACTCCTTCTGAAATGGGGTTAGGTGCTGCCACTCTGTCCTGGTGAATTCTACAGCAATATCCTTGAATGTCACCGATTCCTGAAAGAGATAATAAATTTGTTCTTAATCATGGACTAGCCCTCAGAATTGGATGAAAAGAGTAGGGTAGTGCCCTGGAATTGGAGGGTGTGGTTCTGAAGAATATTGATTCTAGTGTGTTTCATGTCAATTGTATGAGTAATTACTGTATGACAGAAATGTTCTAGATTTTGAACTATACAACTAATAGGTGTGAAATGTTTCCTGTCAAACACTGTTAAATGCTAGGGGGGGATACAAGGGTTAGAACTGGGATTTTATATTCATATGAGTGAGACAACAGTTGCCCTTTCTTTTTTCAAATTTCAATTTTTAGTTTTCAACATTCACTTCAGTAAAATTTTGAGTTCTAAATTTTCTCCCCCGTTTCCCCTCCCCAAGACAGCAAGCAATCTGATATAGGCTCTACTTATACATTCGTATTCAACATATTTTCACATTAATCATGTTGTAAAGAAGAACTGGATCCAATGGGAGGAACCACAAGAAAGAAGAAACAAAACAAAATGCCAACAACAAAGAAATCAAATGGTCTGCTTTGATCTCCCTTCAGACTCCAAGTTCTTTCTCTGGATGTGTGTTGGGGGTGTAAGCTCAGTTCCATGTGGACAGTCTCGGGCAGGTAAAAGTGAGGACTTAGAGTCTCTAAATCTTAGAGTTCTCATGAGGCCCCCCAGAAAACAGCTGGGAATTGGGGTGTGAGACCCGGGCTAGCTCGTGCATTTCTGCCTCTTCCTCCGGGAAACTTGCTGGGGAGAGCATCCCCGCCCTTGAGATTAATCCATGGTCTGAGCACACCTATTGTTGTCTAAGAGCTGAGAACAGGCACAGGATTCAGATGCAAACTATGCG
>CM052673.1:2589912-2619156 GCA_028533205.1 Lagorchestes hirsutus
TCTTCTCTTTTCCTTCTCCCACTTCCATTCTCTTACTGTAAGATCTTTGCCTCCTTGGGAAGAGGATTCTTCTCTCCTGAGGAAGAAATTTCCCTGCACATGTAACCAAGACCCTGAATAAAGCCTAACCCTTGTTCGACTCTGGAAAGTCTCTTCTCTCATACGTTTATCCGGTTTGGCCAGCCGAAGACCTGGACGACAGGTGAAGGTAAGACTCGGGTAGCCCTTAGGCCTCTAGGCCTGGCAGATGTGGACAGCATTTTCCATCATGAGTCTTTTGGAGTTGTCAGATCCTTGCATTGCTGAGAAGAGTTAAGTCTATCAAAGTTAGTTATTGTACAATGTGGCTATTACTGTGTACAGTATTCTGGTTCTCCTCACTTCACTCAACCTCAACTCATAAGTCTTTCCAGGTTTTTCTGAAGTCCTCCTGCTTATCATTTCTTATAGCACAATTGTATTCCATTACATTTGTATACCACAATTTGTTCGGCCATTTCCCAGCTGATGGGCATCCCCTCAATTTCCCGATTCTTGGCCACCACCAAAAGAGCTGCTATAAATATTTTTGTACATGTGGGTCCTGTTCCCATTTGTATGATCTCTTTGGGATACAACCCTAGACGTGCTGGGTCAAAGAGTATGCACATTTTTATAGCCCTTTGGGCATACTTCAAAATTACTCTGCAGAATGGTTGGACTAGTTCACAACTCTACAAACAATGCATTAGTGTTCCAGTTTTCTCACATCTTCTCCAACATTTATTTATTATTCTTGTTTTGTCGTGTTAGCCAATCTGATAGGTGTGATGTGGTAACTCAGAGTTGTTTTGATTTGTATTTCTCTAATCAAGAGTGATTTATAGCATTTTTTTCATAACTACAGATACCTTTAATTTCTTTCTCTGAAAATTGCCTGTTCATATCCTTTGACCATTTATCAATTGAGGAATGACTTGTATTCTTATAAATTTGACACAGTTCTCTATATATTTCAGAAATGAGGTCTATATCAGAGACACTGCTTGGAAAAATTCTTTCCCAGTTTTCTGTTTCCCTCCTAATCTTGGTTGCATTGGCTTTGTTTGTACAAAAACTTTTCAATTCAATATAATCAAAATTATCCGTTTGGCATTTCATAATGTTCTCTATCTCTTGTTTGGTCATAAATTCTTCCCTTCTGCATAAATCTGACAGGGAAACTATTCCTTGTCCTTTTTTGCTTATAGCAAAAAAGTTTGCTTATAGCATCAGCCTTTCTATTTCAATTGTGTACTCATTTTTACTTTGTCTTGGTTTGGGGTGTAAGATGTTGGCCCATGCCTAGTTTCTGCCATATTATTTTCTAGTTTTCCCAGCAGTTTTTGTCAAATAGTGATTTCTTATCCCAGAAGCTGGAGTCTTTGGGTTTATTGAGCAGCACATTACTCTAGTCATTGACTAACAGTTGCCCTTTTTGCTCTGCAGAGGGTGTAACTCAGGACAATTCGGTTATATGGGGTGTAAAATGACTCATTTCATCCTCAATTTACATATGACAAAGCTCAATCCAGAAAAAGCTAGATGGGAACAATATGGGCCACAACCCATAAGCACTTAAGGGCTGATTCACATGTGATACACACCATTGGGAGGGGCTTGGCTATCAATACAAAGAAAGACATAGCCCCTGTATTTATGGAACCAATATTCCAACAGGGGAAAGAACATTTACCTGTGGGAGTAAACACCAAAATATATGCAAAGTAACTAAAAAATATAATTGGAGGTTGGGGCGGGAAGATCCTGAAAGACATCATGTTTCAGGTGGGAAATGAGCTGAGATCTGAAGGAAGCTGGGAATTCTAAGAGGTGGAGATGCAGAGAAGTGGATTCACACGGCTAATAAGAACCAGAAACAACCCTGGAATTGTGGTCCTGCCTCTTTGCCTAAATCATGTTACCTATTGCTTGACAGCTCAAGTTCATGCAAATGAGCCATCTCACCAACGTAGGGCAAATGACTCAAGACACTAATACCTCTCCCATTTTACTCCAAAGAGCATCATGGACACACTAAGTGATGGAGGTGGGAATAAAAATGGGGTGGCTCCTGAACTTGAGTACAGAACTATTTCCTGGAGACCAACTTACGTAGCAATAGTTTGCTTTGTTTTCCATTCCCAACCAGCCCAATTCAATTGGATTGTGTTTTCCATTTAGGTCTTACCTTGATTTTCCGAATACCCATTCTACAAACTGGCTTTTTTGAATTAAGTTAAAACCCTGATGACAGCTCTCCTTCCTACATTTTCCCGCCAACTCCAATCTCAAACCCTTTTCCCTCTCCCTCCTCCACTTAATCCTTAAACTAGCTCAAGAACTAGAAAAGAAAGTTCTACATATTTTTTTCTCTGAACAATATTTTTTTTTACTGACTTATATGCGAAATTATTGTGAAGAACTATAAGAGTAAAAAATATCCATCAGGTATTTTTTGTTCTCTTATTTTAGATTAGAAGGGAAGGAAATGGGTAATATGTCATTTGTCAATTGGACATTGCAGAGTTTTATTATCCACTCAAAATTCTAACCTGTGAGTACCTTATACTTTATTCAGTGGGATTTTCTGCAAATAGTGGAGTGATCATGACTAAATCTAGCCCCAAGGACCCACCCAAAAACAATGTCAAAAGTATTAATTTACAATAAACACAAACTAGGGGAAAGGCAATTACATTTAAAAATGAAAAATCAGCAGAACACCTGAAGAAGTGAATGATTAAAAACCAGGTCCAATATTTCTAGAGAAACCTCTAGAAAAAAGGAACAAAAGTGGGGCAATAACAACTGCACCCCTGGAAGAGATAATAGTGATAGGTTAAGAACCTTCCTGGCATTTACAATCACGCTGCTGTTTGTCCTTCATGCTCAAAGAAGACCAAGATGGCATTACCATGACAGGGTCAACATGCAGTCCATCTGGCTAAGGCTGATCATACCAATATGAGTTCTACTACAGGTCAGGCACAAATAGTCTGTATGACCATTTGGGAGGGAGATGTCTCTAAATCTGTGCATCTCACATTTCTTTTGGGCTACTGCAATTCTGCTTTGTTCATGGAGGACAGTGCCTTCTTTGATGTGAGCCTACCATGCTGGGGCAACTAGGTGGCACAGTGGATAAAGAGCTCAACCTGAAGGAAGACTCTTCTTGTGTTCAAATCTGGCCTCAGATACTTACTAGCTGTGTGACCCTGGGCAATTCACTTAACCCTGTTTGCCTCAGTTTCCTCATCTGCAAAATGAACTAGAGAAGGAAATGGCAAACCACTTTAGTATCTTTACCAAGAAAACTCCAAACGGGATCATGAAAAATCAACACAACTGAAACAGCTGAAAGTCATTAAGTAAATAATGCCATGCTGGATGACCCTGTGCCCATGTCTCCCCTGTCTCGCAATCAATACCAAAGTTCCTGAGAGAGACTTTGAGGGTGCCCTTGTATCACTTCTTCTGACTACAATGTGAGTGCCTGCCTTGTGTGAGTTCTCTGTAAAAGTCTTTTAGGTAAATGGATGTTTGGCATTCAAAGATGTCCAGTGCATCAGAGCCATGCTCTCTGCAGGGGAGTTTGAATGTCTGACAGTTCGGCTCAAGAAACAACCTCAGCATCTGGTACCTCATCTTCCCAGGTGATCTTCAGTACCATCCTAAGACAAATGAAATGGAAGCAGTTCAATTTTTCTGGTATGGCGGTACGTCCAGGTTTCACAGGCATACAGCAAAGAGGTCAGCTCAACAGCTCTGTAGACCTTCAGTTTGGTAGGCAGCCTAATACCTCTTCTCTCCCACACATTCTTTCAGAGCCTCTCAAACACTGAGCCAGCTCTGGCAATAAGTGCATCAACCTCATCTTCTATGTCGACATCCCTGGAAAGAGCAGTGAATGACTTTGGTGTCCTCATTTCTGATCAAGCTCTACGCACTCTGCAGTGCCTGCTTCTGCTGCCAGGGAAGTCTTCTTATGCTTCGAGTACATACCTCACTAACTCAATGACAGAATTTGAGGCCCCTCAGTTACCATCAACTTGGTTTAGCTGTCTAAGGAGATCATTTTACTGGGGTGTGGCCACTGCAAATGTTATGGCTTCTTGGAGCCTGATGAGAGTTGGGTGACAAGTGGATACCAAAAGTGGATGAGCAGCCCTGAAAAGGGCTCAGTAGCCCTCCCACCAGAGGTGCCACTCCTCCCTGAGCACTCCATATATCCATCACAATCATGCAAGAAACACGTATAAGTTTGGAACAACGATTTCTGATGGGAGATGTAAAGGAAACAAAGATGACAGCTGGACTATCACCAACGTATCTGGCCCTGGATGCCCAAAATTTCTTGTTGGCAGACATTCAACCAGACTCAAATTCACTATCTGCCTAGCCCAATAACCTGGGAAGGAGAGAGCAGGAAGTTTCAGGGGACTGGGTAGATGTGCTGTCAACAAAATCCACACAATTTCAATTGATGTAGGAAAGGTCTTCCACAAGATACCAGTTCTCCCTTATTCTAAGATATTAAAAAGCAGTAAAATAAAATTACTTTCCCTTAAAATAATTAAAAACATTACTATCTCCAAAAGCTAGCACTAACTGTAACAGAAACGCTAAAAACAATCCCAATAACAGCCCATTGAGTAAATTTTTATTTTGAAAGAGCACTAGAAAAGATAGCTATAGCACTCTGACTTGAGAAAGAAAGGCCAAGAAGAAACAAAATGATATCTGCAAAAGAAAGAGTAGTTTTTGTGGTTGTTCAGTCGTTACAGCAATATTTGACTCTCTGTAACTCCATTGGGGGTTTTCTTGACAAGAATACTGAAGTGGTTTGCCATTTCCTTCTCCAGCTCATGTTACAGATGAGGAACCTGAGGCAGAGTTAAGTGACTTGCCCAGAATCACAGCTAATAAGTGTACAAAGCCAAATTTGAACTCAAGATGAGTCTTCCTGATTCCAGGACTGGCACTCTAACCACTGCACCAACTAGCTGCCCAAGGGGTAGTTTTCCAGAGAACGAATAAAACAGATTTTCCAGGAAATAGCTTCAGTAATAAAAGGTTAAATCATTTGTCCAGGGTCACACAGCTAGCGTCTTGATACTGCATCTAAATTCAGGTCTTCATGTCCTTAGGTCCAGTGCTCTCTCTCTAGTTACCAGATGCATAAAGTAAAAGTAGCGGGACACAAAATAAAACTACAAAAATCATCAGTATTTCTATATAGCAATAACAAAAATCTGGAGGAAATAAAAGAGATTTCACTCAAGATAATGATAAAATGCATAAATATTAGGAAGACAATATACCAAAACTCATACAAGACTTGTTTACACAAAGACAAAACACTTTCTGAAGAAACAAAAAACACGAAATAATTGGTTAGGTTACTGTGATCATGACAGGGCTGCATTAATGTAATGAAAATGACCCTACTCCCTAAGTCATTTACATATTTAGTGCTTATCAAGGTATTACTTTATAGACACAAAATTACAAAATTTGGGAAGTGAAAAAGATGACTTCCAAATTAGTATTGATAACTTTATTTTATTTTAATTGTAGGATTAAGTTTCCCTCCTTTAGAAGAGCTAACTAACAGTTAAGCTAGCATAAATATTCTTTTATGCCTAAATCATCTATACATTTAGTGAATATATATATTGATAAGATTTGATAACAGATAAGTTAGAATGAGAAAGATATCTTTGTAGGAATAAAATATTCATCGGATTAAGTTAGACACTGTAGGATTCTTTCCCCCTTCTTATTCTGAAATTTATTTTTTAAAGTTTTATTAAGGTTTTGAATTTTTATATCAGTTATCCCCATATATACTTTTCTCTCTGCCACCTCACCAGGGGCCATCTTTTGTAATTAAAAAAAAAAATCAGTTAAGCAAAACCAATGACAATCATTTGAGAAAGCATGCCATGCTCCATACCCATGGTTCCCCTACCTTTTCTTTTCTTTTTAATTTTTTTTCTTTTAGACAAATACTAAAACTTAAATATATAATAAGAAAAGAAAAAGAAATATTATAAACTTAAATATAAAATAAGAAAAATGTTCCCAGCAGAATGTAGGAGAGGATTCAGAATATAGAGCAATAACTTAACATTTCAAGAACTCCTAGATATTAAATACTGTATGTCACTAGATATTAAATACTGTATGTTGAAAGTGGTCCATGTTTTCTCTGCTTCTTTGACCTGAGATGGGGACAGGAGGGAAAAAGACCAAAAGCGAGGGAATCAAGAGAAAGATTAGTCCTAAGACAAAGGAATTCTAACCAATGAGAGTGAAAGGGTGACATCATAAGCAAATTAGAGAAGCAAGGAAATTACCCAGTTAAATCTGTGGAGGGGGGAAAAATTCATGTTGGTAAAGACTGTTAAGGGGTCCCTTGAACTTGTCTTTTTGAGTTGCCATATTTTCCAGAAACATTGGACTTAGAGCATGTCAGAGGCTCTGAACGTGTCGAGGATGAAGTCCTCCGCCCCACAAAGCTGACATGATTTGCTGTTTGCATCCCAAATTGGACTCTGTGTGCCTCGGAGTCAAGATAGGCATTAGTCTGTTTGTGCCAGACTGGGAAACCTACTTGTGAACGGGGATCCTATTGATACGCAGACCATCCTAGCTTCACAGTCTAGAAGTTCCCAGGGGAAGTGGCTTTTGCCAATGCTTTGCTCCTCCCATTTGGGAGGGGTTTTGTCCTTTTCTACCTTTACTACACTTTCTCTCTCCCATGTCACACCTCTTTAGTGGAGTTCTGCATTTCCTCCTCCTCCCTTTGTCCTGATATCATAAATATGCAAACTTATGTATGAATTGTGAACTCTTTGGGTTCCACATGCATGTGTATTTCTCTTATAATAAATCTAGTTTGCACATAAATTTTGTGAAAGTTCTGACTGTCTATCGACAATGTCCAAACAAGAGAATACTACATAAAATGGACATGTGAAAGATTAAACATAACATTATACATAAGATTAAAAACTTTTTGCACAAATAAATCCAGTGAAGCTAAAAAAGAAACAAGTAAATAAGAGAAAAATCTTTGCAGAAAGTATCTCTGATGTGATGTTCAAAAAGTACGAGAGACATAGTTTCTGGGTAACGTAATCATTTTATTAATAAGGTTAGCATGGTATTACTAAAAGAGGTCAGTGGCAGTCTTGAATGTCAAAGATCCCTCATGGTAGTGGGCTCACACTTTGCATGCTTTTGGAAAAGTGGGTGTTCCTGAGGAGGACAATCAACTCTGATTGGCTAACAATTAATGAAAGAATGAATATTACAATGAAAGGTGGGCTATATTACAATGAGGGTCTTGGGGCACATGACACTGAGTACCCAAATCTTGGTCAGAGACTTCTCAATTTCCCTATCACCTGTCAGACAAAAAGGAGAATCCACACTTTCCCAGACCTGAGTAAAGCCAATGAGCAGGAATCCACCCATTTGCCTAAACTTAGAATTTCTTGTACTGTCTTTCATTAGATCTTAGCCTCGGTAAGTCTCTGAGAAAGATTTCCCACACTGGTTAATTTTTGGAGGAGGAAGGAGAAAAGGGGGAAAATCTTGGTTCTGATTCAATAATTAGTTAGTAAAATAATAGAGAAATAATAATTTCTTTCATTAGGTACTCAGTTTTGAGATATATTGGGAAACCATTCAAACAGCTACTTTCCAAGTGTGTTTGTCCTTCTTTGCCAAAGAAGACTGACCATTCCATCAGAGAAATGATCACATGACTTGCACTTGACTTTGTTTTGAGTGAGGAAAGGCTGTGCAGGTCACCAGCCTCACTTCTCCTCGAGAGCCATCTGAATTCAGTGACCAGATATTCATCACGATGACTGGAGATGACCCAGGATGAGGCAACTGGGGTTAAGTGACTTGCCCAAGGTCAGACAGTTAATGAATGTCAAGTGTCTGAGGTGAGATTTGAACTCAGGTCCTCCTGACTCCTGCACTGGTGCTCTATCCACTGCACCACCTCCTCGGAACTGTGGCGGTAGGAACCCCACCTGCTGAGAGGAGCTGGGTAGTGGTGTCCAGCTGCCTTTTCTCCTGAAAGACAGAGAGACTCGAGAGCGAGAAGAAAGGAACCCCTCTCCCCCTCGGGGGGGCTTTCCTCTTCTTTTCCTGGTTTTGGGTTGCTCGTTTCTTACTTTCTTTTTTTTTTTTTGTGGATCCAAACATTGAAGGGTTTTATTGTGGGGGGGGGAGTCCCCCCTGGGACCCCACCTTTTAAATAAAAAAGTGCATAGAAAAGAAGGGATTTAGAAACCTTTGAACAATATATCTACATCCTGGACCCTGCAGGCAGGTGGTTGACTGGAGGAGGGCAGACAGGGCTCCCTGGGGGCACGTGCGGAGGCAGGGGAGGGGAGCAAGGGGGTAAGATGGTAAAGTATGTGGGTGGGGTCCCCTCAGGGCCAGGCCAGGGGCCCACTGCTTGGGCAGGGAGGGGAGGGGGTCAGTTGAGGAAGCAGCGACAGCGCTTGGCCCCACAGTTGCAGCGCAGCTTGTTGCTGGCATCCTCAATAGGGAACTTGTAGTCATAGGTGAGCTCCTCCCCTCTGAGGATGCGGCGGAGGGCAAAGATGACGATGTGCTTCTGGCCCTCCACATGGATCACCCGAGAGAAGCAGTTGGGCTCACACGAGTGGTTGATGAAACGTGCAGCATTCCCGTGCATTGTGGCATCCACCACGTCAAAGTCATCCATTCGGAACATGTAGCACCCGATGCCCTTCCCATCATAGTACTTCTCCCGCTTGTCTGTGAGCACCGAGCGAATGACGATGCCCGAATACTCGACGACCATCTCCCCAGCATCAATGTTGCGTTTACAGAACAAGCCACAGCCGTGGATGGCTGATCTGTAGACCCCCACTGCCTCTTTGGACGTCTTCTTAAGGTGCCGAAAGCGCATGGCCATGGGCAGCTCCAAACTGGTGGCCCGCCTGGTGGACCTGAGCTGCACCTCATCCTCCTCCTCATCACAGGCAGCCCCCTCAGGCAGCACTCGATGCTGGGATGCCAGGAAGTTGAACATATCAAAGGTGCATTTCCGGAGGTAGACTTCTGCCCGGGCGGCACCGTGGGGGTTCAGAGGAGGCTCTTCCTGCCCCTCCCCCTGCTGGTGGTATCGGAACTTGTAGTGGTGGCAGCACTGGGCCCCTGGCAGCTGCTCAGCCAGGAAGATCACAGCATCATGGTGGATCCCCAAAAGCCTCGCCCTACTCATCCCACTGAAGGAGAGGTGTCTGAATCGAGCATGACCCCGGGCCTCCTGGACCTTCTCAATCAAGGTCCGCCATGCCCCCTCCAGGCTCTCAGCTTCCACACTGAAGCCATTTTCACTGCTGATTTCAAAGCGTAGGTGGGGACCCGCCCGCCTGGGTCCCTGGTTCTCCTTGTCTTCCGGGGATGGCGCATCATCCTCTGAACTGGAGACCTCACCTGAGTAGTAGTGCCACTGAGGCTCAAGCAGCAGGTCTGGGGGGCCATCCAAGACCTTGGGGAAGCCACAGTCCGGCAGGGGCAGCAATGGGGATCGGTCAGGAAGGGTCGTGGGACTTTCTCCGCCATTAGGTTCCCCAGGAGCATCCAGGCCAAGGACTCCCCGGATGTTTTCATGCGTACTCTGCTCAATCCACTGCCCAAGGCCCCCACTGATTGGGCGGTACTCTCGGGGGACTCCCCCTCCCCATCCAGCCGGGGGGCCTTGTTTGGGGGGGGTGCTGAGGGGCTGTGGCCAGCGAAGGTCGACACCCTCTTGACTTGAATGGCTGGGCGGGGGGGGGGGGTCTTTCTTACTTTCAAAGTGATAAATAGTCAAAGGAAAGGAGAAGCTTTGCTTTGTAGCCTGCTTTGTATATAGTTGCTTGCATGTTGTCTCCCCAGTTGTGAGCTATTTGTGGTGGGCTGTGTTTTGCTTTCTTTTTTATCCCCAGTGCTCCGCACAGTACCTGGCATATAGGTGATGACTGATAAACATTTCACACCCAATGGACTGGCAATGTTGATAAAAACAGCAAATACCGACTGGCTGCGGGAAGCTAGGCATATTAATGCACTGTTGGTGGACGTGTAAATGGTCCAGCCATTTTGGAAAGATATATGGAAGTATGTCTGCAAAAACTCTAAAAGTTGTTAAACCCCTTAATCTAGTGTTATCACTACTAGTTCCATACCCTAAAGAGAACAAAGAAATAGGAAAAGAACCCATATGTACAAAAATATTTGCAGCAGCTGTTTTTGTGGTGGCAAAAAACTAGAAAAGTTAAGGGGTGATCATCAACTGGGGAAAAGCTGAACAAGATATGGTACAGGAATGTGATGGTATATTACTGGGCTATAAGAAATGATGAAAGGGATGGTTTCAGAGAAACCTGGGAAGGCTTGGATGAACTGAGACAGAATGAAGTCAGTAAAACAATGGGAAGAATTTATAAGATAATAATGATATATTGTAAAGATGAACAACTCTTAAAGACAACACAGTGAACTTTCTATGAATTCCAGAGGATTCACGATAAAACATGCTACCCATTTCCGAACACAGAGCTGATGAATTCAGTGTATAGATGGAAACATTCTTTTTTTTGGCCATGGCTACTATGGGATTTCTTTGTTTGTTTGACTATACATTTGTATAACGGGGGTTTTGTTTTTTTTGGCTTCTCACTGGAGGAAGTGGATGAGGGGAATAAATTATTTTTTCAAAAACTTTTGATACTAGTAACCTGTGTCGGAAGGCCCAAGGAGCTGAAGTGGGTCAAACTGCTGTGATCACAATCAGGCAAGAGCAGTCAGGCTCTTGGGATGACCTCCACACAAAGGATGAGTCAATGACAAGAGTTTTACCACTAGGCTTTCAAAAATTTTTCTTGCTGGAAAAGGCAAAAAGCCTTGGGTTTAAATGCTACAAGGAAAGAATATTAATCTCACTAATGCTGTGAGAATGTAAAAAACAAAACAAAACAAACAAAAACCAAAGAAATCACTGGGAAAATTATTACAAATTGAAACAAATAAGATTTCTACTGGGAAATAAGTATGTATCAGTGCAAAAACAAAGGAGAAAAGCAAGCAGAGTAGGGTATCTTATACCAAAAGAAGAAAACAAAGTAACAACACGATCTAAAAGAACAAAACCTAATGTGAACAATTATCATCTTGAATGTTATGGGGCTGAATTTACCAAAATGAAGACTGAAAAAGAAAATGAATGAGAAAACAAGACTCAAACACTGTGCTGCTTAAAAGAACCCTAAATAAAGCACAGGGTTTCATACAAATTCAAAGTGAAGGAAAGACTGGAATTAATCCTGTTCTGAATTAACCTGATCCAAACAAGCAGCAGGTGCAACCCTGATTTCAGGGAGGGACCAGAGTGAGAGAGCTACCACAGAAGGCAGACCAAGCAAAACTAGATCAAGGCCCTCCTGAATCAATCGATCAGTCCATGTGCACTGATGAAGCATCTGCCACATGTCAGGGAGTTTGCTAAGAAGCCAAAAACCCAAACAGTCCTTACCTGTGAGGAGCTTACACCCCAACAGAGAAGGCAGCCCACAAGTGTGCACACAAGACTCATACAAACCAGATAAAGGGCAACCTTGGATCAGAAAAGGGCAACGGGTGGGAATGGAGGAGGGAGGAGGAGTCAGCCAGGGTCTCCTGTAGCAGTAGGTACTTTAGCTAAGTTTTGAAGGAAGCTGGGAATTCTGAGAAGAGGAGGAACAGAAGGAGAATAGTGTGAGGAGGAAAGACAATGAGTGCCAAGCCAAAGAAACTGAAGTGGGTCACTGTGAGGGAGGATCCACGGGACTACAGGCCAGGGACAGGACCAACTGGGAAGAAGACCAGAGGGGTAGGAAGGGGCCTGAATGAGAAAAGCTTTAAATGTCAGAAGATCTGTAACTCCTGGAGTCTACTAACTGGGCAAGTGCCATTCATGGTCAGTCTGTGTGTCTGGAAAATCATTATTGACCCAGTGCAGCCCAGAAAGCATGGAGCGCAGCCTGATTTGGCAGGGACAGGACCCTGAACAGGCTTCAGGGAGCCACCAGGAGCAGTAGTTCCTAGATTGCTCAATTCACAAATGCCACAGACAGCTTCCAAGGTTAGTGGGAGGACTGCTTCACCCAGGAGAGGGAAGCGCTGTCTGGACTCCCACCCCTGGCAGCAGCCACTGCAGCAGCAGCTTCCATTTTTTGAGCCCTCCCCTTGAGCCACTGGGGGAACTGAGCAGCTGATCTGAATCTCAGCCCTGAGTGGCAGCTCTGGGAGACCTACACCTAAAGCCTCTGGGGGAATTGAGTGGATGATTTGAATCTCAGCCCTGAGAAGGGCCCTGACAAAGAAATAAAAATTCAAGTAACTGGCTGGGAAAATGCCCCCAAAAGGGAAAAAGAATAAGACAGGAGAAGATTATTTTCTTGGTAAGCAGGTATTTTCTTCCATCCTTTTGGATGAGGAGGAACAATTTAGGTCTTCAGAGGAAGACCTAAAAATTAAGGCTTCTACATGTAAAACTAAAACCTCCAAAATAAATATGCAATGGTCTCAGGCCATGAAAGAGCTCAAAAAGGATTTTGAAAATCAAGTAAGAGAGGTGGAGGAAAAATTGGGAAGAAAAATGAGAGCGATGCAATAAAATCATGAAAAGTGAGTCAACAGCTTGCTAAAGGAGACCCAAAAAAATGCTGAAGAAAATAACATCTTTAAAAATAGGCTAACTCAACTGACAAAAGAGGTCCAAAAAGTAAAATTAGAGAAAAATGCTTCCAAAAGCAGAATTAGCCAAATGGAAAAAGAGGTTCAAAAGCTCACTGAAGAAAATACTTCTTTAAAAATTAAAATGGAACAGATGGAGGCTAATGACTTTATGAGAAACCAAGAGATTACAAAACAAAACCAAAAGAATGAAAAAATGGAAGATAATGTGGAATATCTCATTGGAAAAACAACTGACATGGAAAATAGATCCAGGAGAGACAATTTAAAAATTATGGGCCTACCTGAAAGCCATGATCAAAAAAAGAGCCTAGGCATCATCTTTCATGAAATTATCAAGGAAAACTGCCCTGAGATTCTAGAACCAGAGGGCAAAATAAATATTGAAAGAATCTACCAATTACCTCCTGAAAGAGACCCAAAAAGAGAAACTCCTAGGAATATAGTAGTCAAATTCCTGCATTCCCAGGTCAAGGAGAAAATATTGCCAACAGCTAGAAAGAAAAAATTCAAGTATTGTGGAAATACAATCAGGATAACATAGCACCTGGCAGCTTCTGCATTAAGGGAAGGAAGGGCTTGGAATATGATATTCTAGAAGTCAAAAGAACTAGGATTAAAACCAAGAATCACCTACCCAGCAAAACTAAGTATAATACTTCAGGGGAAAAAATGGTCATTCAATGATATAGAGGACCTTCAAGCATTCTTGATGAAAAGACCAGACCTGAAAAGAAAATTTTACTTTCAAACACAAGAATCAAGAGAAGCATGAAAAGGTAAACAGAAAAGAGAAATCATAAGGGACTTTCTAAAGTTGAAGAGTTTACATTTCTACATAGAAAGATAATATTTGTAACTCTTGAGACTTTTCTCAGTATTTGGGTAGTTGGAGGGATTATACACATACACACACACACACTCATACCCATACATGTATATGTACCTGTATGTATATATTATATATGTATATATGTGTGTGTGTATATGGGTGTATGTGTGTGTATAAATACGTATATAGACAGAGCACAGGTTGAGTTGAATAAGAGGATATGATATCTAAAAAAATAAAATTAAGGGGAGAGAGAGGAATATATTGGGAGGAGAAAGGGAAAAAAGGAATGTGGCAAATTATTTATCATAGAAGAGGCATGAATAAGCTTATCCAATGGAGCAGAAAAGGGAAGATGTGAAAGGGGAAAAGTGAAGCTCACTCTCTTCACATTTGGCTTAAGGAGAGAATAACACACTCACTCAATTTGGTATGAAAATCTATCATACACTACAAGAAAGTAGGGGAGAAGGGGACAAGTGGGGTGGGGGGGATGATAGGAGGGAGTAATTACAAGTAAATGCTTTTGGGGGACAAGGTCAAAAGAGAGAACAGAATAAATGGGGGGCAGGAAAGGATGGAGGGAAATATAGTTAGTCTTACACAACATGACTGTTATGGAAGTCTTTTGCATAACTACACATATATAGCCTATATTTTATTGCTTCCCTTCTCAGTGGGGATGGGTGGGGAGGGAGGAAGGGAGAGAAGTTGGAACTCAAAGTTTTAGGAACGAATGTTGAGAAATGTTTTTGCATACAACTGGAAAATAAGAAATACAGGTAATGGGGTATAGAACTCTGTCTTGCCCTACAAGGAAAGAGAGAAGATGGGGATAAGGGAAGGGAGGGGTGTGATAGAAGGGAGGGCAGATTGGGGGAAGGGGTAATCACAATGCATGGCATTATGGGGTGGGGGAGGGGAGAGATGGGGAGAAAATTTGGAACTCAAAATTTTGTGGAAATGAATGTTGAAAACGAAAAATAAATAAACATTTAAAATAAAAAATAAATCACTATTTAATGTACTGAATTATTATGTCAACTAAGGTCTTTAGGGAAATATAAAAGAGGTGAAAAAAAAAGACACTAACTCTAGGTAATCTTAAGATCTCTGTCAGACTTGACAAATCCCAAAGAGAGTTAAAGGAGGGGATTGTGGATTTAAATAAAATATTGAGAAAAAAATATTTCATAGACTCAGAGACTTTTTCTCCGGCTGTCACCGTACTCACATAGACTGCTCAGTGGTTAGGAAACCAAACCCAAACAGGGCAGAAAGACAAATCTTAAACCAAAACACGATAAAAAGTGTAACTAATGGTACAGATAATGAAGAGATGGGGCCTAAGCCAAAGGCACGGAGACGATCAAGCTCTTATCACAGAAAATGGAAATAAGGAAATGAGGGATGGCGGGGAGGCTGCCACTCACCTGGGGGGCCCTGACGGGCAGGAGCACGGGGGCCATGCTTCCCTTTCAGGTCAGAAGGCAGAGCTGCAGAGGAAAGGGGGCCGTGAGGAAGACCCGGGGCCTGCCCTGGGGTCCCCGCTGAGCTAAGGGGCCGTCCGGAGAATCAATGAAATTAATTAACCAGCGCCAGGAACAGGCAAGGCTGGCCCGCAGTCCTCGGGAGGGGCCCGGGAATGTGCTGCGTGCAGGGTCGGGCCCCCGGGGTTGGGGGAGCCCTCAGAGGGGAAGTGGAGGGGCGGCCCCCGGCCCCCTTGGGTCTCCCCGGCTCCTCGGCCCCCCAGCCCCCCCGGAACCCCGGACCCCGCCCTTCTGCTGCCCCCCCCCCCCGCACCCGTGGGGCCACGCGTGTCCGCACACACACGCACAAAGGGCACGAGCTCCGACCCGGGGCCGCTGAGGAAGGTGAGGGACGCGGGGAGGACCAGAGGCTTGGCCGGGGTCCCACCAGCTCTTGTCCGGCACCCCTGAGACTGAGCGCTCTGAGGCCGGGCACACAGTAGGGGCCGCATGAATGCTTCTGGGGGGCTGAACCCCGGCAGGCTGAGCCAGGGAAGGGTGCGGGACCGTGGCACCAGGGAGCCAGGGCAGGTGCCTCTGAATAGAGAATTGGAAACTGCCAGGAGGGACCCGCGCACTGCGCACGCGCGGCGCTGGCTCCGCCTCCCCCGCCCCCGCCCCTTTCCCGGAAGCACCGAACGCAGGCGCCCCGCCGCTCGCTCCTCCCGGTCTGGGCCCCTGCCCCGACTCCGGCCTCACTCACCCTGCCCGGGGGAGCGGAGCTCGGGCCCTGGCAGCGGCGGCGGCGGCGGAGGAGGCTGAAATCGGAGTGCCGTCGGGACGGTTCCGAACACGCACCCCAAACAACAGGGAGAGCCCCGCGAAAATGCGGAAGTGATGTATTACCAGGACGTCTTAGTCCCACCTGTTCCGGCCGCGCCTCTCGCTTTCCACCAATCCCCTGAAGGCTCCTCTCTGCTGCGCCCGGTTGTCTCCGTTTCCATAGTTACCGCGGTGAAGCCTCGCTGTGGGCCGACTCCGGAAGCTGCAGAGGCCTCTGGGAAATAGAGTTTTTCTGCTTGCTCGCGGTCTCCCCTTTGAGCTGGCTAAGGACAGATTGGAACATTCAAGTCGGAAAGCCGTTCCTGGTGGTTAAGGAGGAGAACAGGCGGTTTCCAGAGGAGGAAACCCAAGCCACCCATTGCCCTAGGAAGCGGCATTAAATCACAACTCGTCAGGGAAATGCCAGTGAGGACAACTCTGACTGGCTAACCGGACAAAAGGAGCATTGCCTGGGCTGGAGGGGCTGTCCTGCGCTGATGGTGGAGCTGAGACCTGGACCAGTCCTAAAGGGAGGAAAGTTGGAGCCCTGCCCTGCAGGCGGGCGGGTCCGCACCGGCTCTGCCCCCAGGGCGATCAAAGGAAGCAGAAAAGCCCGGACCTCTGTGCCCACAATCAGAGCAGCTCTTCCCTGATGGCAAAGACTTGGAGGTTGACAGGGGAATGAAGGCTGACCAAAGGGACAGCTCCTGTTGTTGCATGCTGCACAACGCAGCACGCTTGAGGGCTGCTAGCACAGGTCAGACAGGAGAGACACTAAAAAGGGCTAATAATCTTACTTTATTCTAGTCTGGTTTCTCTGATAATAGGAGCCCAAGCTCCTACAGCATTCCTTAATTACCCTTCTTACAGGGGCCGGTGAGAAGCGGGGGCAACTGCCCCTACATCTCCATGGGGTCACTCAAGACAGGCACAACTTGTACTCCTCCTAAATCCCCTGAAGCCTCAATGGCGGCCAGTTGAGGCAAAGACAGATTCCCCCCAAGCCTTGATGGGAGCTGATCAAGGCATGTACAGCATTCCAGCTTGTGCACTCAATCCTCAGGGTTCCCCCCAAGCCTCAATGGGGGCCAGTTGAGGCACACACAACATTTGTGCATTCAACCCTAAAGGTTTCCCCATTCACTGTCTGGTGACTACTTACTCTATAGCCCAACAGACAAAGAAGGCATATTGCCAGCAACAGCCTCACAAGTTTACATCACCTCATCCCTATATCAGCCGCAGTGGATGTTTATGCTATTAACCATTATATAACTATGTGCAAGTGTGGTCAAGACGTTTTGAACCATAACTGTGGGAACTCATATCCAATACTTGAGAACTCTTGATTGTTATGACTATATAGATCCTGGGAAACTGAACTCTGAGAAATAACAAAAATTCACTTTGCACACACTAAAATTCTCCTTACATACACTAGCTAAAGCCAGTAAGCTGGAATGTCAGGAGACGTTCAGTGTGGCATTGTCTACCAGCAGTTGATGGTCATTCTCAATTCAGCAAGCAACATTATACATTGTATGAACTAAAGAAAAAGAAGTGTTCATTAAAATGCAGGTGGGTATAGAAAGAAAAATAATATGCTTGGTAAAGGAAAATGTTTTTGCTAGAGGGGATAGATGAGGGAGTTATGTAGTATAGCTAGTTTCAATAAATCAAAGAGAACTGTCCATTACACCAGACAAGGCAGGAGAACATTTTAAGGACTTTGGCATCCTCCACCTTCTGCAATTAAGTCCTTTTGTACTGACAAGAGGAGGAAAAAAGCCACTGAAGGATATCAGCTGCTGCAACTTGCAGTTCTTGCGGGGCCACATCTAGCAACATGGCTGATACAGAACAAGACGGAGTCAGTTATGTTCTGCCCCAAATTCACTCTCAACACTATTGCTGTGAATATGAAGGGGATGGTTTCAGAGAATCCTAGGAAGACTTGTGTGAACTGATGCTGAGAGAATGAGCAGAACCAGGAAAACAATTTATATAATTACACCATAAAGAAAAACAATTTTGAGGACTTTTATAGGCTGATTAAAAGTGAAATGAGCAAACTAGGAGAACTTTTGATACTATAACAGCCACACTGGGATACTTGAGATTTTTGAAATATATTGTTTGATGTTGTAATTACAAATTATAGGACTCCAATATGAAATCACTTAGATAAAATGGTCCTAATGACCATGAAAATATAAATAATAAGACAGCTCAACTGTTGACTCATTCTGACCCTGGGTCAAGCAGTTAATCAATCAAAGTTCCCAAATAGATAAGCCTCCAAGAGCTTGGATCTATACTCATTCCTGGCTTGTTTGATTGCAAACTCAAACTCTCACCTAATTTCTGATCCCAATAAAGAAACTTCTCCCCACTTGAGTATGGTATTGATCAGTGACTTAGAAACTTCCCCACCACAACGGGGTGTGACTAGGAATCCCACATCATATACTGATTACCTGATTACCCGTTTTTAAGGTATAAAAAAAAATTCCCTGCTCACTCCCCTTATCCCGTACCCATACATACAGTGTCTACTTCCACTGAGATCTTTGCCACAGCACATATCTCCATCTCCCTCAGGCTGGGTGAGTTCCTTTGCGTCCATGGACCAAACCTCTGTCTGCATTGCATATACATATGCTTTTTTTTGCTTACGTGGAATAATAATAAAGCTCATATTGTGCTACCTTCCTAAGTACCTATTTCCTATAAATCCCTGAACCTAGTTCTTTGCCCTAACCTGAGCAGTGAGGCCAGATATGGCAACCACTATGAAGAAAACTGTAGGAATTTATGATCAATACAATCACCATCCATGATTCCAAAGGACTGATGATGATGGTGATAGCTAGAATTTATATAGCAATTTAAAGTTTGCAGAGCACTTTACAAATATTTTCTCATTTTATTCTGACAACAACCTAGAAGGAAGGTGCTATCATTATTCTCTTTTAAAAGATGAGGAAAGTGAGGCAGACAAGGGTTGCAATTTGCCCAGGGTTACAGAGCTAATAAGTTTTGAACTCAGATCTTCCTGTTTCCAGGTTCAACTTTGTATCCACTGTGGTGCCACCTAGCTGCCAGAAATAGTATTGATGGGGTGCTTGGGTGCCTGTGCTTGGACCCCAATTCTAAAATCACATTTCTCCCTAAAATCACATTTCTCTCTAGCTTCAAAACACTATCCCAGGTAGTTTCTCCACAGTCTAAGGACAACCCGCCCTAGCAAAAACCATCATCTCTCTTCCTGATACAATAGGAACTATAGAATTCATTAGTTTAAACCAGCTGTGTACTGGCTGAATGGGCTGTGTACTGGGTCATAAAGACATTTACTACTCACTGATCAATCATACGTATACTCCCTTACATTTACTTGTCTAACAAGACATTGATGGGAGCAACCTGGCTATTAGTTAGTCAGTCCTGACCGTTAGTTGATTTAGTGACATTTCAGGCCTAAAACTACCATGTAGTCCCACTTTGGGCTATTTCCCTATGAACTCTGGGTAAACTTGTTGTTGTTGTGCTCATCCTTCATTTTTGAAAAGGACCATGACATCAGAGCAATGATGACATGACTTGCACTTGACTTTGTTTTGAGGGAGGGAGGGCTGTGCAGGTCACCAGCCTCACTTTCTTCTCCTGAGCCATCTGGATCCAGTGACCAGATATTCATCAGGATAACTGGAGATGGCCCAGGATGCAGTGGGAGACCTTGACCTTTTAGGCTAAGGCCTTTTCAGGTACTCACTTAAAGTGAGGTAATGCCCATTCAGTGAATAGGCATCTTTAGAAGGTAGTCATGGGGATGGCCCCTTTAATAGAAAAGAAAAATAAAGAGATACTCACTCTAGGAGGGGCAGGAGCCTCAGGGTTGATGTCAATAGTAATGCTTTCTCTTCATCAGTAAAATAGGGCTAAGAGTAGTTCCTGCCTTACTAGGAGGATCAAATGGGATGATGTGTAGGGTATGTGAATGAGGAAAGAAGAGAATTGATGGGACTGCTGGCACCCTCCAAAACACTGGCCTCACTGGCGGGTCCTAGTGAGAAAAGATTTGGGGCAGGTGGTCCAAACCCACAGCTCCCACGGCTCATAGGGAGCTGCTCTGACAAACAGGGAGACCAAAGCCCATGGCCACCTGGCTTATTATACAGCAAGGATTCAAACCCAGTTCCTTGGGCTTTCAGTCTTCCTGGCTGTACAGCAAGCTTCTGTCTACACTTATGTCCATGTCCCCAGAGCTCAATGTCAACTAGAAAAGGGGAGCCTGGTACTCTTCTAGCCAGTGAAATGAGGTGAGAGGCCTGGCCTGCTATCTCCTGCACCCCCGCCTACCCCTTGGTGTCAGGGCTAGGGAAGCCTCCCATCAGTCACAGAGCAGTTACTCACTGCGTCTTCCTAAGGTCTCCTTCCCTGGAGCCCCCTCCTCTGGCCTCTTCAGTAGCCATGACTGACTGGGGCAGGGCTTCTCTATCAAAGTTAAAGACAAAGGCCACAGAAGCAATCTATGCTTTCTGCATGGGGGTATGGCCAATCCCAAAGACTGGATTCCAACCACAGCTCATCCCTGGTCCAATGTTGTGGGGCCTGTTCTGGGATGGTTTTCCCAGGAAGCTAATGACTCTAAGGAAGATGGGTTCCAGTTCTGCTCAGGGAAGGACAGAGAGCATGGGGCCACCCAAGCCCAGAGCAGAGCCCTGTGTCCAGCCAAGCAAGGAAACGACATGATATTAAAAGTGCATGTTCCTTTAAGAACGAACCACTCCTTAGCCACTCCCTAATCTTGCCGTGGTTATCATACTTGGCACGCTTGGCACATGGTATACTATAGAATATCCTATATAAACTTTACCTGTATCCCATTCAAATCACAGGTTCCCTAAGAACTCTTGCCAGCTGAAAAGCATAATGAATTTTTACCAACTTGACCTCGAGTGCTTGAGTCTGTGAATTCTTTTCCAGACTGCCCACGCATGGAACTCCAGTCTTGGGGTTTCTTTATCTTTCCTGACCCTCATCAGTATGATCTCCCCCTCCTCCTTGAACCCCACCATTTTAGCTCATGGTTACTGAGCTGTGGATGAACTATGATCATCACACTATGGAAGCAGTGTCTCATTCTAGCCAGTGTGAAAGATACAGCCTATTCTGGCTACAAAGCAGGCTACTCCCACCCATGTCAATGGCTACTATCACCCACATGGCAATGGAATTCAGGGAAGTAGTGTGCCTCTGTGTTAGGAAACCTAGGCGTTCTAGGGCACAGAGCAAGCCCCTTTTACACTGGTTGGTGGTTGTCCTTCATTCTCAAAGAGGATCAACATGACATCACTATGATAAAGTTAAGGTTCAGTGTGTCCAACTGTGGCTGATCAGACCAATATGAGTTTGAAATGCTCTACCACAGTTTAGACACAGATAGTTGATGTGAACATTTGGGGTACATACCCTAAATTTGCACATTCTACGTTTCCTTTGAGCTATTTCAATTCTGCTTTGCTCATGGAGCACAGCACCTTCTTTGACGTGGCTGAGCAGTCTTGTCCCAGTGTCTCCCATGTCACACAATCAATTCCAAAGTTCTTGAGAGAGACCTTGAGAGTGTCCTTGTATCGCTTCTTCTGACCACCATGTGATCGCCTGCCCCATGACAGTTCTCCATAAAATAGTCTTTTTGGCAAGCGTACATTTTGCATTCGAATAGCATGGCCAGACTATCAGAGTTGCAGTCTCTGAAGCATAGTTTGAATTCTTGGCAGTTTAGTTTGAGCAAGGACCTCAGTGTCTGGTACCTTATCCTGCTAGGTGATCTTCAGAATCTTCTTAAGACAATTCAAATGGAAGTGATTCTGTTTCCTGCCATGACACTAGTAGACTGTCCATGTTTCTCAGGTATACAACAATGAAGTCACCACAATGGCTCCCTAGACCCTCGGTCTGGTAGTCAGTCCAGTGCCTCTTCTCTCCCATACTTTTCTTTGGAGCTTCCCAAACACTGAGCTAGCTCTGGCAATGCATGCATCAGCCCCATTGCTGATGTGTACATCCATGGAAAGTACACTACCAAGGTAAGTGAACTTATCCACAGCATTCAAAACTTCTCCATTTGTTGTAACTGATGGTTCCACATATGGACGGTGTGGTGGTGGCTGATGGAGCACCTGTGCTTTCTTGGTGTTAATTATTAGGCCAAAATGAGCACAGGCAGCAGAGAATTGATCCATCCTTTATTGCATCTCAGCTTCAGAGGCTGCATTGAGTGCACAATCATCTGCAAACAGCAAATCAAGCACCAACACTCCCTCCACTTTGGTCTTGGCTTGTGGCCTTTTCAAATGGAAGAACTTGCCACCAGTGTTTCTCATTATACACCATGACATTACAGCACCGGCCGCCTAAGCTTGTGACCCAAGAAGCTTTCATGCTCGGCATTTCCAATGGACAAAGGTACAAGAATCTTCTTGCTATTTTGTTCATTTGATTTTCTGCCCTCTATTCTTCTGACTAAATGTTTATCAATGTTATTAGGTCTTTCAAAGAACTATCTCTGTTTTATCATTTATATTTTGGTGTCCAGTTTATTTATCCTCTAATTTTTAGTATTTCTTCGTCCATGCTTATTGTAGGTTTGTTCACTTTTCGATTTTTAAAATGCATACTTCATCAGTCCTCTATTAATGTATGTCTGTAGGGACATGGCTTTTCCCTAAGGACTGCTATAAGTGCATCCTTACCTTTCAGTATATTATTTCATCACTATAATTTTCTTTTATATATACATGCATACACATATGTATACATGCATACACGTACATATATGCATGCATACATTCCTTCAAGTAGTCGTTTCATTGCTTCTGTTTTGTGAAATTCCTCTGGCTTATGGGAGTCCCTCCTGGGAGGACACATCTTCTGTGACTGGGTTCACATCATCACACCCGTCCAGGGTAGGTGTGGTCAACAATAGATGAAGTTCATGTCCAAGGATCCAGTTTAAGTATAAGGAAAGGCCCATGGGCCAGTCAGATACTTCAGGGAAAACAAACGGGCTTGGATGCCAAGAATAATATATAATTTCAAAGGGGGCCAATTCAATGTTAAGCTTTCTTGGCAAATCAGAAGAGTGGGGAAAAGGGAGAAGAAGGAGAAGGAGAAGAGAGAGGGGGAGGAAGAGAAAGAGAGAGAGAGAGGGAGAGAGAGGAGAGAGAGAAGAGAGAGAAAAGAGAGATAGAAATGAGAGGGCAGAGAAAGAGAGAGAATGAAAGAGAGGGACAGAGAGAGACAGAGAGAGGAGAGAGAGGGAGAAGA
This sequence comes from Lagorchestes hirsutus, assembly GCA_028533205.1. Lineage (NCBI taxonomy): Eukaryota > Metazoa > Chordata > Mammalia > Diprotodontia > Macropodidae > Lagorchestes > Lagorchestes hirsutus. The sequence goes on from CM052673.1 coordinate 2,613,166, forward strand.
GAGAGAGAGAGAGAGAGAGAGAGAGAGAGAGAGAGAGAGAGAGAGAGAGAGAGAGAGAGAGAGAGAGAGATAGAACCAGAAGTAAAGCTCAGACACACAGAACAAAACTCATGTAAGATTGGCACTGCATTGGGGAACATAGAGACCCAGGTCCATTCTGCTGGGAAGGCTTGTACCCACAGAATTGTGTGCCCTAAGGGAAGGGGGGATGTGTTTCCAAGTGCCCTTTTGAGAGTGGGATACTTAAACATTGATTTTAGTAGCTTACTGGAGCTGGCTGATTTGCATGTCAAAGTTCAGGGTACATGGGATTTGTGAGGTACAGAGGTACGTGGAGGAAACAAACAGGTAGTTGGTTGACAGGATATTATTTTGGGATCTATAGTTGTGTTAACCTTAAAAATATTACTATTGGTATTTTCCCATGCCTAGAGACTGTCAGGCTAGTCTTAAGACCATCAACAGCTTCTTAACTGATGTTTCGTTATCTTTTTCTTTATTTTTCTTTTCATCTTTTGTGCTGCCTATGTCAGGTTTCCTGTGTCCTCAGGTAAGAATTCTCCAGTCATGTCCTTAAAACCATTTAAGTGGTGGAAGATCCTCTAGGGATCTTTAGGCCTTTACTACCAAAGAGTGAGGTACAGTAGGAGACATGTAGCCTAGAGTAGTTTTTCGTTAAAAGGTACTGAGATCCTCCTAGAGACTTCCTTTGGTCATGGGACTGTCTTGGGCAATGGATACAAAGCCTCTTGACCTTATGTACGAAGCCTAGCCCACGGGGGGCAGGAGTTGTCTTTTCTGAGGCTTGTCAGGCCAAATGGCATAACAGACATTGAGACAGGGATGCTGCTAGACTGAATGGACCGTTTCCAAGCATCCTTTTCATGCTCTAGCTAAGTAAACCTGTTCCACGGACACTTCCACATCTAATTCAGTGCATTACTCAGAACCTAAAGGTTCAAACAAACATTTTTACTAACATCTATATATCTCCACACACACACACACACACACACACACACACACACACAGAGAGACACACACACACATTCTAGTTCTCCCAGTTGGAAGCATTTTTCAATTCAGTTAAAAGCAGTTCAGGAAGATAAAAAAAATGAAAACAACCAAAGAGTTTAAAAGCAGTGGGAAAGAAGGTTCCCCGGAGTTTCAGGAGCTTCACACAAAGTCCTAAAATCTATTTTTATATTTTCCTTGCCCAAAGGGTCCATAACTAGGTCCTGGATCAATTCACCTGGAAACAAACAACTCCAACTGCCCTAGGCCAGCAACACTTGGCAACAATTCCTTGCTCACAATGGCTCCAACTGGTGTGGGAATATGGGAGAATAAATTCATGCCGCCCCAGTCCCACCGGTATATCCCACAAAATCTCCTTTTGTTAACTGTTTCATGGTCTATGAGTGTCTCATTTCCATCCAGTTCCAAACCTGTAGCATTGAATTGGTCTGAACAAAACCCAGTCTGGCCCAGGAAATTTCTAATTATCTTTAGCCTATGGTGATGATTGTTCTGTCTCAGTTAAATTTCTCTAATTAACAACTTCCCATTTTCCTATTGGTCCACGTTGATGATCTGTTTAAACAGACCAGATTGAAATTATTCTTAATTGCCAGTGCCTATTCGTACTTGTGTTTTGTTCTAATTAGATGTTCATTTTCATCTTTACTTTGAGAAGTGGATGACCTTATTACACAAAGATAACACTTTCTAAAATGAAGAACTGGGAAGCCTCATTTATTAAGACTTTAATGAGTGCCAAATTTGTGCTAAGTACTGAGAATGGAAACGGAATGAGACAGTTCTTGCCCTCAAGGAGAGACAACATGAGTAGAAGTTTCATCCATAGGCAGATCAAGAGGCACAGTGGTCCCTTGGGTGAAGTCACAGGAGGAATGACAAGGCCAGGGAGTCTGGAGGGTTCAGTGATTGATCAGATAATAATAGCTGGGGTGCAAAGGGTACCGCAGGAGTCTGAGTTAGTTCTGGTGGTTACTCTTCTGGAAGAAAGAATTCGTGGTATGTAAACATGAAGTTTCTGAATGGATAGTTAACACATTTATTACACATTTACTATATATGCTAGTGATACAGACACAAGATGGGCCCTCCTCTCAAGGAGGTTGCCTTCTAAAGGAAAAAGACAAAAGCAGGGGCAAGGATCCCCCTCATTGGGGCAAAGTTGCTGGAGAATAGGTGGCACAGACTGGAGAAAAGGGAGGTGAACTGTGTAGCTAGAACTTTATTAATATGGGAGTTCCTAGTAAGGACTCACAAATCATCAAGTTAGCCTCAGGGTAGAGTCATCCTCAGGAGGGGCAAGATATTGTCTTCTTTCATTTCTTGATGCTTAACCACATTTTCCAAAGTTTTCATAAGTGTATGGGAGAAGGGCCAATCAGTGGAATTCCCTGATAAATTTGTTGAGCTTACCAGAAGTAAACTTTGGGACTTTTGCTTGTCTATACCTCTCTCTCTGAAGGATGCAGGAACACCAATAGGAAGAAAGTGTTGCTTCATCTTCATTTAGGGGGATTTTTTGGTTACAACTTTCATTGGTAGTGGACCAATTCCCCAAACTTCTGCTATTTTGGGAAAGAACATCAACCTGATTCTTCAGCTTAGTAAGGACTGTCTTATATCTCTGATGGGTAATGATATGCTCAGGGCAGGGAGGTGGTGCAGTGGATAGAGTGCCTGGCCTGGAGTCATCTTCATGAGTTCAAATCCAGCCTCACATACTTAGTTCTGTGATCCTGGACAAGTTACTCAACCCTGTTTACCTCAGTTTCCTTATCTGTAAAATGAGATAGAGAAGGAAATGGCAAACCATGCCTATATCTTTGCCAAGAAAACCCCAAGTGGTATCACGAAGAGTCAGACACGACTGAAATGGCTGAACAACAAACAGCGATATACCCAACAAGAATGTATGAGTGACTGGAGGCATCAGCCTCCAAATCCAAATTCAACTCCAAAATTTCTCCACTAGTAGTGGCATCTAAAGAAAGAATCCTTAGCTGTCAGGTTCTCTTTCTCCCAGGCCACTCAGCTCGACTGGGGCCACCACACAGCATCAGTGTTTACAAATATTGTATGTATCTGGTCTTTCAGTGATCTCTCACTGGGTGCCATCTCCAGTCTGATCTATAGCTTGCCACTGGACCCAGAGGACTCTGGAGGAGAAAGTGAGGCTGGTGACTTTGCACAGCCTCCCTCACTTAAATCCAATCCACTTGAAAGTCATGGCATCACCTTCCCGATGTCATGGTCCTCTTTGAGAATGAAGGACAAGCAACACAACACACTGACTATCCAGCTCAGCCCACTAGAAAGAATTACAAGGACATCCTTCTTTAGAGTATCCCCTGTTACTAGATTAATGGTGAGGAGGTCCATCCACATGGGCCTCTCTTGGAGAAGACCATGAATCTTAGGAATCAAGTCCTTGTAGGCTATTGTAGCCCATTTTACTGACTCCATGCAGGTCATCAAGGCTGAGGTGGAGACCTCAGTCTCCTGCAGGCACAACCTATTTGTGAACACTGCCAGTAATGCAGTCCATTCCTGGTATCTACAATGCATCTCACTTTTCTGAGTCCTGAACTGTGCTCCTGCTGCCAGTGCTTTGGACACTGACCACTCTGCCAAGGTCATCCTCTTTGCCATTGCCTGCTAATGTCCCTGGTACTGGTGCTACTTAGGTTGCTGATTTAATTCTGTCCTATATCTATGCTGAATCTCCTGGGCCTGTGCTACCTGAAGGTCAATGTGTAGCTAATCCCAGGTGAACCTGAACTGAGTCCAGGAATGACTGTAGCAAACAGACAACTTTGTTCAGTGTAGTCAGCTGTAAACTCCTGGGAGCTAACTTCTTCATCCAAATGCTGAATGGAAGTGATATACTCAAGGGCATACTCATTCAGCCCACTTTTTCCACATGGCTGCATTCCTGAACTTTCCTTATGTCCTCTAGAATCTCCTCATTCTGCAGAAGCACATCAACTCTGAACCTCATACCTCTTTAGTACCCCAAGCCCTTGGCACCCCCTCTCCCTTTGGTTGGAGAGAGTGGAGAACTCCTCTCAGATGCTGCTTTTAAGGGCAGCCTCCAGGATGGCCATCTCATTATTTCCCAGCAAGCCCATCCATGGGTGGGAAAGATCCTCCTAAATCACACCATTCAATCAGAGGCACTTTTAGTAAAACAAAAACAGCAAAAGATCCTATTTTCTTTGCCATTACAATAACCTAGCTCTTACTGCTTATCATCTCAGGAAGGGAGGAGGGAAGGATGGAATTTGGAACTCAAAACTTAAAAAACCCCAAATGTTAAAAAATTGCTTTAATGTGTAATTGAGGAAAAATAAAATATTTTAAAAGAAAAAAAAAAGAGAGAGCATGGAGCCCATTCTGGGCAATCTGCTACTACAGGAAGAGCTAGGGGAAAAGCAATTCTGAGGCCCAATGTTCACAACATAGCATTCTAGTTTCCATCTCTCCTCATACATTGGACTAATTGCAGATTTCAGTTCTGGCCACAAGTTTAATACGGGATGCCCCATACCAAGAATCATATTAAAAAAAGACTTCAATATCTTTTGTTTTTTACATTCTCCCTTGCATTCCTATCTCTGCCGCACCTGACACATTTTACTTTCAGCAGGGCCTTTTTTCTTCTTCACAGAAAACCAAAATAAAACCAATTAAGTATAAAAACAATCTTATCTCAAATACAGTGTCCTATGCCTATGGAACTTAACCTCTATAAAGGAGCAGAGGTATGTCTTCTCAAAGCTCATCTTTGGGAACCATCTTGTTCTTTTTACTTTTTGCAGCACCTAATTTATTTTGTGGTTGCTTTTTCCATGAACACTGCTACAATTCAGTGTATTTCATATTTATGTCTTTGCTTGCATAGCTTTGTATCAATTTATATAATCCTCTGAATTCATCATATTCATAATTTCTTACAAGGCAATATTATTCCATTATATTATGGTACCTAAATTTATTTAGCTATTTCTTGACTATCTGTTTTGTTTCCAGTTCTTTGCTATAACAAAAAGTGCTTCTATAAGTACTTTGGTGTATACAAAGTCTTTCTTTTTATCAATGAACTCTTTAGGCTATATGCCTAATAGTGGAATCTCTGAGCAAATGAGCATTTTAGTTGCTTTATGTAATCTACATAATGGTTGCATTCATTTATAGATCAGTGCATTAGTATGTCTATCCTTCCACAGCCTCTACAACTTTGAATGTTCTTATCTTTTGGCATCTTTGCTAATTTTCTGGGTGAAGTGATGGTTGAGGGTTGTTTTGATTTGAATTTTAATTGGTATTGGGTAGGAGATGAATTCTTAAACAATCAAGGTAATCATTACTAGAAGATTAAACTGATTACATAAAATTGAAGATTTTTTCTACAAACAAAATTTTAATGCATCTAGAAGAGACCTGCACAACTTGTGGCCCACCAAAGGATTTCAGGCAGCCCTCAAAAAATGTAGAGGAAAAAATCAGGAAAACATCCTCTGCATTTTTCGTGGGCCACCCAAAATCCTTTGGTGGGCCACAGGTTGTGCACACCTGATCTAGGATAAGGTAATTGGTTGATTGTACCAAGTATCTTTAAGAAGGGCCACATACTCCCTATATATCTACAAACAACAATCAGATATATGACCCAGCACCATTCCCAACAGAAACGTGATCAAAGGATGTAAACAGTTCTCCAAAAAATTGTAAACTATTAACAACCATATGAATATTCCAAATTGCTCATTATTAAAAAACTCATACTTCAAATGAATGAAAAACATGTTTTTATTGTAAACAAGCAAATGTGGGGAGTACTTGGTAAAAAGTTTGTACTTGCTGTATGTGGACAAAATTGGCAACCTATACATTCTGTAATCTCAACTTTGCCCACACTTCAGCATTTTTATTTTTATTTTTATTTTTTTTTTA
>CM052673.1:2627871-2655744 GCA_028533205.1 Lagorchestes hirsutus
GAAGGGCTTGCCTCACTTATAGAGATTTTGGGATGACAGGAAGAAGCAAGTTGGCACCACTACAGCTGCTTCTAGGCTGAAACCCAAGGGCACAGAATGATTCAAGCATCCTTAGTTCCAGCTGATTTCAAGTAAGAACTGCATAAGTAGCCAAGAGCATGACAGGGTACCACCTAGTTGCCCACAACTAACAAATTTCCATATCCAGACTTTTTTATTAACTTTGTCTCAGTGCCAAATAGTACAATACATCCTGACTTATTGAAAGCATCTTATCTAGAGGTATATTTCACTTAAAATGAGACCAGAATAAATTCATTCACTCCTGGATCTATTTCCCAAATGTATCACACAGAATCTCAAGGTATAATTTTAATTATCTTGTATTATATGTTTCACAAAGTATTTCATGGCATAGACCCACTATTTACTGTTAATCTGTTGCCTAAGATGTTTAAAGTGGCAGTCTGGTGTTAAGCTTTAATCTATTTCAATCATCTTACTTAAAAAGCACAATTTAATTTAGTTCCAACCTGGGTTTTAAAATCACTAATGGCAATGTTTAAAATCTCAGTCAGAACCCGCTGCTTTCAATTTACTTACAGCTCTCTGTAACTTTTCTCTACTTTCAAACCAAGTAGTTTCTAAAGTTTTATACAAACTTTCCACTTAAAGAAATTCAAAACGTTCCTCAAATCATTCTTTCAGCGTCTTCTCTTGTGTTTACATTGCTCCTGAAGTCGGAAAACTGTGTCTTTCTTACTGATTCCAATAGTATTTCAGACTATTATTCTCTAATCTTTACTGAATTCCTGTGTTGTTGTTAAGTAAAACCAATAACTTGTTAAAGACTTTTACTTTGTGTGGAATCCAACCAGTTACAATTATATTATTTCCCAAAAGACGGAAGTACCAAAAATACTTTGCTATTTTCTTAGAAATTATAAAAACTTTAACACCTTGCAAAAATTCTCTTCAAAGAACAATTAAGTTCTAGTATGTTAATCTGGCATATTATAAGTAATATAAAGCACCATCCAAATAAATTTCAAGTTGCTTTCTTAATAAGCTTGGCAAGAAGCAAATGAGTCCTCAAAAATTCAAATACAAAATCTATTATAGATTCCATAGTATTTCAAATACATAATCTATTATAAATTCAAAACACACACCAATTCAAAAATTATTTCTAAATTGACTTCTACTTCACTTTTGATTTGTAAAACTCCCAACTAGATTTTCTAATCAAATCTTACTTTACCTTTTGGTTGGTACCCAACTCATGAAAACTTTTCTCTTTTCCATGAGTTAACGCTTAAAACTGTTTGGTGGCCAAGAAGCCAGATTATTCCTCAGATTCAAAATGAACGTAATCTATAAACATTAATTTTAGGGTTCAATTTAACCTGGATTTAAAATTTCTACAATTTTACTATTCAAGATCAACTAAAATTTTAATTAGTTCAAAACAAATTATCCAAATTATTTGGGTAAAGAAAAAGCAGGTAAAAATTAAGCTGTAATCACATTCTAACTGATTCTCTGCATAAAATACCTTTCCATAAATTCTCCTACAGTGGCAGAGAGATTTCCATATCTCCAGGGGCAACATTATGGAGGGAAAAGGGCTTATTCAAACTAATTGTTGGGGAGGAGAAAGCGAAGCATCTGGAGAAAAGGCCATCAAATGCTTGTCTCAAAAGGTTTCTTTCTCACTACTTTTGGCTCCCATTATCTGTAATAATTCTTAAAGGTTACCCAGGCTTAACCCTTTCAGTTTCCACAACAGCTAGAACAAGGCAAGCATACAGCACTATCACACCATTTTCCCTTATTGTTTGGACCAAGAAGGGGAGAATATAAAAGCAAGCACCCTGGCACACACAGGAGGACCTGCTGCACAGGTTCTTAGATCTGCTTTTCTAAGGAAAACAACCTCAAAAGGGGTAAACAATCTTACTTTAATCAAGCATTCACTTATCATCACTTATTATTCATTTAATTCAGGGGAAGAGTCAGCACCCTGAACGTCAGAGAAAATACAAACAGAAAGACCAACAGACCGGGCTTCCAACTGTCTACCCGTAGACAATTACATACATCATTACCAGACAGAAAAGCACCATCATCTGGGTTTTCAAAGCTGGAGGGCTCTTTAACAGCTACCAAGAGTCTCTTCTGGCCTAATGACACAAACACTCTTACAGTGATTTCATCCTCAAAGCAAAACCTCACCTCAGAGTATATATACACTTTTTGATGCCTCATTAGCAATTAACAGAAGGTGTGAGCCTTCACACAAAACAAGCCTCCCTTAATCAAGCTTCCCTTAATAACCCCGCCTGAGGCCTATTAATGGGCAGGGAAGATTTTTAACTCCCATTACAGAGAGGAAAAAAAAATTGATTTGCTTTTTACTCAAGGACACACACAGCACACCCCACAAATGGCACTCCACAAAGACAGACAAAAGAATAGAACATAGACCTAGGAGCTGTTCCATTTTTGTGGGTTCCTGCTGGAATGGATCCAGAAGTGCCCATGGGTCTTCTAAGAAACCCTACATCAAGGATCCAGGAACTCAACCAAAAAAGTGATGGGAGGCCAGGAATTGGAGAGATCACTTACCCAAGCTGAATCGCCAAATCCAGTCTGAACTGTGCATAAGGGGCCCCTGCTGGTACCAGGTGTTTGAGGTTGAAACCAGCAGCAGTCTTCAAATCCCTCTTCTGACACCATATGTCAAAATGAAATAAAGAAGACTTCGAAGTAGCAAAAACTAGCATCTTTAATTGAAGCAAGAAAACTGCAATTTTGGGCACCATGTAGCACCGAAGTACTGGATTGTCCAAGAGAGGCAGAGAGGTGCAGAGTTAAATACATCAATAGGAGAGAGAATCTCATGAGCCTCAAGAAGTTGTTATGTAGGTTGTTTTGCACAACAACCAAAAGGCCATAGAGAAGGCTAGGGAGTGGCAACATCTGGGCAGAATGCCCCTGACCCCCATTTTTCTTTTTAAATTGGCAATTTGTAGCTGTGGGTTCAGGCAAGATCAGCTCATGGTCACCTCAATTCAACATCCTTTTTAAAACACTTATTGAAAATAGTCTCTCCTTCTTTCTGCAGTTTCTTTCCATTTCCCTCTTTGATATATGGCTGTTAGGTGTTTGTCATTGTTGGCAAACATTTATTAAATGTTTTAAATTAAATCAAATGGTGGTTGAATGAGGGATGGATTTTCTGGGAGTAAGGTGTAAGAGGACCAAGATTGTTAGAGGGAAAAGCCACAGGAGACACCTGATAAATTCCTGAAGCCTCAAACAACTTAATAGGATTTATTCTTGTGGAGAAAGGGACATATTTCCAGAGTACATGCATCCAGGCAGTCTGTCAGTGACTACAAGGAATACCTGAAGCAGTGATCCAGTTATACAGGCATAATCATTCCCAAACAATTCCTGCTTATGCTAATCATTTTCCAGAACTCAGGCATTTCCTTAATAAGACAATATTTTGGGAACAGAGGTTGATATGTGTCAGTAGCTCTGGAAGGACAATCTGCAGTTTACAAGTACAGTCTGTTTTGTTCTATGAAAACATAAACCTGTTTTCTAGACATTCTCAGGAATATTTAAAGGGTGCATTAATTCACTATATAAATAATTTGCTAATGGCTTCTGAAAACAAAGAACAAATTAAGACCGATACTCTTGCCTTGTTTAAATTTTTGGCTGTGCAAGGACATAAGGGTATCTTTAGACAACCTGCAGTATCACTTATCTGACATAAAATATGTAGGACATCTCCTTTCAGCAGATAGGAGGACAGTATGCCTTAGCTGAATGAACCAGTGCTGAATGAGGCTTTCCCATACTAAAAAACACACCTAGCACACCATTTTCTTCACTTAGGCTACTGTAAGCCGTGGATTCTTACCTTAACTTTTTAAAATGGGGAATGTTTTTATTGGGGGCAGAGTGTTTACTGTTAAGTAACTGCTGAGTCAAAACAAAACATATCAATTCACTCCTCAAACACTTGCTCCTCCTAAGAATTTGAAGGGGAAAGCCTTTAAAAATGGACAGTGGGCAGAAAAGATATAAAATAGTTCTAATATTTAACTTCTGCCCTCTTCAACGTGTTAGTCCTTCGTTGCCGAAGAAGACCATGCCATCAGAGAAACGATGACATGACTTGCATTTGACTTTGTTTTGACTGAGGGAGGGCTGTGCAGGTCACCAGCCTCACTTCTCCTCCAGAGCCATCAGAATCCAGTGACCAGATATTCCTCAGGATGACTGGAGATGATCCAGGATGAGGCAATTGGGGTTAAGTGACTTGCCCAAGGTCACACAGCTAGTGAGTATCAAGTGTCTGAGGTAAGATTTGAACTCAAGTCCTCCTGACTCCTGCACTCGTGCTCTATCCACTGCACCACCTAGCTGCCCTGCCCGCTTCAAGCAAGGAACTGAATGGTCACTATTGCCAAGTATCAACAAAGCCTAGCTGTCTCTACCTGTTGGTGGTCAGAGCAATTTACCCCATGTTAGCTCCATAGGGCTGTACCAGGTTACAGTATTAAACTGGAAGTGTCAGGTGAACTCCCCAAATTCTAAGCCCATTTTAAAGGTGCCACTTACTTTAGTAGGTCACTGGCAAAAGATGGCTTTTGAGTTCCAAGATCAAAATTTGCTTAATATATGCTTTAGGTTTAGGGCAGATGCTTGATGCATTTGCCTGAAGAATACCAATGATAATGGCCTGCCTCTAGCCTTTGGTTCCGTTACCGGCAAAGGTAACCAGCCTTGCCAGGGTAAGACTCTCAAATTTCACTAGGGCTGGATTTTGAAAGAAATGATGTAACAAGAGACAATACAGGTCCTGGCAGCTCATGTAGAATGGATAAATGATTATCGATCTTGGCAGCTATATGGTACCATAGTGCCCAGAGGTTTGGGCCTAGAGTCAGAGTTGTAATGTGGTTGTTTCCTCGTGTCCAATTCTTCATGACCCCATTCTGGGGTTTTCTTAGCAAAGATACTGTTTTGCTATTTCCTTCTCCAGCTCATTTTACAGATGAGGAAACTGAGGCAAACAGGCTGAAGTGACTTGCCCAGAGTCATTATGTCTGAAGCTAGATTTGAACTCAGGAAGATGAGTTTTCCTAACTCCAGGTTCAGTACTCTATCCACTGTGCCACCTAAATGGGCAGAGTCAGGAAGACCTGAATTCAAATTCAGACTTAGGCACTGACTAGCTGTGTGAAAATGGGCAGTTCACTCAACCCCTGCTTGCCTCAGTTTCCTCATCTGTAAAACAGGGATAATAATAGCACCTACCTCCCAAGGTTGTTGTGAGATAATATTTGTAAATTGCTTAGCACAGTGCCTAGCACATAGTAAGAATTAGATAAGTGTTAGTCATTATTATTAACAATCAGAAAAAACAGGATTTCTATACTCAAAAGATTAACAATGCAAAAACAAGCTAGCTGCTTACCTCATTCTGAAATTAGCAGAAAACAATGCAATCTAAAGTAACAAAAACATATTTTAAAAATTAGAACTTTGAATATCAGTGGATTGAATTCACCAATAAAAAGTAAAGAGAAAAATCCTAACAATTCGCTGCTTAAAAGAAAACATCTAAGGTATACTTTCATAAACATTCACAGTGAAGGGGTGAATAAAACGTATTATGAATTAGCTGAATCTCTGAAAGTAGGAGCTGCCATCTTGATTTTAGAAAAGGCAAGAACAGAGACAAACAACTTATGAATCAAGTAATCACTTATTAACTGTCAGGTAGCACCGGGGATACAAAGTTAAAAAATAAAAAGTCTCTACCCCTAAGGATTTACAATGTAACAGTGGAGACACATAATGGATATTACAGGACACAGACAAATGAGGCTTACCCTTAGATGAGGAGGCTCCAGCAGCTGGGGAGAGGGGGAGGGAGGCACTATTTCTTCCTGACTCCAGGCCCAGTGTCCTATGCACTATGGCACCTCCTAGCTGCCAGATCTCAGTATATATACGTGCCCCCTCAGAGCCTGATGGATTAAACACCAAGTTAAACAAGCAGAACTTGGACTGAACAGAACCCTGGAGACTTCTCGATGGGAATCTCAGTGAACACGCATAGTGCTCAGCAAGCTGCACTGCTTGTTTAACATATACCAAGAAGACAGATCTCAAACCCCTCCTTTAAAAACACAATGAAAACTGTACTCATTGAAGGGAATGAGAATAATAGACACAGCCCCATGCGTGGGAAAGAAGCCTTTTAAAAATACAATCTTAATTTCCACGTTCAGCTCGAAAGGGTTAAAATGGTATGCTGCCCTGCTGGGTGATGGCATTCAGGAGCATTCAGGCCATGACCTCCTTCGGTTTGGGAAGCAGAGCGGCTGAAGAGCCTGCCCTACCCATCCAGGCCCTACCTTGGGAGGGTGAGACAAGGTGGGGAACAAGGATCTTCCATGAATTACCGTCTGTTTAGAGCTAGGGAAACTGAGGCATGGGTGTTAAGTCTTGCCCAGGGTCCAAACGCCCACAGCTGGCCAGGCCCCAGGGTAGCAGGTGACCAGTGGGTGCTTCTAAGGACCCAGGGCGGTGTGGGGCCTGGAAGGGAGGGCAGGGCAAAGGCGCAGAGAGTGAAGTAGGAGAGGGGGGCACTGGGGAGCCTCTGAAGACGCAATGCGCACACGCCCTCCCCTCCCTCCTCTTCCCCGAGGGCTCAGAACCAGATGCCCGGTGGCCTGCCCGCCCCTCCCCTCGCCCGGAGCGGCCCCACAGGGTGGGGGTGGGGTGGAGAGCTCTTTGACTTTCCTCCAGTGGGCTTAGGATGATGTTCCAGGACCCGCAGAGGCCTCAGGATCCAACCCGTGTCTTCGGCCCCGCCCCTCCCTGTCCACCAATCCCCGGACCGCATGTGGTCCGCGGTTTGTGCCGTCACTGTTTCCATGACTACCGTGGGGAAGCCTTTGAGGGCTTGGGGCTTTCTGGGAAACGTAGTTCGGTGGGCTGGCGGAGGTTTCTGCGCAGACTCAGGATCTCCGGCCACTTTGCCAGGAAAGTGAAAATAGGCTTCCTGGTCAACCTCCCCAGCTGCCTTCTCTGCAGGAGGCCCGAGGCCACGTGCTGGCGGGACCAGCTGCCTGCCTCCTGAAATCCTTCTATCACTTAACCAACGAGTCACCTGAGCTAAAGTTTCATGTATCTACTAAATTACGCAAGCTCTAGCTAGGGATGTGACTTGCTCCCTTATTGATGATACAGCCAATACAGGGCAGTTCTCTTGCCACTGACAGATCACGTGACGTGCATGTCCACAATACACTGGTGCATCCTATCAAACTCTTCTCTGGATGCCTTAATGCAAATGTTTTAACAAGAATTTCCACAGCCAGATAGACATGTCGGGAAGCACTGAATACAACTACAAAGCAAAACCGATATAATAAGTTATTAGTATTATGTAACAGAATTACCTAACTTCCTTGATTCAACCTGTTACTGGTAGCCAACCCCAAATGCTTCAGTCAGATATCGCTTACGTTAAATACAATTAGCACTATTTCCTGAAGCCTAACCCTAAAATAATAGGCTGACCTACCATAGACATACCACGCTAAAATCCCTATATTTCTGTCAGATTTCAGGCAAAATTCATAAATACATTCTGAAACAACCAATCATACTACAAAATTCCATGTTATTCACAGGGTATTATAGCCAGGCTCAGAATCAATCAGGTGGGAAAATTCCAGTTAAGAAAGAAGATAGGGCAGTGGGGAAACTGAGTCAAGAGGATCTTGTCATTACAGTCATAAGGCCATTTTCTCAAACTTCCCAGTCATTAACATTTGCCAACTGAAGTTTTCAGTAGGTACCTTCTTGGAGTAGATTACAGCATTTCTCTTGAATGGTGGAATACTGGTTTAAGAAAACAGTTACAATTGAATTGAAAAACTTAGAACAAGTAAAATTACAGTTCTATCCCACATATCAAGTTCCAGTTCTTATAGTTCTTATAGAGAAGGATTCAATTGTTTTTCATGTTACAGTACAATTGGTTAATAGTAAATAACACTGAAAAAAAAATTCTTAGACAGTACTTATTAAATATATACAAGGTTTTCCAAAAGCATTCATTAATCATTTTGTTTTTCTAAACACATCTTGATATAAAAACCAATTAAGAAGAAATTAAGAAATATTTACATTCTGGAGGTTTATACCCATGAATACACAATATTTCTAAATATAAAGTATAAAATTTAAAGTGAATATGAAATAATTTGCTAATAATGTGTGTAGAATTTAGCCACTAACTACCACAAAGTTAAATTTGAGTGAGAAAATGACATCCCATCCCCCACTTTCATAATTGTACTTGCCAGGTCTCTCATAAAGGGTAAAACAAGTGACCTGGACAATAGACCCAGCAGAGATAATTTTAAAATTATTGGATTACCTGAAAGCCACGATTAAAAAAAAGCCTAGTCATCATCTTCAAGAAATATCAAGGAAAACTGCCTTGATATTCTAGAACCAGAGCGTTAAATAGAAATGGAAAGAATTCACAGATCATGTTCTGAAAGAGATCCCCAAAGGAAAACTACCAGGAATATTATAGTCAGATTCCAGAGTTCTCAGGTCAAGGAGAAAATATTGCAAGCAGCCAGAAAGAAACAATTTAAGTACTGTGGAAACACAATCAGGATAACACAAGATTTAGCAGCTTCTACATTATGGGATTGGAGGACTTGGAATATGATATTCCAGAGGTCACAAGAACTAGGATTAAAACCAAGAATCACCTACCCAGCCAAACTAAGTACAATCAGTACGGGGGAAAAATTGATATTCAATGACACAGAGGAATTTAATGCATTCTTGAGAAGCCAGAGCCAAATAGAAAAATTGACTTTCACATACAATACTCAAGAGAAGCATAAAAAGGTAAACCGGAAAGAGAAATCATAAGGAACTTATTAAAGGTGAACTTTTTACATTCATACATGGATAGATATCTGTAATTCATGAGACCTTTCTCATTATTAGGGTAGTTAGAGGGAGTATATATAGACAGAGGACAAGGGTGAGTTGAATATGAATGGATGATATCTAAAATATAAAATTAATGGGTGAGAAAGGAATGTACTGGGAAGAGAAAGAGAGGGGTAGAATTGGGTAAAATATCTCACATAAAAGAGACAAGAAAAAGCTTTTACAGTGGACAGGAAGATTGAGGAAGTAAGAAGGAATGAGTGAATCTTACAGTCATCAGGTTTGGCTTAAGGAGAGAATAATACACACACTCAATTGGGTATGGAAATCTATCTTACCCTACAGGAAAGTAGGGAGGAAAGGGATAAGAGGGGGGTGATAGAAAGGAGAGCAGATTGCGGGAGAGGGCAATCAGAAGCAAATACTTTTGAGGAAGGATAGGGTCAAAGGAAAGAATAGAATAAATGGGGGCAGGATAGGATGGAGGGAAATATAATTAGTCTTTCACAACATGACTATTATGGAAGTGTTTTGCATGACTATCCATGTATAACCTATATCAAATTGCTTTCCCTCTCAATAAGGGTGGATGGGGAGGGAGGAAGGGAGAGAATTTGGAACTCAAAGTTTTAAAATGAATGTTAAAAATTATTTTTACATGTAACTTGGGAAATAAGATACACAGGCAATGGGGTATAGAAATCTAGTTTACCCTCCAGGAAAATAGAAAGGGTAGAGGATAAGAGAAAAGGGGTGATAGAAGGGAGAGCAGATTGGGGGAAGTGGTAATCAGAATGTCATAAGGGTAGGGATAAGGGAGAGATAGGGAGAAAATTGGGAACTCACAATCTTGTGGAAGTGAATGTTGAAAATGAAAATAAATAAAAAAATAGAAATGTAAAAAAAAAAATACCCTACAGCAAGATGCTCAACAACAAATAGATTGGAAAAATTTCCATGAAATTCTGATGAACACCTTGTTGCTTTTGATATGTATCTGAATGCTGTTGTTCAGAAGTTTGTTCACTTAGATCCAATAAAGGAGTATACTCTAAAATCCATTGCTTTGGCTTATGTTGGTGGCTTGATTATTGTCCTTCATGCTCAAAGAGGACCAAAATGATGTCATTATATTGGAGTTAAGGTACAGTGTGTCTGAGTGTGACTCATTAGATCAATATGACCTCAGAGGGCTCTACCACAGGTCAGGCACAAGTAGTACATATGAATATTTGGTGTGGAGGTGTCTCTAAATTTGCACATCTCATTTTTCTTTTGAGTTACTGCAATTCTGCTCTGCTCATAGAACACAGCGCCTACTTTGATGCAGGCATGCCATGCTCGTGCCTCACAACTGATTTCAAAGTTTTTCAGAGAGACCTTGACAATGTCTTTGTATTGCTTCTTCTCACCTTTGTCTGATTACTTGCTTTATGTGAGTTCTTAGACAAATGCATGTTTGACATTTGAGCAACATGACCAGTCCATTGGAGTTGTGCTTTCTGTGCTAGGGTTTGAGGGCTCAACAGCTCACACTGAGAAAGAACTTCAGCATCTGGTAGTTTATCTTGCCAGATGATTTTTAGAATTTTCCTAAGACAATTCAAATGGAAGTGGATCAGTTTCCTGGGATGGCACTGGTAGATTGTCCAGATTTCACAGGTGTACAATAATGAGGTCAGCACAATGACTTTGTAGATGTTCAGTTCACAAATAACTTAAAATAATTCTTCAAATTGAACTTTGAGTGGCAGAAATAATTAAAAGTTGAGGGAAATAGCTGTCTGCCTAAGACAATTTGAGAGGATGTTAGGAAAGACTTGACCTCCCAGTGTATGGCATGATTGAAGTGTAGCTACCTCCAGGCTGGTAATGATGAGTCAACAAATAACAAGCCTGGGAGCATCTGTGGTAAGCAACAGCCTCACTTTCAGGAACTTTTGACCCACTGACAGTGTGGAGGTCAGATAGTTGATCAGGGGAAGACCTTTACTTGTGCTAGATGCAGAGACCAGGTACACTGACCAGACAAGCTCCTGGGCTCTGTCTGTGGGCAAGAAGGACTGAGTACAATTTGTGAGGATGGTTGCAGAGAGGAAGGAGCCCTGTTGGCTGTGGGCACTTGCAGGAGAGTGGAGTCCCTGGTTTTGGTTCCAGGGCAGAAAGGTAAACTGAAGTTTGTAGCCTAGGGAATCCTTGGGGACTAAGAGCATTTGTGGTGATGACAGCATTGGTGGAAGCCCTGGTTGTGGCCCTCTGAGTACCTGCTGAGACGTTATCTCCATACCTCAGGACTAGAGCACAACTGAAACTCAAAGTAAACAGAAAACCAAAAAATAAGCTGCTTAAAAAATTGAATAAGTAGAAAGAGAAAGGCCTCTACCATTGGTAGCTACTGTGGTGTTACAGAAGATCTCAGTTCAAACCCCAGAAGATAGTGTAGTTAAAACAATTACTTCTGCTTCAAAGAAAAATATTAAATGGTTACAAAAAGAATTCTTGGAAAAATTTAAAAAGGAAATAAATCAAGTAACAGAGGTTGAGAAAAATTAGGAAATAAATTAAGAGCAAGAAAATCAAGAAAATTATGACAAGAATGTCAGCCAATTGGAAAAAGAAATCCAAAAACTTACATAAGAAAACACTTCAAGGAAGAAAACTTTTTAAAAATTCAAATTGGTCAAGGGGAAGCCAACAACTTCATAAGACACCAAGAAATAATAAAAACAAAATCGACAAAATCGAAAAAAATAGCAGGAAATGTGAAATATCTCATTAGAAAAACAACTGAGCTGGAAAACAGATCAAGGAAAGATTCCTTTGACCCAGATTGCTGCAAGTGGCTGAGTCTCACGATCAAATCACATTCTCAGCAGGAGGAGCTGAAGATTTTCAGTCCACTTCCTCATTAATATGTCCATTCAATTATTCACTCATTAATTGTAATTTAATTTTCATCTGTCAGTAACACCTCCTTTTCCGAAGGTATTTAAGTGTTCAGAGATCTCTATGGTTTTGTCTTTGGTTACCAATAGAGACTACCAACCATCAATTTATTGATTATTTGCTAACCTATTTAATAAATTGATTATTAATTATCCAGAAACTCTTTCTCAGACTTTTCATTCATCACAAGAGGAAATAACATACAAAGATATGAGAGGAATGGGGGGGGGTAATAGGATATGGAATGGACTTCTAGAAAGGTGTATAGATCAAGAAATAGAAAGGTAAAGGCAGAAGACATGGGAGGCGCTCTTAGATGGGATGTGAATTTGTGTGGTGTTCATTTATGCAAGTGTTTCCATAATTTTTTTCTGCAAGAAACATTCTTAAAAATGAGTGATACACATAGAGAAAAAAATAAAGGCTGAAGTAGAATCTATTATGCATAGGTATAAATGGATTTTTTTTCTTAAAATGTAAGAAGCATCTACCTAAAACCTTCACCAAGCATTGTTTGTTATAGGGATAAGCTAGAAGCCTTCCCAGTAATATCAGGAGTGAAACAAGGATGTCCACTGTCACCAATATTATTTAATATTGTACTAGAAATGCTAGCAATAGTAATAAAAGAGGACAAAGAAATAGAAGGAATCAGAATGGGCAATGAGGTAATAAAACTATCTCTTTTTGCAGATATGTTGATATACTCAAAAATACTAAAGATTCAACTATAAAGTTGGTTGAAATAATTCAAAATTTTAGCAAAGTAGCAGGATATAAAATAAAAACTTCAACATTTTTATATATCACCAACAAAACCCTGCAAAAAGAGATAGTAAGAGATATCCCATTTAAAATGACTGCAGCTTTTCTGCCGGCTCTCCCCTCCATCCCTAAGGGTCACTCAGGCTGCCTTGTGCTCACACTAAGCTCTGGACTCCAGCCGCTATTGCAACCTCCCTCCTTATGCCATCATGATCATCTACTAAGATCTCATCACTCCTGATGAGATGTTCTCTGACATTTACAAGATCTGGGACATCATGAACAGACTGTGTCTGGAGGTGGAAGGGAAAATGGTCAGTAGGAGGGAGGGAACCATTGATTATTCATTCATTCAGCCTCTGCTGAAGGTCCTGAGGGTGTAGGAACAGATGCCACTGTAATCACAGGAGTTGACATAGTAATAAACCATCATGTGCAAGAAACCAGTTTCACAAAATAATCCCACAAAAGTTACGCCAAAGACTACATGAAATCAATTAAAGGCAGACTTGAAGTACACAAACCAGGTAGAGTAAAACCTTTTATGACAGGACCTCAGAGCAAATCAAATATATCCTTGCTAATTTTAAAAACTATCAGTTCTTCATAGGTAAAAACGTGAAACCAGGTGGCATGGTGTGACCCCATATGTGATTTTCTTTAAGGTGGTTTAGAAATAGAGAAATGCCAACACATTCAGCTAATTACTTTGAATCACCTGTATTCATAACTGGTTGTTACAGTCCTACATAATACCAGGACTTGGACAAACTTGGACTGATGTCATCTTTAACTTTATCCATTTATTTTTGTTTTATTTGAAGCAGAGGCACTTTTAAAAAAATATGTCATGCAGTTTGTCTAAGATAAAATGCATTTAACTCCTCCTCCAAAAAACTCCAAAACAAATTGTAGGCAGTATAAAATGCCTGGCAGTATGCCTACCAAAACAAACTCAGAAACTAGATGAGTGTAATTATGAAGTACTTTTTATCCAATTAAAGTCAGATTTAAATAATAGGAGAAATATTAACTGTGCATGGATGGACAGAGCCAATATAATAAAAAATACAGTTTCATCTACAGGAATTTACTTATTCAATGCCATCCCAATGACATTACCAAAAATTATTTTATTAAACTTGAAAAAAATAAAACAAAATTATTTGGAAGGACAACAGATCAAGAATAACAAAGGAATCAATGAAAATAAAGTAAAGGATGTTGATCATTCATTGAGTTGTCTCTGACTCTTTGTGACCCCATGGATCACAGTATGCCAATCCTCTATCCTCCATTATCTCTTGAAGTCTGCCCAAGTTTGTGTTTATTGTTTCCATGACACTATCCATCCATCTCATCATTTTCCATACTCATTTCTTTTTGTCTTTAATCTTTCTCAGCATCAGGGACTTTTCCATTGAATCCCGCTTCTCATTATGTGGTCAAAGTATTTAAACTTCAGCTTCAGTATTTGACCTTCCGGTGAATAGCTTGAGTAAATTTGTTTAAGAATTGACTGACGACTTCCTAGGGACTCTCAAAAGTCTTCTCCACCACCATAATTTTAAAGTATGGATTCCAAAGTACAAAGTTTTACTTCCAATCCAACTCTAACAGCCGCACATTGCTCCTGGAAAAAAACATAGACTTTTTTTCTAATTAATTAATTAATTTTTAGTTTTCAACATTCATTTCCACAAGATTTTGAGTTCCAAATTTTCTCTCCATCTCCCCCCTCCACCCACCCCAAGACAGTGTACATTCTGATTACCCTT
Source organism: Lagorchestes hirsutus (assembly GCA_028533205.1). Lineage (NCBI taxonomy): Eukaryota > Metazoa > Chordata > Mammalia > Diprotodontia > Macropodidae > Lagorchestes > Lagorchestes hirsutus. Next base: position 2,642,379 of record CM052673.1, read on the forward strand.
TCCCTTCAATTTGCCCTCCTTTCTATCACAACCCTTCCTTCTCTTATGCACATTCCCTCTATTTTCTTGGAGGGCAAGATAGATTTCTATACCCTATTGCCTGTATATCTTATTTTCCAGTTGCATGTAAAAACAATTTTTAAGATTCGCTTTTAAAACTTTGAGTTCCAGCTTATCTTCCTTCCTTCTTCCCCATCCATCCCTACTGAGAAGGCAAGCAATTTGATATATGTTATACATGTGTAGTCATGCAAAAGACTTCCTTAAAAGTCATGTTGTGGAAGACTAGTTATATTTCTCTCCATCCTATCCTGGTCCCCATTTATTCTATTCTCTCTTTTGACCCTATCTCTCCTCAAAAGTATTTACTTCTAATTACTCCCTCCTTCCCCATTTGCTCTCCCTTCTATCATCCTCCTACCCCCTTCTCCCCTACTTTTCTGTAGTGTAAGATAGATTTTCATAGCAAATTGAATATGCATGTTATTCCCTCCTTATGTCAAATGTGTTGAGAGTAAGATTCACTTTTTTCCTCTCATCTCCCCTCTCTTCCCTTCCATTGAAAAAGCTTCTTATTGCCTCTTTTATGTGAGAGATAATTTGCCCAATTCCATTTTTCCCCTTCTCCTCCCAATATATTCCTCTCTCATTCCATAATTTTATTTTTGTAGATATCATTCCTTCCTATTCAACTTGCCTTGTGTCCTCTGTCTATATGTATAGAATCCCTCCAACTACCCTAATACTGGGAAAAGTCTCAAGAGTTATAAATATTATCTTTCCATGTAGGAATGCAAACAGTTTAACTTTAGTAAGTCTTTTATGATTTTTCTCTCTTGTTCACCTTTTCATGCTTCTCTTGATTCTTCTGTTTGAAAATCAGATTTTCTATTTAGCTCTGGTCTTTTCTTCAAGAATGCTTGAAAGTCCTCTATTTCATTGAAAGACCATTTCCCCCCTGAAGTATTATACTCAGCTTTGCTGGATAGGTGATTCTTGATTTTAATCCTAGTTTCTCTGACTTCTGGAATATCATATTCCAAGCCCTGCATTCCCTTAATGTGAAAGTTACTAGATCTTGTGTTATCCTGATTGTATTTCCACAATACTTGAATTGTTTCTTTCTGGCTGCATGCAATATTTTCTCCTTGACCTGGGAACTCTGGAATATGACTACAGTATTCCTAGGTGTTTTCCTTTTGGGATCTCTTTCAGGAGGTGATAGGTGGATTCTTTCAATATTTATTTTACCCTCTGGTTCTAGAATATCAGGGCAGTTTTCCTTGACAATTTCTTGAAAGATGATGTCTCGGCTCATTTTTGATCATGGCTTTCAGGTAGTTTCATAATTTTTAAATTGCCTCTCCTGGATCTATTTTCCAGGTCAGTTGTTTTTCTAATGAGATATTTCACATTGTCTGCTATTTTTTCATTCATTTGATTTTGTTTTACAATTTCTTGATTTTTCATAAAGTTCTTAGCTTCTATCTGCTCCATTCTTATCTTTGAGGAACTATTTTATTCAGTGAGCTTTTGGGCTTCCTTTTCCATCTGGTCAATTTTGCTTTTAAGGATATTATTCCTTTCATTGACTTTTTGGATTTCTTTTGTCATTTGGGTTAGTCTATGTTTAAAGGTGCTATTTTCTTCAGCATTTTTTGGGGTGTCCTTTAGCAAGCAGTTGATTTGTTTTTCATAATTTTCTATTATCACTCCCATCTTTCTTCCTAATTTTTGCTCTACTTTTCTTACTTAATTTTAAAAATCCTTTTTGAGCTCTTCCATGGCCTGAGATCAAATTCATATTTTTCTTGGAGGCTTTGGATGGAGGAGTTTTGACTTTGTTGTCTTCTGTTTGCATGTTCTCATCCTCCTTGTCACCAAAGTAAGATTCTATAGTCTGATTCTTTTTTTGTTTTGTTTTTTTTCATTTCCCCAGCCATTTACTTAACTTTTGAGCTCTTTGTCAAGGTAGATCTCTGTTTACAGTGGGGGTTGGGGAGGGAGGTGTACTGTCAACTGCTCAATCCCCCCACAATCTGTGGGTCTAGAGCTCCAGAAGCAGTTACTGTCTCTGTCCTTGCTGCTGCTGTGGCTGTTGTAGTTTCCTCTGTCTTCCTCTTCTGCTGCTCTGGGGCTGGGGTCACACTACTCTACTCTCCTACACTGGTCCCACAGACTTTTTCCATTGACCTTCCAATTTGTACTTGACATTTTGGGGTCCTGAAGTCTGGAAACTGCCACAGGTGCAAGAGATTCAGTCTCTCCAAGGCCTACTCAGGTCCTGTCTGTGCTGGTGTGACCCATGCTGGATTGTGTCCTGTCCCCATTGTGGCTTGATAGACACTTCCCAGCAACCTTCCAGGCTGTCTTGAGCTAGAGATTTGCTTCACTCCATCATTCTGTGTTAGGGGTGTAAGCTGAGTTTCATGAGGACAGTCTCGGGCAGGTAAAAGTCAGGACCTCTAAATCTTAGAGTTCTCATGAGGCCCCCCAGGGAACAGCTGGGAATTGAGGCATGAAACACGGGCTATCTCATGCATTTCCACCTCTTCTCAGTGGGAAACTTGCTGGGGACAGCATCCCACCCTTGAGCTTGGCCCGTGGTCTGAGCACACCTGTTGTTGACTAGCTAGGGGCTGAGAGCACGCACGGTATTCACGTGCAAACTATGCGGCAGGGAGAGCTTAAGTAGGGACAGGAAAGCCTGAAGGCGCTCTTAGTGCTGAGGGGCCCTTGGAGTGAAGAGGGTCCCCCCCCCTTCCGCTCCCATCCTCTTGCTGTATGATCCTTGCCCCTTAGGAGGAGGAGGATTCCCCTCTCCTGAGGAAGAATTCACCCTGCACATGTAACTAAGACCCTGAATAAAGCCTAACCCTTGTTAGACTCTGGAAAGTCTCTTCTCTCAACACGTTTATCTGGCTGATCTCCGAAGACCTGCAAGAGGTAAGAAGGCTCGGGTAGCCCTTCAGCCTCTAGGCCGAACAATTCTGTGGGTTCTGAAGCTCCAGATATTGTTTCTAGCCATTTTTACAGATATTTGGCTGGGCTTGGTGGGAGTGCTCTAGAAAGTGCATGCTGTTACTCTGCCATCTTGGCTCTACTCCTCTTGTTTTTACATTTTTAAATGAAAACCATAGATTTTTACCACACAGACCTAAGTTGGCAAGGTCAGGTTTCTGCTTTTTAGTATTCTGCCCAGTTTTGCCATGACTTTCCTTCCAAAGAGCAAAGATCTATTAATTTTATGGCTGTAGTTGCCATCTGCAGTGATTTTTGAGCCAACAAATTAAAAATCTGACACTGCTTCCATTTCTTCTTCATTTATTTTCCAAGAGGTGATGGGAGCAGTTGCCAAGATCTTAATTATTCTGATGTTAAGTTTCAAACCAGATGAGGATTATTTGAAGATTCTTGGAATGTTTAGTTGGAGAAGAGAAGACAAGGGACACAATGGCTGAAATTTAACAGCATAAAGGGTTGCCATATGTCAGTGAATTTAACCAAATTTTGCCTCACCCTAGGTAACAGAACTAAGAACAATTGGTAGAAGTACAAGGGTTAGATTTTAGCTTGATATGAGTAATATCTTCCTGCCAGTCAGACACATCCAAAAGTATAATAAGGCTGCCTCAGGAGCTCTTGATTATTGAAGATTTTTTGGAAGGGACTGACAGAAATACTTATGCAGCATGTTGTTTGGGGAATTCCTATTCAGTATGTTTCATGGAGTCATATAATATTGGGATGATTTGCCCTATGACTTCTTCATCCATAGGGAATGGTGGTATGATTCATCCCACTGTCCATTTACATTTATGGTCCTTTGCCTCTATACTTTGTACCTACTCTTCCACCTGATTCTTTACCCCACCCCCTATCTTTGAGAGTCCCTCCAACAAGAGCACAAGAGAAGTAGGTTCACAATATTCATTGATCTAACCAAGGCCTTTAATACTGTCAATTGCAGAGGCCTATGGAAGATCATGGAAAAATCTGGTTGCCCAGAGATGTTCATGGGCGTTGTATGCCAGTTTTATGAGGATATGTTTGTATAGGTTCTGGGTAACAGGTAATGGACTAGGTTCCTTCACTGAAATAAGTCCTATCAAATGTCTGAGATGTGTGCGTATCAGGGAAGACTGGTATCTATGGTTTGAGGATTTCCAAGTCCTTTTCAGGGATGCTTTCCACATTTAGTGTCCACCAGACAACCCAACTTTCACCTTGAAGAATCAGGTGTAGCTTGAAGAAGCTGTAGCATGTAAAGTGGCCACACTTTGGCAAAACCTTTCAGCAGATGTGTTAAACTAGGTTAGGATAATTGACAAGGCTCAAACCCATCAGTAAGTTAGCAGTGTCTATCCCAAACCTGTGGAAACTCCCATTGGTGGAATGTGTGGATGTGAACAATTTGTTCCAATGGGTCATGAAGGTGGCTAAAACAGGGGCTTTGGAGTTCATAGAGCTTGGTTAGATGTCCAAGACACCAAGGTCATCCACTACACCCTGAGCCATCACTAGTCATCTTAACTTTTGTCTTGCCCCTGGACTCTGATGACTCTGGAAGACACAGTGAGGCCAACAACTTTGAGCTACTCTGCCTCACTTAAATACAATTTATGCTCATCAAAAGACATCACCCACACCATCTTACCATTTTTACCTACCTAAAAGTTCTGTAGTGATGAGCAAATGCAAAGCAGCAGGTGCTCATACTCTGGGAGCTGTAGTCCCAATCTTGCCCATAGGTAGCCCAAGCTATAGGATCATCTTCTCACTGGACTGAGGAAGCAGTGGGATTCGACAGTGCCCTAGGTGTCTGAACAACCTTTTTTTTTTTTTTTTTAAAGGATGGCAATGTTCTCTTCCTGGAGTTAGAAAAAGTGTTCACCCACAATTGTCTGCTTCATCCTAACCTGGTCTGCTTACTGTGGCAGAGAGGCATCCCACTTTGCAGTCAGAAAACACAAAAATATATAACAACTTTTGCAAAGGTGATTCCATTTGCCATCGGTACAAGGAATATGTGCAAGCTTATGGGCAATGAGAAATCCAGTGCACCTGAAAGATGAACAACTATTTTTGGGAGAGAAACCAGTAGGTATTGCATCCAAAAAGCAGCCCTGAGTGACACAAGGTTGGCAAATGAAGGCTGGCTTACCAAAGTTAGAGCTGACATCTTTTTCTGGAGTGACAAAGACTAAAGTGGAGGGAGGTTTGATACAAGTTTTTTTTGGTTGTTGCTCACAGATGATTGTGCACTCAATTCAGCTTCTGAGGCTAAGATACAACAGAATATGGATCAATTCTTTGTTGCTTGTGCTAATTTGGTCCAACAACTAACACCAAGAAAGCAGATTCTCTACCAGCCAGTACCACATCATCCATATGTGAAACCATCAGTTACAGCAAATGGAGAAATTTTGAATGCTGTGGATATATTCACTTATCTTGGCAGTATACTTTCTCGGGATGTACACATAGATGATAAGACTTACCCAAACATTGTTAGAGTTAGCTCAGTATTTGGGCATCTCTGAAAGAAAGTGTGGGAGAGAAGAGGTGTTAGGCTGTCCACCAAATTGCTGGTCTGCAGAGCCATTGTGTTGTATACTAGGGTTGTGCCAAGAAAATGAATCACTTCCATTTGGATTGTCTTAGGAAGATTCTGAAGATCACCTGGCAGGATAAGGCAGTGAACACTGAAGTCTTTTGTAGAGCTGAATGGATAAGCATTCAAACTCTACTGCAGAGAGCACCACTCTGATGGGCTGAACATGTTCAAATCCCAAATGTTTGCCTGCTTAAAAACTATTTTATGGAGAATGCACACAAGGTAGGTGCTTATTTGAAGGTCAGAAGAAGTAATATAAAGACACTCAAAATCTCTCTGAAGAACTTTGAAATTGATTGTGAGACATTGGAGGGGTTGACACAAAATGGAGATAGGTCAATTGTTCAAAAGGAACATGCTGTGCATATATTTAGAGACATATTCCCTCCAAATGTTCATTGTGCCTGCTTTATGGTAGAGCTTTCTGACCTTGTATTGGTCTGATCAGGCACACTTGGGCACACTGTACTTTGACTCCAACATAGTGACATAAGTTTGGTCCTCTTCAAAAATGAAAGACAACAACCAACCAACCAACCAAATGTCTTGGCCATAGATTGGGTTTTTATTGAAGAAAAAAGCTAATGCAATCTTTGACTGCATTAAAAAGCCACAGTATAGAAAACAAGGGAGGTGATCATCCTTTTGGACACTTCTCTTTTCAGACCAGATCTGGAGCATTGTGTTTGACCTAGGGAATAATTTTTTATTATCAATAATCACTAATGTGTCTCTAGTGTTGTAAGATTTGCAAGGCTGAAATGCATCCAAAGTGGAGAGTGACGGTCTTTATATACAACATTAATGTCTTAAGCTAATGGAAAACCCATTTACAAGGATGGAAAAGGAACTTGATGTTCCATTATTTTGCATTATTTCTCAACAACATATGACTATATGAATAAGAAAGAGACTTTGGTATCTAGTGACAATGAGGGTGAGTAGAAGCCTGGAACCCTTGACAAATGAGGATTATCTAAAGGTGATGGGAATGGTTAGCTGGAGAGGACAAGACAAGGGACAAAATGGTTGATTTAAACTATTTAAAGGATTGCCATATGTCAGAGGATTTCACTTGATTTTGCCTGGCCCTAGACTAGGCACAGTGAGTGGAAGTGATAGACATTGATTTCAGTTTGATATAAGCAGTGATTTCCTGTCAAAACTATAATGAGGTTACCTTGGAAGGTCATGGGCTCTTAATTACTGAAGATATTTTAGAAGGGACTGGATAAATACTTATTCAGCATGTTGCTTTGGTGGTTCCTATTCAGTGTTTCAGTTCAGCCATATAATGTTGGGGTCATCTAAGCATTGTTCTGTGGCTTCCATGAGGGATATGATTCATCTCTCTGTCTCTGCAATTTTATTGTCCCTTGCCACTATATCTCCTGAACTTGAATCTTTCCATATGTCGCTTATTATGCATACTTAGGCAAGTCACTTCTGTCTATGGGCCTGTCTCTTTATCTTTCACATCAGACTCCATGAATTTGATCTCCCCCAGTCTTGGGAGAAAAATGCTCATCCCCAGTCTGTAAGTATGGCTCTACTGAGACAGAAAACTTGAGTGATGTGTCTCTAATGTTGGTTATTGCAGAGGGGCTATATGCTGGGTACAAACTGAACTCTATCTCTTAGATTCTATGATTCTGAGCATGGTCAGAGATGAGATTTGTAAGAATGTAGAAGTGATTACTTTGGATCCTGAGTACATGAGGCATAGTACACTTGGCCTCTGGCTCAGAGAACATGGTGGATACTGTGGTCATGAGTAGTCATCTCTCAGCTCAGCTGTCTATACCATCTGTTCACATTGAGTCCTGTCTGATACAATTGGATCAAGGATCCCCTCCCAGAGCCTCTTCTTTGAAGTAACAACATGGGTCAGCCCCAGAGTCCCTATAGCCTTGTGCTGACACAGGAATACACAAGTATCCCTAGCTGGGAAAGAGTTACTGAGACTCCAAAGTTTCACCCATCCTGTGAGCTTTGCTGGGAAATGGTAGGGAGAGGTCAAAACATGTTTTTCCACTTCTGTTTTTCCCTGGAATGAAAAGACACAGCTGGGGATGCCTCAGGCAAGAATAGTCCCCAGAGCTCCGGATGAGCCCAGATGGTTCTTTAGAGGCTGGCACCAAAGGAGAGGTCCCTTCTCATCAAATTACAAGGATATTGAGAGATAGAGTGCTGTCAAATAGGCAGAGGAGCCTTATACATTCAGTCTTTGGTCTTACATCATAGTCTTTGTCCTAGACAAGGGCCTGACTCATGTTCCTTTGTGTTTCCTCAGATATAGAGGACTTAAGACTGCACATCAGCAATATTTCAGTAGCTGAACAGTTCCCCACCAGTCGCGGACCCAAGCAGTTGACTTTGCTCTGGTCCAGGCAGCTCCTTGGCTCCTCCCAGGTTTGGGACTTTGGCTGATGTTCAGGGAGATGGTGCTTCACATTCAGAGGGACACTTTCTGGCTGCTTCCTAACTTTCTCTTGACACTGCTCCTGAAGCTTCCTGCTCCTGTGTGCAGGACAGAGGAGCCCATCTGCTTCCCCCAAATCAGCCCCAGCATCAGCAGAGATGGGGACCTGATGCTTGGAAGTTTTCTTCCTCTGTATACAGTTAAAGTGAACAAAGGAGCAGGAGCAGCACTTTTTAGAAGTCAGCCTAACAAGGACTGTAGGAGTTATCAGTAAGTGTCTGTCTGTATGAAAATTAATTTTCACTAAGTGAATTTTAAAAAGCATCCCTGCCTCCCCCCCCCTTTTTTTTAAAAAAAAGAAAGGGCAAGCAGGGAGGCCTCAGCCACTAAGCTAAGCACCCTCTTCTTTCCAGCTTTTGTTCCTACACATCAGGTTTTTATCTCTCTGCTTATCTTACAAAGCTGAAGAGAGGAAATATTCTTTGTGTCTTTCTTCCTCTCTCTGTCTCTATGTTTCTTCTTGTTTCTTTCATTGTATGTCTTTGTTCCCACTTTCATCTTCTTGCTTCTGTCTGTCTTTGTTTCTGTCTCTATCTCCACAACTCTTCTGTCTCTATATCTCTGCCTCTGTCTGTCTCTCCTCCCTTTTAAAGAATAGTTTAATAACTCTTGAGCATAATTCCAAATTATTGTATAAAATGGTTAAATCAGTTCACAGTTCTACCAACAGTGAATTAGTGTCCCAATTTTTCTCTTCTATCATTTTAGTCGATCTTATAGATGTAAAATGATATCTCAAGGTCATTTTAATTAGTATTTCTCTAATCAATAATTATTTAGAGAATTTTTTTATGTGACTATACATTGCTTTGATTTTTTCACTGGAAACTTTATATCCTTTGGCTATTTATCAATTGGAGAATGACTTCTATTCTTATAGATTTCAAAAAGCTCTTTATATATTTTCAATATGAAAACTTTATCTGAGAAGCTGTCTACAATTTTTTTCCGTTTAATTTTGTGCTTTCCTTCTAATCTCGGGTACATTGGTTTTATATGTACAAAACCTTTTTAATTTAGTGTAATTGAAATGATTCATTTTACATCTCACACTGCTTTCCATATCCATAAATTGTTCCCACAAGTCTGATAAGTAATATGTTCCATGTTCTTCAGATTTTCCTTCAATAACTCCCTTTATAACTAGGTCATATATTCATTTTGACCTTATCTTAGTAAATGATGCAAGATATTGGTCTATGCTCAATTTTGCCAGACTACTTTCTAGCTTTCTAAACTACTTTTACCAAAATTAATTTTTATCCCCCAAACTTGATATCTTTATACTTGTCAAACACAGAATTACTATAGTCATTTGCTATTGTAGATTTTATATCTACTCTATTTCACTGATCTACCTTTCCATTTCTTAGCCAGTACCAAATAGTTTTGATAATTGCTACCTTATAATATAGTTTAAGAATTGGTACTGCTAAACCATCTTCCAAATAATTTTGCTCACGTAGATACTGTGTTAGTTTAAGCAGGTAGCACTCCCAAGTACTCTCTAGAATTATTTTAAACGGAGTGTCTTTTCCTATCTCTTCTTACAGGGTTTTGTTTGTGATATATAGGAATGCTGATGATGTAGGTGGATTTACTTTATATGTCGCTACTTTGCTAAAAATATTGCTTCAACTAACTTTTTAGGTGAGGCTTTAAGATTTCCAAGTATATAACCAGATTGTCTGCAAAAAGAGATAGTTTTATTATATCATTGCCCGTTCTGATTCCTTCTATTTTTTCTTCTATAATTGTAGGATTTCCAAGACAATACTGAATAATATTGGTGACAGTGGACATCCTTGTTTCACAACTGATCTTACTGGGAAGGCATTTAGCTTATTTCCATTTCAAATAGTACTTGCTGATAGTTTTAGTTAAATGCTTCTTATCAAATTAAGGAGAAATCCAAATGTTTTTAAAAGAAATGAGTGTTGTACTTTATCAAAAGCTTTATCTGATATACAATCATGTGAATTTTTAAGACTTTTATTATTGATATAATCAATTATGCTAATAGCTTTCCTTGTGGCAAACCATCACTGCATTCCTGGTATAAATCCCACTTGGTCACAATGCACAATCTTTATAATATATTGTTGCAATCTCCTAGATAAAATCTTATTTAGGATTTTTGCATTCATATTCATTAATGAAATTAGTGTGTAATTTTCTTTCTCTGATTTTACTTTTCCTGGCTTTGGGCATCAATATCATATTTGTTTCGTAAAAAGAGCTTAGTAAGATCACTTTTTTTGCCTATTATTCTAAATAATTTATTTAATATTGGAATTAGTCTTTCAGTGTCTGAAAAAATTCACTTGTAAATCTTCTCGGTCCTGTTGCTTTTTTCTTAGGAAACTTATTTATGACCTGTTCAACTTATTTTTCTAAAATAGGTCTATTTAGTTATTCTATTTTCTCTTCTGTTAATCTAGGCAATGTATATTTTTGTTAATATTCTTCCATTTCACTTAAATTGTTAAATATGTTGAAATATATTTGGGCAAAATAACTCCTTATAATTGCTTTAGTTTCATCTTCTTTAGTGGCATATCCACACTTTTCACTTTTGATACTATTGATTTGATTTCCTTCTCTCTTTTTAAAAATCATATTATCCATACTTATCTTATTCTTTTTCATAAGCCAACTTCTAGTTTTATTTATTGATTCTATAGTTTTCTTACATTCAGTTGTATTAATCTCACTTTTAACTTTTAGGATTTCCAATTTAGTATTGAATTGGAGATTTTTAGTTCGTTCTTTTTTCTATTTTTAAAAAAATTATATACCCAATTAATTGATTTTTTCTTCCTCTATTTTATTGATATAAGCATTTAGAGATACAACTTTCCCTCTGATTACTGCTTTTGCTGTATCCCATTGGTTTTGATATGTTGTCTCATTATTATCCTTCTCTTTAGTGAAATTATTGATTGGTTCTATGACTTGTTCTTTAACCCATTAATTTTTTTTAATATTAGGATGTTTGCTCTCCAATTAATTTTTATTCTGTTTCTGTGATCTCTTATTAAATATAATTTTTATTACTTTGTGATCTGAAAAGAATATTTTTAGTTTTCTGCTCTTAACTATAAAATTTCTATGTCCTAATATATGGCTAATCCAAGTATCATGCATCTCTGAGAAAAGGTATATTTCTTTCTATTCCCATTCAGTTTTCTCCAGTTAGCTATCACATCTGACTTATCTAAAATTCTATTTACTTCCGTGGCTTATTTCTTATTTACTTTTTGATTAGACTTCTCTAGTTCTGAGAGAGTAAAATTGAAATCTCTCACTATTATAGTACCACTGTCTATTTTCACCTGTAATTCACTTAACTTTTCTTTTAAAAATTTGGATGATTTAGTATTTGATGCATATAGCTTCAGTACTGATATTGCTTCACAGTCTACAGTACATTTTATTATACTGTAGTTTCCCTGTTTATCTCTTTTAATTAAATTTATTTTAGGTTTAATTTTTTCTGAGATCATGATTGCTACCATTGCTTTTTTTTTTTTTAAATATCAGCGGAAGCATAATAAATTTTATTCTACTCCTTTATTTTAACTATTTGTATCTCTCATTCTTAAATGTGTTTCTTATAAACAACATATTGTCAGATTCTGGTTTTCAATTCATTTTGGTAATTGTTTCCATTTTATGGGTGAATCCATCACCTTCACATTTAAAAGTATAATTATTATTTGTGCATTTTCCTTCATCCTATTTTTCCCACTATTGTCCTTTTCAACATCTTTTTAGCCTTTCTCTCCTTGCAAGTCTAGCTTGCTTCTAACCATTATCTCCCTTATCCACACCCTTTTAAAGAATGCCTTCTTTATCTTCACCCGTTACCCTCCTATTCCTTATTCTACCCACCCCTCCAAGAATTTCCCCTTTACTCTCTCCCGTACCCTCCTAAATTTTAAACTATACAACCTTCTAAAGAATCTTCCCTCATATTATACTTTTGCACTCTTATTTCTTTGTAAATTTAGAAGATACCCTTCTAGATGTTTATGTTGTTCCCTCTTTCCTCCAGATCCGATGAGAGTAAGTTTCCAGCACTATGGACCCTCCTCCACCTTCACCTGCTTCCTCTGTCTGAATTCTTCCTTTCATATCTCCTTTGGGTGAGATGACTCCCTTTTCCCTTTTCCTACCCAATTTTGTTTTTTTAGAATCATTCAGTTATAATTAGCTCAGCTTCACTCTTTCTTCAAAACTACCCAAATAATGACTGTCTTAAGAAAACTGATAGCATTTCAAAATGAGAAGTAAATAGTTTGAGCTCATTGAATCTCTTATAATTAGTCTTTAACGTTTACCTTATATTTCTCCTAGTTCTTATATGTCATATTTTCCATTGCATTGTTTTTTTCATTACAAATACCTGAAAGTCTTTCAGTTTGTTAATTTTTCATGGAGTATTATACTGACCTTTGATGGATAAGTTCTTTTTGGTTGCAAGCCAAGCTCTTTTGCTCCTCAAAATGTAATGTTCTAAGACCTATGGGTTTTTTTTTTTTTTTAGTGTGGAAGCGGCTAGGTCACATATAATCTTGATCATTGCTCCATAATATTTGAATTACTGTTTTCTTATTGTTTATATTTTTTCTCCTAAACCTGTAAGCTTTGAAATTTGGCTATGCTATTTTTCATGTAAGTTTCATCCTGGGATCTCTTTCAAGTGATGAGAGGTGGATTTTTTTCTATTTTTACTTTACTCTCTAATTCTAGAACTCCAGGGCAATTTTCCTCAATAATTTCTTGTGATGTTGTATGAAGATTCATTTTTTGATTGTAACTTTCAGGTAGTCCAGCAATTCTTATGTTTTCTTTCCTTAATCTGTTGTACAGATCAATTGTTTTTATGATGAGATGGCTCATGTTCTCTTCTATTTTCATTCTTTTTAAATTTTATCTTATTTCTTGATATCCTATAACATCATTTACTTCCCCTTTCCCAATTCTAGATTTCAAGAACTTATTTTCTTCCTTAAGTTCTTGGATTTCTTTCTCCAATTGGTCGACTTTATATATACACATATATATGTATATATATATATATATATGTATATATATATATATATATATACAAATATATATCACATATATATATTTGATTTCCTGAAATTGCTCTTATTTTTTCCCTAATTTTCCCTGATCTCTCTTATTTGATTTTTGAAGTCAATTTTTCAGTTCTTCCAAGAACTCTTTTTGTGCTTATGGTTATTTGGCATTTCTTTTTG
>CM052673.1:2656244-2678531 GCA_028533205.1 Lagorchestes hirsutus
TGGTTGACAGGAGGGCGTCAGCTAGTCCCTAACTTCAGCTGCAGAGGACAAGACAAGTCTGTGGCTGTCATTGGAGGAGCCACATCAGCTCTGTCTGTCCAGATGGGGACCTTGCTTGAGCTCTACAAGTTCCCACAGGTGGGTGCTATTGGCCCTGCTGCCTTTTAAACCTTTATCAGGCCATTCCAACTTAGGAGAGAGTGGATGGACCAACAATTGTACTACATTCAGATTGTACACAAAGAATAGAATTAGAATCACCTGACCCTGTAGGGAGGTGAGGTGAGAAAGGTCCAGACATTTAGATAGTGCCCACTGTGTGCCAGGCACTGTATTAAAAATTTTACAAATATCTCACTGGATCCTCCCAACATTCTTGTGATGTAGAAGCTGTTATTATTCCCAAATGAAGCACAGAGAAATTAAGTGACTTTTCCATGGTCATACTACCAGTTAGTGTCTAAAGACAGATTTAAACTCAGATCTTCTTGATTCCAGATCCAATGCTCTATCCACTGCATCAAAAGCCAGCTTCATTTGTGGCAAAAGGGACTAAGAAGAATCAGTCACACAGGTAGCAGAAGAACCAGAAGAAAATATCATCAGAAGAACTTAGAGAAGACAGGACATCAATGAAAGGAGCACAATGAGCAACATCCAAGTAGAGAAGTCAGTATGGATGGGGATTTAGAAAAGTCATTCCATTTGAGAATGAGGTGATCACAGGTGACTTTGGAGAGAACAATTTCCAGTGCAGAGTTTAGGTGCCATATAGCAGAAGGTATAAAAGAAAGTGAGAGGAGAGGAAGAGGAGGTGTTGAATATAGATGAATTTGTAAGGTAATTAAGCCTTGAAGTGGAGGACAGGTATAGCACAATAGCTACCAGGATTGGTTAGAGTCTAGTGAGGGAAGTCTTTAGGATGAGGGGAGAGGCACAAGGGTATATTTGTAAGCAAATGGGAAACAGCCAGTAAATAGACAGAAGTGATAGATTAATTAGAGGGTGGAAATAATAAGGGGCATTCTGGTGAAGATAAAGGAATGGGATGATATTAAGGGTGTATTTAGAGAAGTTTGTCTTTACAATGGGAGAGGCTACATCTTCACATTATATGGAGGAGATAGTAAAGGAAGACATCTAGGTGATTTTACTTATGGAGGAGAAAAGGGAAGTCCCATTAAAAATAACCATTTTTTGGTCAAGTATAGGGTAAGGTTATTGAATAAGAGGGAGTATGATAAAATAATATAAGAGATTTTCAGAAGTACAGTATATAACAATGGCTAGCATTTATTTAATATCCTAAGTTTTCTATTCTAATATACAGTTATAAAGTGCCTGGCACATAAAAGCACTACATAATTGCTAGCTCTTTTTAAAAAAATTACATATGTAATTTGATCTTTTGATCATTTGATCTTCCCAACAAACTAGGAAGGTAGGTGCTATTGTTATACCCATTTTACAGATGAGGAAATGAAGATATGCAAAGCATAAGTGACTTGCAAGAGATTTGAACTCAGGTCTTCCCGACTCCAGGGCTAGTGCTCTATTAATTCTGCCACCTAGCTGCCATTAGACAAGAGTCCTTGGAATAGTCTCTGTAATGAGATAGGGAGTCATTTAGGAAGTGCTAAACTGTCATACTGCAATGAGTTATTTTTGACTCTAGTTGAGCTGTTACACAAGAAGATTCTGTAGTGGATCCAGTCAGTAGTTTTCTGATTTTCTCCAACTCCATTCAAAAACATGCAAAGAGAAACGAAAGGTTGAATTATGGGAACAATCCAAGATTGGCCCTGCCAAGGATCAATCAGTGATAAACCAAGGGATTTAGGGGATGGAGTGTAGAGGCTACTGCAAAGGTGAATTGATAGATAGAGAGGAGAGAGTGGCCAAAATGGGGCTGATGTATTGGGAAAGGTAATCTCCAGATTGTCCATTTCCTTCCTAAAATAATGTTTATCCTTTCCAGTACTGAACATGACAATCCAGATGTGGTCTGACCAATGCAGATCGTGATCATTTTCCCTCATCTTGGGTACTCTGATTCTTCCTGAAGACTAAGATTTCATGAGCTTTTGTTGCTGCTTGATTGCCTTTGAGATGCACACTGAGTTTGTACTTCACTAAAACTCTAGTGTCTTTTCCCCTGTGAAATACTGCCTACTTAACCCCCCTCTGCCCTTCTTGTACTTATGAAGTTAACTTTTTTGAACTGAAGTCTAAGATTTACCATTAATCTTTGTTTTATTTCATTGATTAAATTTAGCCAAAAACCCTGGAAAAGTAAGCCCTTTTGTGAGCCTTCCTCACTCTGCCCCCCACGTTGTGGCTAGCATTCCCAGCTTTCTGTTATTTGCAAATTTAGTAAGTGCACAGTCATTTTGGCTTTACCCAAATCACTGAAAATGGGTTAAAATGCCCCAGGACAAAGAACAGCTTCCTTGAGCATTCTATTGGAGTCTCCTTTCCAAGGTGACCCTGTCCAATGAATGCCATCAAGTGGCAATTAAGGAATATGGTTGCCATGGTCAGTACTTCCATGATGATAGCTTCATATCTCATGTTTTTTAAAATCCGTGTAATTGCACATAACTTGGGAGTGTGCAACTGGTGAACTGACTATGAGATTTAATCACTACACACTTAGTCACATCTGTCTCAACCAACCTGATTAATAATGGATATTTACAGACAAATCTATTAAATAATGCTTGAAGCATCAAAAAGATAGCATCTGTTTATACTACAAAACTTTAAAATATTTATTAATTATTGTTTTTAAGTGTCTTCTAGTAAAATATATATTCAAATAAAAAATACATATTACTGTGTCAAGGAAAAAGCTATTCAATTGATTTTAAACATAACTTTTATATATACAAAGTATTGGTGTTATACTTTTTGCCTCATTAAACACATGCAACATACACATACATAATTTAAATGTTTTTGTTTTTTTTTAAAATAATGCCACCACCATGACCAAAACACAACAGTTAATATTAACACCTGATTCTGGGCCAAGAATGAATATATCCTAGTATATTTGACTGCTGAAGCAGTGATAACTGAAGAATCAGAGAATTCTTTATCAAGTAAATGGTTGAATGCGAAGGATAAAAGTGGAGATCTGAGTTGGTTAAAATTCCCCTGTAAAAAGGAGTGTGTATTCTAAAATCCACAGGATTTATTCCCACAGAAAAATTTTGACTTGATGAGAGTTTGTAATTTCCCATGTTTTCCTATTGTCCAGCTCAGCTTTGGCCCTTTTGATGCCACCCTGAGTGACAAGGCTCAGTTTCCTTCTGTCTATCAGATGGCTCCCAGGGAGTCCTCCTTACCCCGAGGTATGGTCCAGTTACTGGTGCATTTTGAATGGATCTGGATAGGTCTGGTGATCACAGATGATCTCAGAGGAGAAGAATTCCTTCGGGAAGTGACAGAGGAGATGGAAAAGTATGATGTCTGTGCATCCTTCATAGAGAAGATCCCTATCAGTGAGAGACGCCATGAAGAATCAAAGGTGAATTTCATGTACAGGATAATGGGATCTTCAGCTAAGGTAGTTGTGATTCATGGTGACACAGATTCCTTAATGATTCTGAGATATTCACAAATGCTCCTTTTCCCGGCATGTAAATTGTGGATAGTCACTTCTCACTGGGACATCACTATGAGATTCAAATATGTTGATGGTTACAGTTTCAATGGAGCTCTCACCTTTACATACTTGACCAATGAAGTTCCTGGTTTTAAGTCTTTTCTCAAGACAGTGAATCCTAATAAAGACCCAGAGGACATTGCACTCAAGGAATTCTGGTTGTCAGTTTTCCGGTGCCAGGATGAATATGAAAAGCTGGAGCTAGAGCAGTGTGCACCAAATGCTACTTTGGAGGTTTTGCCTATATTCCTATTTGACATGACCATGTCTGGCCTGAGTTACACCATCTACAATGCAGTGTATGCTGTGGCTTGGGCCCTTCATGAAAAGCTTTTGAAGAAATCAGAGATTGCATCTGAAGAAGCTGGAAAAAGTTGGGTGCCTCATCCTTGGCAGGTAAGATTCTCTTATGAATTAGTCCTGTTCACTGCTGATTCTTGAAATTTTGACCATGGAACTCACAATAGGACTTTCTCTCACAGAATCTCTCAAATCCACAATGAAGAGAGTAGGATCCAATAAAACTATCATAAAACTCATATTCTAGAAATTATGTCTTTTTTGATTAACCTTCTGTTAGTTTCAGCTTTTGGGGACTTTCTGGTCACACTATTAACATACATTAAGTTTTAGTCAACTAGAACTCTGGGTATTTTCTTTCACATGAACCATTACTTAGCTGCTTCAAATTGCTTGTGAAGATGACTTTTTAACCTATGAAATACCTTACTTTTTATCTCTATAACATTTTCAATTTATTGACTGTAACCCCAATGTCTCCTTTTCATTTCTGAGATCAAGTTGAAACATTTTCGCCTTCAAATTCCTTCATCATCTGGCTCACCTCATAATTTTCCAGTCTTCTTAAATCTGAAACCCCACCATCATGTACTTTGAGACCCAGTGACTTTGTCCTTCTTGCAGTTTATCACACAAAACACTTCATCACCCTACTACCAACATTTTCTCTGTCTCACATGCCTGAAACTTCTTTCTCCTCCTTTTCCTCTCTGGTCTTCCCTGGCTTCCTTCATATCCATACGGAGGTGGCACTTTCTATGGGAAGCCTTTCCTTGTCCCTCTTAATCCTCCTGACTTTCTTCTCCTGACAATCTCCATTTTCTGTTGCATACGCCTTTTTTGGGGGGTATATATTTGTTCGCATGCCGTCTCTGCCAACATTGAGATCTCCTTAAGGGAAGAGATTGTTTTTTTGCCTTTATGTGTAACTCTACATTTAGCAGAATGTCTGGTACACAATGAGTGCTTAATCGATGCTTATTGATTATAGGCTTATGGACTCTTGATTCTGCCTGTAATCTTCTAGAGCCTTTTTTGGGTCTTGACTCCATCATGCTAACCTTGGGTATCCCTCAGGATTTTCTCTTCAGTTTTTCTCTCTTCTCTCCTATAATTTTCACTTGGAGATCTCAAAATCTCCCATGGCTTTAACTATCATCTCTATGGTGATGATTCTTGAATCTTATTATCCAGCCCTAACCTTCCTGTTGCATAGGAAATTTAACAAAAAGGTAAATGGAGACAATTCTCTGAGAAACATAACCACTAATTACAGCGCACCAAACCTGCTAATAAAAGATGAGTCTAATGGCCCTGCCTGTGGCCAAAAGACCCCAAACTGAAAATCTAACTCCTTTGTACATTCATAGAACAGAGAACAGAATAAAAATCAGAAACAAATCAGAACAAAAAAACAGAACAAAAATTAGTCATGGGACTAGCAGCCTCATGGGTTGGGGCATCATAACGGAGTCCCTAAGAGAAAGGGCACACAGCCCACGCATGGGATGAAGATGGCCTCGCTCTATCTCTAAGGAACATTTTTGTGAGTTTATGGGTCCCAACTTCATGCTGAGGTCACCGAAAGGGATCCAGGCATGTAGACAAATGGCCCTGGGGGATGGGCTCAGACCAGTTTTTAAAAAGATGGGACAAAGTCAGTTAGTCCAGTTTCTTAAGGATGCAGACCTTTCAGGAAATGTGGAAAGAATGTTTTATGAGAGTATTTAGAAGAGAATTTTTCTTTAACTAGTAGTGATTGTGGGGAAGATTTAGCCTTTTGTTTCTAACTTTGGGGAGAGGAGATCAAACTTTTGCACATATGGGCCAGAGAAGAGGCTTTAGATTTGTTACATGGAATACAGAATATGGTTACAGAATAAAATCACTTACAGATCAAAATGAAACATAAAACACAGGATCAAGAAGTCATTCTCTCATCTCTGTTGGCCATCAGTTTTGTATCTTCAGTTGGCCTTTGTCCATTTTGGATGGGATGTCCTCTACACATATTAAACTCCGCATGATCAAAACTGAATGTACCATTTTTCTCTCCAAGTATCTCACCTTCCAAACTCCTTCTACAGGGTAGTGTTCAAACTATTTCACTGAAGACTTTTGGTACACTAGGATGCACTCCTACAAATACACATTATGTCCATGGACATTGTATATATGGTGTACACAAACTCAAAGGGCAGTGGTGGTGTGATACACGTTGCAGGCCTCACTCATACTTAGAACTGTGGGTCTTTGATGTTCTTTCCTCATAGAGGCCTCACAAGCGCTGTGGCATATTTTATGAATGAATTAATCAACTAATAGACTGTACTTGCTGCTTCTCATAATATATGGTGATTCTATTGACTCTTGGGCTTCCTCCTTGATGACAGCTGTATTTTTCACTACTTCCATCTCCAGGTTCAGATGCACTTCTTTGTTGGGGAACTGCTGGACAAAGAGCAAAGAGCATAGCCCCCTAGCCTTAGACTGGCAGAAGCCTTCTGAGTTCTTTTCCTTGAAGACCACCACTTTGACTTGTTACCTTCTAGCACTTTGACTCTTCCAACAACAAGGATGGGCCTTCTCAGTGAGAAATCCCACCCTTATGTTAGTAATGGTCATTGTTAAATGACTATCCAATTAATTTTACAAATTCTTCTCTCTGCAGGGTAGGCCATAACGAGGCAATAGCATTATGCCCAATAATCTTATGGTTTCAGAGTTTCCCAGTTTTTTAAAATTCTAAAAGTGCTCCTGTTGATCTATATGATTGAATGAGTGGGCAAAGTGAAAGAGTCAATCTGTATTGCAATGGCAAGTTTGTTTTCTTTATGTGACTTTTATATGCAAATGAAAAGACTCAAAGTCTCACATTCTATTTATTTAATTTATTGAGTGCCTTCTTTGTGTCAAGTACTGGACTAGACACTGAGGATACAAGTACAAAGAATCAAACAATCCTTACTTTAAAATCGTTCAGTCCATCATCATTTATTAAACACATAAACAGTGCATTCAGTACAAGGGAGTACGGAGAAAAGAAACAAATAGTTCTTGCCTTCAAGGAACTTAGCTTCTAATGAAGAGGAAAACAAATATACAATTTAATATATGTAGCATTTAGATTTTAACAAAATGGTGCATTGAGGCAAATCTCTGAGCAATATAATATTTATTAGCAGAGGCTTGCTGCTTTTCAATAAACTGGTCAATGGAGTGTTTCCATTAATGTCAAAGGTCCCAATGAAGAGGACAGTTCCTATTATATAGGTTTTGGGGAGTACCCAGCAAAGAACAGAACGACTAGATGACATCATGGTATTCAGAGCTGAGATGTAGGGAACATTATGATTGCCTGGAAGTTTGGTAATGAGGGCTAGCAACATTTATCTTTCATGAGACTAAGAGATGCTCATTATTTTCATGCAGATATGAGACAGTGTCCCAGACATTTGTTCATCCATCCAGACACCCTTGAAGGACAGTTTGATGGTATGAAGATATCAGGTCCAACTCCCCTGCTTTTCCACTCATTCCCCAAGGTTAGTTAAATTCCTTGAGGCAAGAAGGCTAGACTTCTAAACTTAACCCATCACAGGCCAGCTGAACTCTGAACTAAGTTCAAAGACAAAGAACCATGACTTAAGCAGTTACAGGACAAAAACAATTACAGGATAAAATGAATTAATTGTAAATAGGATCAATAAGTAAATGATGCAGGCTCAATCTTCATCTTCTCATATATATACATATATATATATCATAAATAAAAAGTGCATAATACAAGTAGATTCTCATAATAGCTTGTTTTAAGTCTAGGAACAATATAATAGGTCCTTCTGAGCACATGGTTGCTCTGGGGAGTTTTTCTTAAACTTAAAAGCACAACAACAATCACTCTGAGGATCTGCTTAGGAAAAGTCTTAACATTTGGGCAGAAGTTGAGTTCTCTTACATAATTTGCATTTGTATCTATCTCTAGCCAGTCCCTAGCATAGTTGACCAGACAAAATTCAAGGTCCCAGAAACTTTGGGTAAAGAAGCAACAAAGTATATTGCAATGCCTATTGATAGATGGGCACCAGGAAGAAAAGGTGGGGAAGGTTAGACATTTTTTGAAACTTTTCTCAGTCCTTGAAAAGGTTAGTACAACTAGTAAGGTCAAGCAGAGTTTTCTGCAGATGACCTTCCTCTATTTCTCTCTGCTCTTCCTGATCTAAGTGTTACTTTCTCATTATGCTTATACTTCATGCTCTTGTCCAGCCAATGCTTTGTGACTCAGCTCTTAAGATCTGCACTCTTTTCTCCCTCATACCCAACTTCCAGGTCTCCCAGTTCCAACTAGTTCAACGGTGTAGTATCCTCAGTTAATCCTAACAGTCTACCTGACTTTAAACCTTATTATAGGTTGAAAGTGTAGCCAATGGAAACTTCAGAAAGAAATGAGGGTTAGAGGGAATAAGGGTTATAATGAAGATGAAGAACAGGATTGGGAATCATAAGACACCAAGAAAGACAGAATGCTAAAATTTGGGATTAGATAAAGGAAAGTTGTAATTGATGAATATGCACGTGTAACACTTGTGATTAATGGCAAGATCAAGGGTTATGGCCATCTCTATGTATAGCGGAGGAAGACAGAATAGAAACTCAATAGATTATGGAATTATTAAGGGATATGAGACTATTAATTTGTATGTTGAAGTTCCTCTAGTATGAAGAAAGAGATGTGGAAGACAGAAAGACTATGAGAACTGAACCCTTACCTCAGGAAGGAAAGAGAATGTTCTGGGAGTCAGGAGATGGCAGCCAGTAAGATTTGGATTGGGGATGATCAATGTGGATATCAGGAAGGTAGAAGTGGAAGTTGCTTAGTGGAGGTTGTTGAAGGACTAGTGATGGGGAGCAAGGAGAATTCTGACTTTTCTCCCATGATCAATAAATCAGGAAATATGGAAGAAAATATCACCAAAATCAGAAAGGGTAAGAAAGGAAGCAGTGTTTTCAAGACAGTCATGTATTAGTGAAAGCTTGAAGAGGAAATGACTGAAAAAGAAGTAAGTCTAAGATGAAAAGAAGTTTGCTAATTATGGGGCAGACATTATCAAGGACATGATAGGAATTTATATTAGAGAGCTGCTGTTCAGAGACCTTCAAATTATGTTTACACTGAGACCTATGGGAAGGTATCAGGATCCAGCACAACTTATCATTCTGTTTGAGTATTCATAATTGGTGATCAAATTGGTGCTTTTTCTTATTCCTTTTGAATAAAGTATCTCTTTCAAAGATGTATTATAACTATGAGCCAGATCCCACCATAACCATGGCATGTTCTAAAGCACCTCCTTTCTCTGCACATGCATTTCTCTGCAAAGAACATAGTTCCTTTTCTACTTGTGCTGTCCCCTTTTGATTTCTTGGGGAATAAGGAAATGTATGATGATAAGAACAATGGTTATAAATTTTTATAGCACTTTTCGACTTGGGTGTGTTCAGGGAGGACCAGGACCTCAGGTATGATGGCTACTGAGCCCTTTTCTGGGCTCTTTCCACTTTTGGTGTTCCCCTGTTCCACCCAACTCTCTCCTGTGGCTCCAATAAAGTGTAGTATGCATAGTGGTCACATCCTGGTAAACCTTTCCTGCAGACGGGCCAAATCAGGTTGAGGGTAACAGAGGTGTCTCAAACCCATCGGTGAGTTGGGGGGGGTGTCCTCCTTAGGCATGTGAAGGCTTCCCCTGGTGGAATGAGTGGATGACAACAATTTGTTTCAATGGCCATAAAGGCAACTGAAGCAGGTACTGTGAAGGGCTGAGAATTTGGTTAGACATTGAAGATGCCAAGGTCATCTACTGCATCTTGAGTCATCACCAGTCATCTTGACTCTGCCTTGTCATTGTACTGTGATGACTCTGGAGGAGAGAGTGAGGCCTACAGCTTCGTGCAACTCTGTCTCAGTTAAATCCAATTTATGCATGAATAAAAAAGAGACAATTATCTTATTAGGTGTTATCATCCCATTTTACAGAGACTTGTAAGGCTGAGAGAGAATAAGCAACTTGCCCATAGAGCTAATAAGTGTGTGAGGCAGAATTCCAACTCACATGTATCATTACTTCAAATGGGGACAGAAATCTCAATTTGCTAGCCCCAGCATCTCTGGCATAATGCACAAGTTTTGCCTATGGGAGAGCCCTGGCCTCAGACACCAAGAAATAACAGCGATCTCTCTTCCCTTTCAGCTCCACTCCTTTCTGAAGAACATTCAGTTTAACAACAGTGCTGGTGAGCAGGTGTTTATGGATGAGAAGAGAAGGCCTGAGGCTCAATATGACATTAGGAACTATGTGGTCTATCTTAATGATACTGAATTACTGCTGAAAGTAGGCCAATTTATCCCCAATGCTCCATCTGGTCAAGATTTCACCTTGTGTGAGGAAGCCATTGACTGGGGATGGTTAGGTTCAAAGGTCAGAGATTATTTGCATTTTAATTGACATGTTTAGTTACGAGAGCAAGTTTCATTCTACCTGTCCCATTCAATATTCCATATTCATGCACAGAAAATCTCTCCCAGTATCTGTTTTTCCTTTTTGCTTTGAAGCAAACTTTTGAATGAAAAGGGAAAAGTAACTCACAATACAGGTGTTTCCAAACTGTGGCATTTAGAAAGGTTCAAGGGACATAATTTCTGGATAATTTTATCAATTTATTAATAATGCCAGCCTTTTAATGAAAGGATGGTCATTTGTCTGTCTCTCTTAGACCAAAGACAATTATGGCAGCAGACTCACAATTTTTATGCTCTGCTGGAAGAGGAGTATTCAAAGGGATATGTCAATTCTGACTGGCTAACAACTAAAGAGGGAATGAGTACTACAATAAGAGTCTGGACTTGAACTTTGATTATGTCATCCACCGCTAAGTTTCTCCCAGTCTTGGGCATCTATTCAAGGAATCTATGCCCCACCCAAACCTGAGCTGAAGGGAGTTTCACCTTAAATTAGAGATTACTTGTAAGGTTGAGTGGGGTGCGAGGAGAAATTTAGCTCAATCTTCAGAGACTCGAGTCTTGAAATGAAGAGAATAGAAAAAAAGGGAGAAATCTGAATCTCCTCAAATCATTGGTTACTAATAATAATTTCTCTCAAAACACATCATGGCATCATAGGAGATAGAGCAGGAAAGACTTTAAAGGCCACCTTGTCCATTTCTTTATTTGACAGATAAGGAAACTGATGTCCAGAAAGCTTTCGATTTGTCCAAGACCCTCTGATCCTAGAGCAAATGTTCTCATCCACCTTCATGCCTCTTCTTGAATGGTGGTGAAGCTTCCACTCAGTTCAATTGAGTTAAAATAAATTTCATTCATGCAATGGGCAGTTTTTCTTCCTATGGAAAGGAAAGTTAGTGTGACCTTTTCCCAAATTGGCTAGTTATCTAAATGTCCTCTAGGAGATTGTGTCTCCATGACATGCTAGCTCTTATTAAGCTCTGAAGATTCTCACCCAACTCATTCTCACATTGATGAGTCAGCATCTCTAGCGCAAAGCTACAATCTCCCCATTGGGGCTCCAGGGGCAACCCTGAGGGGTCGTGGTGATGTCTTCACTAATGGTTTTTTCAAGTTGCAATTTTGATATGTTTTCCCCAATATAAATTGCCAGAGATTAATGCTACAGTATTTTTGAATGATTAAGATCAACTAGCTTTTAGAAAGGGATATTTACTGAGAAGACATAGCAAAAATAAAAGTGCAAACATTCCTCTCTACTCAATGCTTTGGGACACATTCTTCCTTATGCAAGCTGGTTGTAGAGGACCAAGACTTAAAAGAGTTTTAATAAGGATTTGCTCCACCAAGTAGATTTCCAAATTCAGCATCACTATTATACAAATCATTGTCTGTGCTATGGTTGGACTTGGGTCTTACTCCTTAGGGCTGTGTTTGCTTCATGACTGGTAGAAAATTCTGGTCTAGACTCCCATCTCTGATTTAATGATGACTTACTCTCCCAACCTTGTGAAATTGGCCATTTCCAAGATTTCTTAAACTAAAAGCAGAATATAGTAAACACAACGAGTCAAACAACAGAGGTCTACTACGATCATTGACCACGTGTTGACTTTGAATGAGAAGGACATGAGTTGTTTACACACTGTGAAGTATGTCCATTACTCAGAAAAGGGAAAAAGCCTATGCCAATTACCTCTTTTCCTTATAGCAGCCGATCCAATAGCCCTTCTTTTTCAAATAACAAGGGGATTACAAATAATCAGAAAGTCAGAGATACGTGTAATGGTCAATAGAACCTTTTCATTACACAACACAACCCCTTTGTGGAAGAAAGTAACTCAGGCTCTTCCTCACAGACTGGCAAAAGGCAGAGCACAGTACTTTTTCTTCTGATGAGATTGGTCTTGCTGTTCAGGTCCCTATTGTGGGGCAGTCAATTCACTCCTGTCCT
Source organism: Lagorchestes hirsutus (assembly GCA_028533205.1). Classification (NCBI taxonomy): domain Eukaryota; kingdom Metazoa; phylum Chordata; class Mammalia; order Diprotodontia; family Macropodidae; genus Lagorchestes; species Lagorchestes hirsutus. Next base: position 2,668,689 of record CM052673.1, read on the forward strand.
ATAAGCTTATGCTCCATGCACATTAAATGGTTAAATGTAATTCTGGATGGTAGCCGGCCATTCGTTGAGCAACTTGGGTCATCACTATTAAAATTATCCAGCTTATATTTTGTAGTACAGAATATAAATGTCTTAAGATCATCCAGCCCAAAGTTCTCATTTTACTAATGACAAAACTCAAGTCCCCAGAGGTCAAGAGTTTCAGTCAAAGCTGGTGACAGATATAGCACTAGAAAGGAGATCCCTTGAATGTTCCATTAGTGATGTCCTTGACATATGACCCAAGTGTAAAGATCAGAGCTGGTTTAGAGGATACACTTTTTGCCTGCACCATCCACCCTAAATATCTCTTTAGTTAATGGGGTACTTCCCACTCTCTTGTAATGGTTCAGGTTCCCCGATCTGTGTGCAGTGACAGCTGTGGCCCTGGATATCAGAAGACAACTAAGGAGGAACAGCCTGTCTGCTGCTTCAGATGTTCCCAGTGCCCAGAGGGGGAGATTTCGAATCGAATTGGTAAGTGTCTGCAGGGGGCTAACTTGTGAGCCTTCTGACTCAGAACAGTGTGGGGCTGGCCTGCTGGAGTCATACACAACTGATGGTAACATCACTACCCAAGGAACAGGATATAAACCACCAGGGATAGTCAGGGAAAACATCAGAGATAAGGATACATAGCTGGAAATAGTACTAATAAGCCAGGGAATGGTACCTGATATGAAGACATCATGTCAAATATAACCAACAGTGTGTGTATGTATATATATATATATATACATATATATAAATATTTTACACTTATAAATCTATATACACAATATATATCTTTATCTATCAATGTATCTCTGTATTTTTCCAAAATAGATGCCTTCCCTTATCCCTTTGTGGATCATGAACTACTAGCTTCATTCTGGGGCTGAGCATAATGAAATAGGAAATGAGAGCCAGCTCACACCTACCTCTGAGAGGTAAATGTTAAATTTTCAGTGCAAGCATATGGAAGAGGAAATCAGTCAATGTTACAAACTAGGGTTTGAATTGTTTGTTGATTAGACTTAAGAAAATAATATAGAAAATGACAGTAATGTGCATTAAACTTAGATGTAGGTTGCATACACCTCTCCCCGCAAAAGCCAGTTGTTAAAAATTTACCATCATGACTCTGAATGAAGATGTCTAGCACTTAGACATGGCCGCAGATGGATATATGTGATGTGGTGGAGCTGGGAATGTCAGAATGTCAGGTTTCTTCTGTATAGAATGTGCAGGAGGAAAATTTGGCTGTGGTGGAGAAAGAGGCTCAGTTTGGTAGAAAGACTGAAATTGGTGTTGAGACCAAGAGGAGGTAAGTTCTGCCTGGGAATCTGAGGTTGGAGAGTAATTTGGAAAGGAGGTGACTTAAGATAAAGATTGGAACCTAGTGGGAAAATAACTTTCGCAGGAAGGAAGGAATTTGAGGGAGAGGTCTAGTTGGCATGTTGGGAGTGAAAATGGAGAATGAAGGATAGTGCAGAGACTGACTTTTAATGGAATGGGTTATTCTTATCTCAAGTTTAGCTGGTAAGGGATGTGAATTCCTCAGGGTGAAAGCTACAATGCTTAAAAGACTTAACTTTCCTTTTTTGGAATGCATTGGTTTGATTTCCAAAGAACACCTGATGACTGGAATCAGGGTCACTGAAACCTGCCAACCAAGGGAGACTATCTAGAAGGCTAATTATTTAATCTCTTTTGTGGAAGGGACGTTAGTCATTACCTTTTTCAAATGTCTCATTTTATTTATGAAACCCATAGAGATGGCACGACTCTCACATCTGATGTGGGCAGTACCAAGGCTAATGCCCTCCTCTCCTGACTTCGGATCTAGTACTCTTTCTATGAAACCATATTACTTGCTTCACGTAACAAGTCAGAGAAACAGAATAACACCTAACAACAAATTGTGAAGGGGAATAACCCCTTCAAGGTGATCATCATAGTCCTGGACCCAGAGAAGGGCTGAGTGGTGCAGCAGAAAGGGAGCTGGCCTTGAGTACAGAACTCCTGGGATCAAGAACTGTTTCCAAATCCCCAGGGCAAGTACACTTATCCCTCTGTGTCTCATGCAACTTTCTAAGGCAGGAATTCTTAAATCTTTGTGTCATACCAGTCTGTGACAATTATCAGCTCCTTGATTATGTTTTTGAAAATGAGTGATACTAAATTTCATGTAGAATTAGTAAAATTAATGATGTATTTTTGGCATCCAAGTTTGTTGATCCTCTAAAGTCCTCCCACAAAGATACTTGGGGAATCTGAAAACCTTACTTTTAGGATCATTTGCTCTAAGACTACACTTTGCAGGAAAGACACCTCTGCTTGCATTAGTAAATAGTAAGAGGTAACATTTATATAGTCTTTAAAGGTCCCAAAGTACTTTTCAAATATCTTATTTGATCCTCACAACTACCTTAGATGATAGATGGTATGATCTTCATTTTACACTTGAGGAAACTGACACCAACAGTGGTTAAGTGACTTGCTTAGGGTCACTCAGCTCCTTAAAGTCTGAGACCAGATTTGAACTTAGGTCTTCCTGATTCCTACCTGCCTCCAAAAGCCAAGGTAAAGACCTGAGAAAGGTTTATTATACTGGTGAAATCACAATCTCATTTAAAGAAACTAAGCAAAATAAAACTCCCCAAATCCTCAGTTAGTGAGATCTCATGTCCAATAGTGAAGACATGTTTGGTTATGAAAAGAGCTGAATTGTACAAGAAGAAGAAATGGAGGTGAAAATAGACTTTTCCTTGAATGTAAATGACTGAATTCATGTTGGAGTCTCTCAGGGATTAGTACTCCTAGTATTTTCATTTTTATGTTAATTAAGCATCTCACAACATTACACCACATTGAATCCTATGTAACAAATGAGTTCTGAAGTCTACCCATAGTAATCTGGTTCTAGAACACTTTACTTATTTTTCTGAGGTGTTGGGCCATACATTTTGAGAATCATAATACAGCCTATCACTAGAAAAGATGTGGTGCACTATTTACAGACCATTGTTTATTCAGAATTTAAAAGTAAAAATCGGAATCCCAAAACTTCTGATTCTATTGATTTAATAGCAAGGTTGACAATGGCCAATAAATCAAGGTCAGTAATCAATCCCTCAGCGATTGTGACAAATGACAGGTTTGCAGAGCTTATTTTAACAACAGAAAAGGAGGAACTATATTTATGAGACATACATATTCATGATTTTACTGGTTAGTCACAGGATTTATAGGATTTTGGAAGTATTACAGGAACTGGGAAATAGGTTGATTTGCAATATTCAGCTTCTGGGTATGGCTGGGGCATTTCTGGGAATTTCCAGGGTGGTATAACTGTTAGTTTTAGTATTTTATTGGATTAGAATTCATGCTCATTATTCTGTGATTTTTTTGGGGAAGTACCTTTTGGTTTCTTATGGGGTGCCTATCATGAGTCTATACATAGTTCACTGAAAAGAACTAGTTAACTAAAAAGAGAAAATTATAGTCAGTAGGCTAGAAGTCAAACCTTACCTCATCCCTGCATCTTCCATCCACTAGAAAACGGACCATAACCTTCTGGACAGAGTCCTATGTTGTCTAATTTAACTCTATGATTATTTTATTCCTACAAAGGCAGATTTCATACCTTAACTTAGCTGCTGCCAAATCTTAACAATTTTGCTATTCAATAAATCTCTAGGTAAGTTCGGCCAAAGGGGATATCTATGGAAGTTTTTAGTTTTACTATTAGAGTTAGCTCTTGTTAAGGAAAGGAAACAATACTACCAAGATAAGTAAAAAGAATCAATATTAACTGATTCAAAGATCATCCTTTTCACCAGGCAAGAAGCAGTAAGGTTTCTTAACCACTTACTATGTGCCAGGCATAATGCTAAGTGGTGGGGTCACACAGAAGGGCAAAAATAGTTCCTACATTCAAGGAGTTCACATTCTAGCAGGAAACCTGATATGTGAATAGCAAGGGAGCTATAGTTTTTATGCAGAGTAGATAGAAGGTAATCTCAGAGAAGAGGTCGCTAGCAGTAGATCCTCGTGCACAAGACAGGATCTGACTGGATTTTCTTCCTTTTCAGATGCAGACTACTGTGACAAGTGCCCAGAAGATGAATATCCAAATAAGGACAGAGATGGCTGCCTCCCCAAGGTTGTGACCTTCCTAGGTCTTGCAGAACCTTTGGGGATGGCTCTGGCATTGATAGCTGTTTCCTTCTCTTTCCTGACAGCCCTGGTTCTCTGGGTGTTTGTGAAGTTTCGAGACACTCCCATAGTCAGGGCCAACAACCGAACTCTCAGCTATACTCTTCTCATCTCCCTCACCTTCTGTTTCCTCTGCTCCCTGCTCTTCATTGGCCGTCCCACTGCAACCACCTGCCTCCTCAGACAAACAACTTTTGGAGTTGTCTTCACTGTGGCCGTGTCCTCCATTTTGGCAAAAACCATTATGGTGGTTCTGGCCTTCAGGGTAACAAGACCAGGTAGTAGAGTCAGGATGTGGGTGCAATCTAGGGTGCAATCTGTTGTTCTTACCTGCTCTGGTATTCAAGTGATTCTCTGTGGCATCTGGCTGGAAATTTCTCCCCCCTTCCCAGACATGGACCCACACTCCGAACCTGGTCACATCATCATTCAATGTAACGAGGGCTCTGATATTGCCTTCTATGGTGTCCTGGGCTACATGGGCTTCCTAGCCCTGGGGAGCTTCACTGTAGCTTTCCTGGCCAGAAACCTGCCTGACACCTTCAATGAAGCCAAGTACATCACATTCAGCATGCTGATGTTCTGCAGTGTGTGGGTCTCCTTCCTCCCCACATACCAGAGCACCAAAGGGAAGGCCATGGTGATTGTAGAGATTTTCTCCATTCTGGCCTCCAGTGCTGGGTTACTGGGCTGCATCTTTATTCCCAAGTGCTATGTGATCCTGCTGAGGCCAGAAAGGAATACCCAAGAAGGGATAAAGAAAACAGTGAATTCAAAAGTTAGGAATTATTCTGAGACATTGCTGCAGAATTCCTGCCAGAGACATACAAAGTTGAATATTAACCCACATTAGTGTGGGATGCCTATGTTTAACCATCTTGTTGGCACTTGAATTTGAACTTGTTCTTTTTCTAATTCACAATATATTGCCAGAGATACCTGGAGTGTGATGGTAAATGTTCACCAAAGACCTCTCTGCAAATGCATCACAAATTTCTTTATTTAATCTGCATCATTAAAATTTCCTTAAGTCTAGATATTAACAAAGCAGTAAATCAAGTCCTATGTGTAGCATTTTCCAATTCTAAGGGATAACTCTACATCCCCAAATTTTAACAATCAACTCTCTGGAACTGGGATTAACCGACTCCAGCAATACACTATTGGTGTCAGTGCCTTTCAGGGCCCCTCACCTATTCTAGAAACCATAACTGAGAACTTCTGACTTTCTTGACATGAAATCTATGGCAGCATTACCTTTTCCATACTGTATTCTTCTTTAGGCACCACCTACATCCTGACCCCTCAGCCTGGATCAATGAATCACCCTCCATATATACATGACTTAAAGTCCTATGCTCTGTATTCTACACTGTACTGTTCTGTATATATTTTTATCAATGACTTGGATGTATGTTAAGAAGGCATCTTTATTAATTTTCCAGATAACATAAATCTGAATAAAGCTAATATATTCAATGACAAAGTTCTCAGGTGGTCACAGTGCCTTTACTGGACAGAATATCAGGCACAATTGAGCCAGATGAAATTTAATAGAGATAAAAGGAAGATGTCACACACACACACACACACATGTTCAGAAAAAGCTTCACAAATATCTTAGGGGAGAAACATCGGTTTACAGTTCATTTGAAAAAAACAATAATCCAATGGAGAGTGGGTAAAATGAGAAGGGAGGTTATTAGTGGATCTAAGGTTGAACTAAGTTATATGTCTGGAACCAGGCAAGTGACAGAACCATTTTATTCTACTTAGTTCTACTATATCTGGTTCATTGTGTTCAATTCTGGGCAGTATATTTGAAGAAATAAATTGATAGCCTGAACACAACTAGTATATCAAAGGGACAGATGAGAGGCAGCTGTGTGTGTGTGTGTGTGTGTGTGTGTGTGTGTGTTCTTCCTTCATTGCCGAAGACCATGCCATCAGAGAAATGATGACATGACTTGTGCTTGACTTTGTTTTGAGCGAGGCAGGGCTGTGCAAGTCACCAGCCTCACTTTTCCTCCAGAGCCACCTGAATCCAGTGACTGGATGACATCAGGATGACTGGAGATGACCCAGGATGAGGCAATTGGGGTTAAGTGACTTGCCCAAGGTCACACAGTTAGTCAGTGTCAAGTGTCTGAGGTGAGATTTGAACTCAAGACCTCCTGATTCCTGCACCGGTGCTCTATTCACTGCACCACCTAGCTGCCCCAGAGAAGTAGCTATGTAATAGTCAATCAATCCATAAGCATTTATTAAGCAATGACAAGGCGGCTGGCACTGTGGTAGGTGCTAGGGATACAAAAATGGTAATAAAGTTACATTCAAGTGGGGGAGACATGTTAATTACACATACATACATATACATACATATGTACATATATACATATACACACACACAGACAGAATAAATATAATGAAAATGTATGTCAAGTATCTAAATCCAAGGTAATTTGGAGAGGACAGTGCTAACAGTTGGAGGAATGAGGAAAAACTCAAAACAATAGGAAGATAGATTTGTAGATCAATAATAGTCTGATAGATTGATAGAATGAAAGCTAGATGCATGGATGAATAGAAGTAACAAAGAAGGAAGGAAGGAAGGAAAAAAACTATTTATTAAGAACCTAACAGGTATCAAGCATTGTATAAATCCTTGAGTCCTTATCCCGAAGGTGTTTACATTCTAACAAGTGAAGAAAAACAAAGAGAAATTGGAGAGTGGATGGAGGTAGTCATGCTGGGAAAAGGCTGCTGCAAGGAGTGTATTTCAGGCATGAAGGAAACCCAATGTAAAAGCATAGGTATAAGAGACATAGCAGTGTCTTTGTGTGTATATGTGTGTGTTTCTGAAGAACAGAGAAGGCTCATTTGGATGTAATACAGCATGAAGGAGGGAGACTGGTGTCCAATGGGGCTGGATGGTTGGGTGGAGTCCAGGTTGTGATGGGTTTTAAGAAGTAGAGGAGATTATATTGAATTTTACAGGAAATAAAAAGCCTTTGTAGATGATCAGAGGAGAGGTGTGGTCAGGTTTCTATACTGGATGGACTGATAAGGTGATGGATTTGAGATATGGAGACCAATTACTAGATTATTGCAATGATCAATGTGAGAAGCTGAAGGGGCTATGAACTTGGATGAGTATGGAACTGACCTGTGAGAGTGGAGAGAAAGAATGACAGAGGCTGTGAGGGTAGAAATGCAACTGTAACAGCAAGGACCCTGGCATACACAAGAGGGCCTGCTGTACATGTTCTTAGATTTGCTTTTCTAAAACGAAAGCAACTTATAAGGGGTCAATGATCTACTTCAATCAAATACATATATCATTCACAGTTTAGGGGAAAAATCAGCACCCTGAACTTCAGAGAAAATACAAACGGAGAAATAAAGACCAACAGACAGGGCTTCCAACTGTCTAACCAAAGTCAATAAGTGCATCATTACCAGAGAGAGAAGACATAACATATGGGTTTTCAAAGTTGGGGGGCTTCTTAAAATGACTTCTCAGAGTCTCATCTGGCATAGAACCTTCTTCCAAAAAATAAGCCCCAAAGTAAAACGTCACCTCAGAGTATATATACTCTTTTCAGGGCTGGAGGGCATGACCCTAGTGACCCTGTGCCTCATTAGAAGTTAACAAAAGGTATCTGAGGCCTATTAATGGGTGGGGAAGATCTTTAACACTTTCCCCCCACCATTAATCTTACATTAACCTTAAAGGAACACATGGCAACTGATGGCTGTAGTGCCAATGTGATACCCACAGCAACCACTATGGATATGCATGTGTATTTCCAAAGTACATTCACAAAATATAAACTCTTTTCCTCACAGATGAAACCAAGACATTTATTCAAACACCAAAAAGTCAAATCCGTCATAGTAACAAAGAAATCTATACACATTATCAGTGCAGGGAGCATGGCCATCCCCAAGCATGCCCTCCATCAGGTCTCTCCATAAACAAAAATTAGACAAAATCATTCCCTCTCTCACTCACACTAGCTGCTCTGCCTCCTCTCTCTCTCAGCTCCACATCACTCTCTCTCCCTGCTCCACCCATTCAGCAAGCTCCTCCCACCATAGGCTTGTGACTGAAGCTGTGGGCTAGGCCAAAGCTCAAAGAAGGTCATGTAAGCCTATTAAGGGGCAGAGAAATTCCTCAAATTCCCTTACCGTTACAATGGCCTACATGGGAATGTGACCCCTCATGACAGAGCAGTCATTTTTATGGATTCTAGAGAGGCCCATCTCCTTTATGGGTAGCAGAGACCTACCCCTAAGGGGAACCTCATGAGACTCCATGAAGGGAGAAAAGAACTTTCAGGAAGTACCTAGGGCAACCTACACATGGGGCTCACTTCCATCATGCCTTGACCACACTCTCCCTATTGATCACACACGTCCATGGAGTCTATGCCATAATACTGGATTATTGTCTTTGTAATTACTCTTCTTGCTATATCTTCACTTTTCTAAATGCTAATGGAATTCTATTGGCAGATTAATATTGAAGATTATACATAATTGGGACTCTTGAACTGTCCTATAAGAAACTTCAAATATTTGGGATGAGTCCTAGAATTCTAAAGGAGAAAATGGGTGTCTGACTTCTGGAGATTTAATCTACCAGTGCAGGTGGGAGTGGAAACTGAGGTGACAATGGTGGCCAAACTAGTATAAGCCAGAGAGGGGAGGGGAACATCCTTGGGGACCATCAGGTAGCTTCCAATCCCTCAAGTATTTTTTTGCTACCAAATATATTCAAGACATTGCACAAGGCTGTGAGGACAGAAGAAAAAGATAGTGTTGCTCTCAAGGAAATTCTATTCTATTGGAGGTCACAGATGTACTAGGCAAGAAGATAAGTATGTACATGATTCTTCAAGAAGGAGGCAACAGGAACAAAGCAGCTTCTGGTGACACATTTTCCAGTCACAAGAGTGATAAGAGTTGGAAATTGTAATTCTTCTCATCTGAGGAAGAGAGGAAAACATCAGATCTTCAGATCAGAGGGTGTATTGCCTTTAACCTGTCCCTGCTTTACTTCTGCTTGATTGTAATGTTTACTCTCTTAAAGAAGATATTTGATAAGTTTAATACAATTTCTAATAAATACCTGGGACTGATCCTATCAGTGAGTCATAAACATTTGTTTAAGCCTGTACTATGTGCCCGGCACTGTGCTGGACACAGGAAATTTTAGAAAGAGAAAAACCATCTGCCCAGATGGAGCTCACAGGCTAATGAGGGAGATAACACGCAGACAACTGTGCACAAATGAAATACATACAGAAGAACTTGGAGATAATCACTAAAGGGAAGGTGCTTTCATTAAGAAGGACCAGGGAAACCTTTTTGTAAAAGATGAGCTTTTAAGAAGGATTTTAAGGAAGCCAGAAGTCAGAGATGAAGAGGGAGAGACATTGGCATGGGACCAATGAAAATACTTGGAGTCGGGGGATGGAATGTCCAGTGTAATGAACAGTGAGGAGGCCAGAGTCACTGGTTCTGAATATCAGCAAAGGGTGGGAAGCCAAAATAGCAGAGTAGTGGAAATATTCACAGAAACTCTCCCAACATTCCCCT
>CM052673.1:2679031-2694612 GCA_028533205.1 Lagorchestes hirsutus
TTTTTTCTCTTTCTAAATTTTTCAAACCCATTACTCAGACTACTCCACCATCCTTTACATTTCAACCACATCCCAGATTGAACCTACTACTAAAACCCTATTTCCCCAACCTATGTAGTTCATTTTTTTGTGGATATCAGTTACTGATTTGTTACTTTTAATATGATGAAACACCAGATTTGACATCTAAGTTAGCAATATGATGCAAGCATATTTTATCTTTAATTGTCTTTGTAGAGTAGGACATGAATGTCTATATAAAAAGACTGTAGCAGATGCCTCCTAGAATCTAGTTCTCGTAAACATTGTATTTGTGCATTTGTGCATTGTATTTGGGCAGGTTTACTGAGAACAATAAGATTAAAGGCAAATTTAGTAGCCAAAAAAGAGTCCAGTTTCACATCCTGTAACAAATGGTGTACCTCTCCTCCTTCCAAGGGAAAGAAAAAACCCTCTCCCCCAAAAAGACAAAAACAAAACAAAAAGCCTAGCAGCATATTTTCCAAAAAAAGAGAAAAAATTTACAAAATGTTTCAGTACTCTCTTCCCCTCCCATCAAAAACCAAACAAAAATAAAGTGCAGCACCATAAAAGTGTCAAGAAAATAGCCAAGTTCTTTCTTTCTTGTAACAAAATAGCATTTAGCCTCAGCAGTCTTAACTGAACTATACAGTGTCCATCATTTTCGGTTCATCATCCTCTTTATGAACCACTGAGTTTAAGCTGCAGAGCACTGTATTTGTACAACACTGAAGATAATCTGGATTCTGTGGTAAGGATTCTGATATACCTAGAGATCCAACACCAATGGGAGGAACATGATTCTGAACTGACACAGGCTGGAAACTTTGTGTTTGAGAATAGAGTCTTACTCTTGACTTGAATGCTTCAAGTTCATTTTTCAAGGCTTTCATTTTTCACCTTTGACTTTCTGGAAAAATAAACGAAAACATCCTCGTGGGTCCACATTACAGCTTTTGGCCATTTCCATAATAAACTGCATTACAACGACTTGATACTTGTTCCATTAGAGTCCCTTTCTTTTCAGCTTCTAGACGAAAACACCACAAGAGACATACTTAGCAGTTTCTTCATACACAAGGTGTGGCTGGTCAGTCAAGAATCTCTGACTATCATGCCATCGACTTAGTATACCAAAATGTCTAATCTTTTGCTCATATCTCTGCATAAATGATTTGGATTTATCTTCATCTTCTATTTCTTTACTTTTATCTTGATGGAGAACATCCATGCTGTCCATGTTCCACAAACACGTTCTCTCTGACTATATCAGGGTCTTTTCTTTTTGTCTCCACGCTTATTCCCTTTGCCTCAGTTCGGACGCTGCTGTTGTGGTTTGGCATGTTCTTGATGCGGGGGCTCAGAGTTATGCAGTGCTAAACTACAAAGTGTCTGCTGAGCTTCTGCTAGATTCCATTTGCATGCTACAGAGCTTTTCACAAACGCTTTGTGTTTTTGGCAAGCCAGTTCAGTTCTTTGGCTACACATCTTGGGGCTGTCCCCAGGAGGCTGCGGGATGTGGAAAGAGGAGGGGGACACATCCAGCTCCGTCTCCTCGTCAGCCTCCCCGCCATCCCGGGGGAGGTTCCAGGGTCCAGGTGGCAGCCCCTGCCGCTCCACAGCCCCGCTCCCTATGTAGTTCATTTCAACCCAAGGGATTGTCTTCAATAATCTGCATATCACAAAATTCCAATGCTCTCTCTCAAGAGATCGAAGAGCTCCAAGTCTTTCATTCTCCCAAAAAGAAATAGAGACTCTCATTATCTGGTCCTAGTCCTAACATAGAAAGAAGGCTGTATGACAAATCCTTAAAAAAAATTCATTAAGATATTTAAATGATTACAAAATCTTTTAGGAGACATGCAGTGGCCTCTGTTCCTGTTGAAACTCAAGAGTGTTAGGAGATCACAAAAGGCTTGACTGCCTGCTTAATAGTTTTCTAAATTAAAAATCATACTCAACCTCCTCTTTGCCTTTTTCAAATCTGGATAGAGTTAATTAACTCTTAATAATATACAGATCAAGAGAGAGGATTTCTCTCATACTCTACACCATTGTTTATATAAAAAAACTTTTACAATGTTAATATATGTTTCAGGCAAAGTACTGAAATCCTAACTGACTGCATTTAAGGCTATGGAAGAAAAGTACTGATCATTGTCTCACAAGACAAAAAACTTATTTTTGCAGTTTGAACACACTGCCTTCATGTCTGATTGTTTTGAGTGGCAAAGATGGTTCTCTAGATTTAATTTAAACATCCTAACTTTCCATTAGGTGGATCATTACTTAGTCTCACTTGGGATGATGGACTTGCTCCTAGAAAACAACTCAAACTGGCTACAGCCAAGCTAAGGCTACTTGGTGTGAGATATTATCAGTTAGGTGCTGCAAGTTGAAGACCCGTCAAAGCAAAAAAAATCTTTGGATTTTTGCTCAGAGAAGAAGATCCCTCCTTTGATTCCACATCCCAAACTAACTCCTGGCAGAGTCTGACTCTGCTTTTTCTTTTCCCTTACTTGATAAGCTAATCTTAGGAAACCTTACACAAAGGGACATAGAGGCAAATGGAACACAGCCTTAGTGACCAAGAAAGTGAAAAGCTGAGGTTGAAAATTCCTTTTTTTCCTTGCTTTAATATCTCCCTCAGTTTATTCTCCTGACAGAATCCTTTTGAAGCACGTCTGCTTGAAAAGGTTAAGAATAGGTCCTCTCAAGATCCTCTTGGGCAGACTTACACACCTCAACACCTTTGCTTAAAGAGTCCTTTCACACAAACACACACACATCTTACTTTATATGTAACCCCAAGACTTGAAAACAAGGCTTATAGCTTTAGAGATTCTCTCAAAGAGTATTGGCCCAGATTTCTCTATTTGATAGAACTCTAGTCTTGCCAAAAATTCAGTATATATTGCTAATGCTTTGGGGTTTCCTGGCAATTGGTTTCATAAACTGAATATCCAGAACACCTTGAATTTCCCAAGTGGCCCTTACTATGGACACAGGTTTCTGTCTCTCATCCCCATACAGCTTATTTCAGGGGATCTTTTTCAAATAGACCTATCTGACTTGATCTGCCTCCCTGTGAGAGTGAAAATTAGAAAAAAAAAGACTGAAGCACAAACACTAAAAACAGACGTAGATATATATTTATATTCTTGCCCAGATAAAATTTGGGAGAGTCAGATTCCCAACAGAGAATCCTCCTTGTGGAGAATCTCTCCCTGTGGGCCCAGGTGAGGAGAACTCCTTGTTAAGAATCTAGAGTGACAGGATGTGGTACCTTCATGGTTAGTCAAAACTGTGACATTTAAAAAGGTTTGAGAAAAAATAGTTTCTTTGAAATTGTCATTTTATTAATAAGGCCAGTAGGTTATTGATACAAGAATGGTCATTTGGCCATCTCTCTTACACCAAAGACCCCAGTGGTGGTGGGGTCACAATTTATATACCCTTTGAAGAGATATTCCCAAGGGGTGGCAATCAACTAGGAATGATCAACACAAAAATAGGTTTGGGCTATGTTAAAATGAAGGTCTTGGAGTATCTGACTTAGGTCAAAGAGATATCAATTCCTATACCACTCTCTGGAAAATGGGGAGAATCAACTTTTCCCCAGGCCTGTCACAGTAAATGCAATGAACAAGAATATACTCATTAGACCACATTTAGAATGTCTTTTACTGTCTGATTAGATGTTGGCCTGGCTAAAATTTCCCACACTGGTTGACTTCTGGCTGAGAAAGTTAAAAAAGGAGGAGAGCCTTGGTCTTAATATAATAATTAATTATTAAGCATAAGAGAAATATTCAACTCTCACAACCTTCCTGGAGAAATAAACACCAAACCCTCAGACATCACTCAATTGAAGATCAGAGAGCCTGGATATCTCTAAATATGAGAGGAGTTTCATCATCCATTTTTATATCCCTAAGGATCCACATTTTGGTGCCCAAACATACTTCTGTTCTCCCAAGAAATCCAATACAAATGATTCCTCCAGTTTCCAGGCACAGCTCAGGCTACATAAGTCAGCCTGTTAGACTTCTCTAGTCTGGAACACAAAGACATCCATGCATAGTGTCAGTATGGATACTGAAGGGCAGGATAGGGGAGGTGGGGTAATCAATGACAGAGAATCCTAGTAACCCTTATCTCTGTATGTTTTCAAGGACATGGCCCCTGAGAAAGGGAAGAGAAGTTCAGAAGAGCAAGAGAAACAGAGACAAAGAGAGACAGAGATAAAGGGAGAAGAAATATAGAGATAGAGACAAAATTAAAGAGAAACAGACAGAAATAGAGAAAAAGGCAGAGACATAAAGACAAAAACAGAGGCAGCCATTGTGTGTACACACACATACACACACACACACACGCACACACACATACAAAGAGAGACCCAGAGAGAAAGATAAAGACACAGAGACAAAAAGGCAGAGAGAGGGAGATACAGACCTAGAAACACAAATAGAAAGACATTTCTTCTCTTTAGCTTTGTAAGACTATTGAAGAAATGGAACCTAATTTACAGGAACAAAAGCTGGAGAGGGGAAGGTGGGAGTTAAGTGGCTAGGGCTTTCCTGTTTTCCATTTCTTTGTAAAGAGAATGTTTTCAAAAATCCACTCAGTGAAAATGAACTCTTCCATACTGACAGGCACTTACTGATAATTCCTACAGTCTTTGTTAGGCTGACTTGTAAAAAGTGCTGCTCCTGTGACTTTGCTGATTTTCACTGCATACAGAGGGAGAAAGCTTCCAATCACCAGGTCTCCATCCCTGCTGAGGCTGGGACTGATTTTGTGGAAGCAGATGGACTCCTCTGTCCTGCACACAGAAGCAGGAAACTGCAGGAGCAGTGTCAACAGCAGGATAGGAAGACGCCAGAAATTGTCTCTCTGAACGTGAAGTAGCATCTCCCTGAGTAACAGCCAAAGCCCCAAACCTGGAAGGAGCCAAGTAACTGCCTGGATCAGAACAAAGTCAACTGCTTAGGTCATTGACTGATGAGGAACTGTCCAGCAAGAAAAATATTGCTGATGTCCAGTCTGAAGTCCTCTGTTTACATTTGAAGGAACAGAGCCAGGCCCTTGTCCAGTACAAGGACAATGATGTAAGACCAAGGACTAAATTTATAAGGCTTCTCTTGCTGTTGACAGCACTGTCTCTCAGTAACATCATGATTAGTTACTGGGAGGGGCCCCTCACCTTGAACCCCAGACTCCAAAGAGACATCTGGTCCATTGGGAGACTTAAGGACTGTCCTTTCCCGGAGCATCTCCAGCTGTGTCTGCAACTAAGGAAAAAACAGAAGTCAAATAACATGTTTTTGCTTCTTGCTGCCTGTTCCCAGCAGAGCTCACCAGATGACTGAAACTTTGGAGTCTCAGTGACTCCTTCTCACCTAGAGATAATTGTGTGTTCCCGGATCAGCACAAGGCTTAGGGACTCTGGGGTTGGCCCATGTTGTAACTTCATTGAGGACAATCTGGGAGGGGATGTTGAATCTGGCTGTTTCAGAGTATTCAGTGTGAAAAGACAATAAAAACTTTTAGTTCAGATAGCTGTGCTGAGAGCTGACCATTGATGGTCACATTGTCTACAATGTTCACTGAACCAGGGGTCATGTGTACCAGGGCTCATGCGCCCAAAATACAGAATAATCACCTCCTAAATTATGTGCACATAAATTTCATTTCTCAACATACTCAGGATCAGAAAAGCTTAGAGATAGAGTTTTCCTAATTCAGATTGTACTGAACAGAAATCCATTCTTCCAGGACAAGCATTGGATTCCCATCAGTGCCTCAGGATTTCTGCCTCAGTAATACCATGCTTATAGACTCTGAGGATGTATATTTTTCTCTCAAGATCATAGACTCTTGGAACTCAGAGGTGAGGGGAACTTCAAGGCAGCTTCCCACCTCTGACATCATTTTAAATCGAAAGAGACTGAGGCCAATAGACATCATGTAACTTGCCTAACTTTATATAGTAAGCAGCAGAAGAATGATTCAAATTCAGGGCATCTGCTCCCAAGCCCAGGGCTCCCCCTCTAAGCATTTCCTTTCTAGTGACAACTTTCCCCTCAGGAGCTGCATCCCTTTCTGACCCTCCATGTCAGTAGTGTTCCCTTCAAGAACCATTGGATCATACAAGGCAGGGCCTGGAAGGGGTCTTAGAGTCATCAGGCAATCACTGATTCCTTAAGTAGAATTTCCAACATCTGGGAGAAATTCAGTTGAGAAAAGAGGCAGGAAAGGGATGCTGGTGCACTCTAAGTTCACTCGATGGGAGTCCAGGGGGTGCCACTGAAGTTGCTGATCCTGGAAATCCCAGATGACATGGGTTCCCTACCCCACTGGCATGATACAGGTTGTCTGCCCTGTTTGGAGGTCGTGAAGTGGTATGGCTAACAGCACTGGACTTGCTGTCACAAACTTGAGTTGAGATATTACTTCAGATAATCATTTGCTATGTTACCTTAAGGAAGTCAATTAGCTTTATCTCTCTCTTCCCTGATCTGTAGAAAAGGAGAGAAAAATAGTACCTTCCTTGTATGGTTGTTGTGAGATTTCAAGTTGATAACACAAATAAAGTGCTTTCCAGACTTAAATCACTATATAAGTGCAGGCTAAAGGTTAATATTATAAACTGGAACAATGAAGCAGAAACCCAGACTTCAAGAGAGGTCTCTGAATGATGGTCTGGTCCAGGACCAGGTGGAGCAGAGGAGGCAGGATGTAGAGGCAAAGGGCCACAAGAGGACGGTGACATGGGGATGAATCCTATTCCTCATGGATTTGAAAGTCAGGGGACAAAGCTTAGGTCCCCCCATTATATATCTTCATGAACAAACTGAATAGGAATCTCTCAAACAATATACTTGATAAATATTCAATCAGTCACTTCTAAAATATCTTCAGTAATCAAGACATCATAGCCTCCTGAAACAGCTTCATTATACTTTCAGATGGTTCTGAGAGTCAGGGAGTTATTCCTTATATCAAAAATAAATTGGTCTCTTTTAATTGCATCCACTGTTACAAATTCTGCTGTTTAGGGCCTGTCAAAATCAAATGAAAATCGTTGACTTATGGCAATCCTTTAGATACTTTATGACAGGGAGGTTTCAGAGAAGATGGTGGAACAAGACAGGAAATTACCCGGTTTTCTTAAATCCCCCTCCCCCAAATGATTTAAAATAATAAAAGGCGGTATAAAGGAGTTGTCCAATTTAAGACAACTTGAGAAGACATTAGAATAGGTCTGAACTCCCAAGATCATGGTATGGTCTGAATGATGTGCCTATACCTTCAGTCATGTACCACTCCTAATCAAGAAACAAAAGCCCTGGTTGAAGCCCCTGCTTCAGCAACTTTTGCTCCATAAACAGTGTGGTGTCAGACAGCTGATAAAGGGGAGATTTCAGTGCCCTAAGCAGATACTGAATAGGAGTCCTTGGGCACTAACTGAACAAAGTCCCTGGCTATGGGCAAGAAAGAGCAAACACATGCTACTGAGTGAGGCTGCAGAGGGGAAATGACTTTGCTGGCTATGTTTAATTGCAAGAGAGTGAAGTCCTTGGTTTTGGTTCCAGGGCAGAGGGGTGAGCTGACATTAGCAACAAGGGAAAGGATCACAAGGAGTAAGTGTAGTTTTGGTGACAGAGTTGGTGGAGGCCCTGGTCATATCTCAGGGGCAGAGAGAAAGATCTGGTATCAGCACTCAGGCAGAACCCAGAAAACATTAACTTAAAAAACTGAAGGTTGAGGCATTCCTCCTTCAAGAGTAGAGCCCAACTCAGATATAAAATTAAGGGCCAAGAAGTAAACTAATTAAATACTGAGCAAGCAAAGAGAAAGGTCCCCAATACTGACAGCTGCTATCATGATAGAGAAGATCTGGGTTCATTCTCAGAAGACAATGAAGCAAAACAGCTATTTCTACTTCAAAGAAATATGTTAAATGGCCCCAAAGAGTTCTTGGAAGAGTTAAACAAGATCTTAAATCAAATGAGAGGTTGAGGAAAAATTATGAAAAATAAGAGTAATTTAAGAAAATCAAGAAAACTATGAAAGGAAAATGAATCAATTGGAAAGAGATCCAAAAATTTGTCTAAGTGAATAAATAGTAAATGACAGTCATCGTGTACTTTGCCATCTCTTCTGCAGTTAAACATTCCCGGAACTTTCAAACAATCTTCATGTGGAAGACATTCCAGGCTCCCCAACACCTTTATTGTTACTAGATACCCTTGTCTCTTTCTTGCCCAAACTGCTAGTTGTAGCCTTCTGAGAGATGCTGCAAAATAGTGGAATAGGAGGATCCTTTTCCATTTTTATAAATGGGTTTTCCATTTATTGTAAGACACTGACATTGTTGTAAACATTGTCATCCTCCCAAAGTGGATGCATTTCAGCTTTGCAAACCTTACAAGACTAGAGACCAGTTAGTGACTATTAATATCCCAAGTACCAGTGGTGAGTGGAATTCCCTTTGCAGAAGTTTCTGTCCTTTTTTTTTTGTTTCAACCAAAACAGGGTGGGATATCCACTGCTGTGGTGAGAAGGCCAGGGTTGGGTGAATCAGACAATTTTTAGGGCACCTTTTATAGCTTCTTCTTCACCTCAGGAAGTGAGCAGTTTGGTCCTTAAAAGGCTTCTCAGGGGGGTGGAGCTAATCCCAGGGAGAGTAACAGCACAGACTTGCTAGCGCTCTCCCCACAAATCCAGCCAACTACCTGTAAAAATGATTCTACACAAATTCTGGAGCTTTAGAACTCAAAGAATGAAAAGGTAAAGCAAGTCTCCAGCCCAAGACAGCCTGGAAGGTCTCCAGGAAGTATCTCTCATGCCATGCTGAGAGCAGAGAACAGTCCATTGTGGGACATGCCAGCACAGATAAGACATGAGCAGGCTTTGGGGGACTGAATCTAGGGCATGTGTGGTAGTTTCCAGACTTCATGACCCCAAAAGGAGGAGGACAAATTGGAAGGTAAGTGGAAAAAAGCCTGTGGGACCTGTGCGAAAAAGCAGTGGTCTGGTCTCAGCACCAGGGAGATGGAAGAAGTGGATGGGTCCATGGAGGAGGAGCCCTTGACAGCAGGAGCAGGGGCAGGGGCATCAGCAGTCAGCAGCTGTTTCTGGAACTCTAGGCCCTTAGATTGTGGACTGATCAAGCTGCTGACAGTATACTCCCCATCCCCTGGAAGCAGAGAACTATCTTGACAAAGAGCTCAAAAATCAAGGCTGGGAAAATGATGAAAATTGGAAAAAGAATCAGACTATAGAATCTTGCTTTGGTGACAAGGAATACCAAAGTATACAAACAGAAGACAAAAAATTCAAAGCCCCTACATCTAAAGACTACAAGAAAAATATGAATTGGTCTCAGACCATGGAAGAGCACAAAAAAGATTTTGAAAACCTTCTCTTACTAGAGAAGTAGGGGGAAAATTGAGAAGAGAAATGAGAGTGATGCAAGAAAATAATGAAAAAAATGAGTCAACTGCTTGCTAAAGGGGACCCAAAATGCTGAAGAAAATAACACCTTAAAAAATAGAGTAACCCAAATGCAAAAGAGATCCAAAAAGTCAATGAGGAGAAGAATGCCTTAAAAAGCAGAACTGGTCAAGTGGAAAAGGAAGTCCAAAAGCTCACTGAAGAAAATCATTCCTTAAAGATTAGAATGGAGCAGATGGAAACCAATGACTTTATGAAAAATCAAGAAGTTATAAAACAAAGCCAAAGGAATGAAAAAATAGCAAGCAATGTGAAATATCTCACTGGAAAAACAACTGATCTGGAAAATAAATTCGGGACAGACAATCTAAAAATTATTGGACTACCTGAAATCCAAGATAAAAAAGAGCCTAGGCATCATCTTTCAAGAAATTATCAAGGGAAACTGCCCTGATGTTGTAGAACCAAAGGGTAAAATAGTTATTGAAAGAATCCACCGATCACATCCTGAAAGAGATTCCCAAAGGAAAAGTCTTAGGAATATTTAGTCAAATTCCAGAGCTCCCAGGTCAAGGAGAAATACTGCAAGCAGAAAGAAAGAAACAATTTGAGCATGTGGAAATACAATCAGGATAACACAAGATCTAGCAGCTTCTACATTAAGGGACTGGAGGGCTTGGAATATGATATTCTGGAAGTCAAAGACACCAGGATTAAAACCAAGAATCACCTATCCAGCAAAACTGAGTATAATACTTCAGGGGAAAAAATGGTTATTGAATGAAATAGAGGACTTTCAAACATTCTTATTGAAATGACCAGAGCTGAATAGAAAATTTACCTTCCAAACTCAAGAATCAAGAGAAGCACAAAGAGGTAAACAGGAAAAATAAATCATAAGGGACTTACTAAAGCTAAACTGTTTGAATTCCTACATGTAAAGATCATATTTGTAACTCTTGATACTTTTCTTAGCATTAGGGTAGTTGGAGGGATAATGGTGGGCTGGGGGATGATAGAAGGGAGGCTAAATGGGAGGAGGGGGGTAATTGGAAGTAAACACTTTTGAGGAGGGATAGAGTTGAAAGAGACAATAGAATAAATGAGGGGTAGGATAGAATGGAGGGAAATACAGTTAATCTTTCACAATATAACTGTTATGGAAGTGTTTTGCATGACTACACATGTATAACCTATACTGAATTGCTTACCTTCTCAGTGGGGATGTATGGGGAGGGAGGGAGGGAGAGAATGGAAGTTTTAAAAATGAATGGTAAAAATTGTTTTTACATGCAACTGGGAAATAAAATGTATAGGCAATGGGATATAGAAATCTTTTTTGCCCTACAAGAAAATAGAGGGGATGAGGATAAGGGAAGGGAGGGGTGTGATAGAAGAGAGGACAGATTAGGGAAGTGGTAATCAGAATGAATGCTGTCTTGGTGGAGGGGAGAGATATGTTGAAAATTTGGAATTCAAAATCTTCTGGAAGTGCTTGTTGAAAACTAAAAATAAATAGATAAGCAAGTATACATATACATATCTACACGTACATGCATATGTACACATACATGAACACATGCATATATACATGTACATACATGTATACACTTGTGTGTGTGTATGCATGCATATATTTAAGGCTTCTCAGGCACCCGGGGAATGCCAATCCTACTGCTGCTTCCAGTGAGATGATGATCTTATGGTATGTGCTGCCTGTGGGCCAGGTTGTGAATACAGATCCCAGTCACCTGCCTGTTGCCATAAGACTTTGAAATAGGTATAAGTGCTATGGGTGACATGTTCAAGGTTACAAGACCACGAATAGAATCAGGATGTAAGGGCAATCTAGGATTCCAGCTCTGTTGTTCATATTTGCTCTAGGATTCAAATGATTCTCAGTGGTATCTGCCTAGGAACTATTCCCCACTTTCTAGACACAGACACATACTCTGAACCTGGTCACATCACTATGCATTTCAATGAGAGTTCTGATATTGTCTTCTACTGTGCCCTGGGTTACATGGGATTCCTAGCCCTGGGCAGCTTCACAGTGTCTGTTCCAGCTGGGACCCTGCCTAACACTTCCAATGAAGCGAAGTTCATCATATTTAGAATGTTGGTGATTTACAGTGTATGTGTTTCCTTCCACCCCACGTACGAGAGCACTGAAAAGAAAGTCATGGTGACTGGGGAGGTCTTTATCCTGGCATCCAGAGCTGTTGCTGGGTTGCATATTTATTCCAAAATGCTATGTGATCCTGCTGAGGCCAGACAGAAATGCCCAGGGATAAAGAAGAAAGTGGATTCCCAGAACAAAAATGATTGTGGTTCAATGCCTAAAAATTTCTGCTAGAGTCCTAATTGGCTTAAATAATAATACACATTTGTCTAGCATGTCTCTATTTGACCATTGCAATGATTTAGAAATCACTTAATTATTTCAGTTATTTTTCCTAACTTTTTTACTACTCATTAAGGCCCCTCATATAATGGTATAGAAGGCATAGCTGAGTACTTCGGGAGATCCTGATATGCAATCTGTGAGAAAGTCACCTTTCCTTTAATACTCTTCTCATCAGCCACCATACATCTTAAAAATTTTTACTAAGACTTTCAGCTTTGATTAATGAATCTTTATCATATATTTTGACTTAGAATCCTCTTCTCTTTCTTGTACCCTGTTATAGCTCATTTTTTGTTAATCACATGGAAGAAAACAAAAAAAAAGGCATATGTAGATATCTAAATAGCACAAACCTGAATTATGGTTCAGTCGTTTCAGTAATGTCATTGTGACCCCATTTGAGATTTTCTTGGAAAAGATACTGAGCTGGTTTGCCATTTCCTTTTCCAGCTCATTTCACAGATGAGGGAACTGAACCAAACAGGATTCAGTGACTTATCCGGGGTCACACAGTCAGTAAATGTCTGAGGCCAGATTTGAATTCAGGAAGATGACTCCTCCTGAACCCAGACCTGGCCCTCTATCTATTGGAACACCAAGCTGCCTTAAATAACATAAACCTGAAAGAGATAACTATACACTTGAGAACAGTCCTGAAGTTTTCAAAACAACTTTATTTGGTGTAGTATCAGGGGAAATGAGTCAGCTGAAAATCAATACTAATAAGTACAAGTTGTTATATATTGATTTAAAAGGTAGGCCTCCCAAGTACAAGATAGGAGAGGCATTCCTATGTAGCAGCTCATCTGAAAGGAGTTCTGAGGGGGGAAGTCAGAAAGGGAGAGGTCATTAATACAATCACAGTCTCTTTGTCAGTAGTGTGATGTGACCAGCTAATATGATTTAGTGTTTTATTAAGAGATATATGTCTAAGGGGTAGAGCCAAGATAGTGGTGTAAAGTCAAGGACTCTTCTGAACTCCCCCAAATTCTCCTTGAAATAACATTATAATAATTCCTCCAAACAAATTCTTATGGAGCAGAAGGAAGAAAAGGATGTGGTGAAACAATTTTTCCAGTCCAAGAAAATATAGAAGGTTGCCAGAAAATACCTGTCTCACTGGAGAGAGAGTGGAGTTCAGGCTACTTCCAGGCAAGATAGCAGCACGTCTTGGGGGTCACTAAATTGACAGCGACAGCTTCTGGAATGCCCAGCCCACAGATGGTAAGGGGATCAAATAAGTAGGCAGAAGAAAATGATAGGGAAACAGGAAGTATTTACATGGAGAAATCAAAGATATCCATGTCATATGAAAAAATTCTCTAAATCACTATTGATCAGAGAAATGTAAACTAAAACAGCTCATAGACACCACCTCACACCTACCAGATTGTCTAATATGACAGAAAAGAAAATAACACATATTAGAGGAGATATGGGAACATGAGAACATTAAAGCGCTAGAGGTGGAGTTGTGAACTGAACCATCAGTTCTGCAGAGCAAATTGGAACTCTGCCTAAAGTGCTATAAAACTGTGTATCCCCTTTAACCCCTCAATAATGCTACCATATCTATAATTCAAAAGATTAAAAAGGAAAAGACAAAAGACACATATGTACAAAAATGTTTATAGCTGCTCTTATTATGATAACGAAGAATTAGAAATTGAAGAGATGCCCATCATTTGAGTAATGGCTGAACACCTTGTGGTAAATGATTATGATGGACTATTATTGCATCATAAGAAATGATGCTTTTAGAAAATCCAAGAAAGTATTCCATGAAGAGATCAAAAGTGAAATGAGCAAAACCACAATGGTGTACATAGTGATTGCAATATTTATAAGGATCAACTGTGAATGACTCAGTTACTCTCAGTAATACAAGAATCCAAGACAATTTCAAAGGATTTGAGATGACAAAATGCTACCAATCTCTAGAGAAAGAACTAATGAAGGTTGACTGAAGATGCCAGCATACTTCTTTTACTTTCTTTATTTTTCTTATTTTTTGTTATCTACTTTCTTTCACAACATGAAAAATACGTAATTATATGTTCCATGACTCAAATATGTATATATACATATATAAATATACATACACATATAACCTATATCAAGTATGTAACCTCTATCATAACATATAAATGTATGTATATATGTGTGTATATATACACACATACATATATACCTATATCAGATTATTTGCCTTCTCACTGAGGAGGGAAAAGAGAATTTGGAACTCAAAAACTTAAAAAATCAGTATTAAGAATTATTTCACATGTATTTGGAAAAGAATAATTGCATTTTTTCTTTCTTTTTAATTTTCAATATTCACTTCCATAAGATTTTGAGTTCTAAATTTTCTCCCCCTTCTTCCTCTTCCCCCCATTCTGCCTCCTCAGGACAGCATGAAAACTGATATAGGCTCTACATATACACTCATATTATACATATTTTCACAACAATTGTGTTATAAAGAAAAATTAAAACCAATGGGGGAACGCTTGAGAAAGAAGAAACCGAGAAAGAGAGAGAGACAGATAGAGACAGATAGGGACAGAGAGACAGAGAAAGAGAAGAGAGAGAGCAAATAGTATCCCGTTGATATTCATTTGGACTCCATGGTTCTTTTTTTCTTTTCCTTTTTTTGTATTTATTTATTTTTAGATTTCGACATTCATTTCCACAAAATTTTGAGTTCCAATTTTTCTCCTCATCTCTCCCCTCCCCTACTCCATAATGCCTTGCTTTCTCATTACCCCTTCCCTCAATGTACTCTCCCTTCTATAACACCTCACCCTTCCCTTATCCCCATCTTCTCTCTTTTCTTGTAGGGCAAGAAAAATTTCTACACCCCATTACCTGTGTATCTTATTTTCCAGTTACATGCAATCTCAACATTCTTTTCTAATGCTTTGAATTCCAACTTCTGTCTCTCCTTCCCTCCCTCACTATCCCTACTGAGAAGGCAAGCAATTCAATACAAGCTATATAAGTGTCATTTTGCAAAAGACTTCCATAATAGTCATGTTGTGTAATACTAACTATATTGTCCTCTATCCTACTCTGTCCCCCCTTTTTATTTTATTCTTTCATTAGACCTTGTTCCTTCCCAAAAGTGTCTACTTCTAGCTACTCCCTTCTCCCTTTTGCCCTCCCTTATATCATCCCCCTCACCTGACTTGTCCCCTCCTCCCCTACTTTCCTGTAGTGTAAGATACATTTTCATACCAAATTTAGTGAGCATGTCCTTCCCTCCTGAAGCCATATGTGAAGAGAGTAAGCTCCACTTTTACCCTCTCACCATCTCCTTTTTCTCCTCCATGGAAAAGATTTTTCTTATCTCTTTTATGAGTTAAGCCCGCCCCATTCCTTTTCTCCCTTTCTCCTCCCAGTATTTTCCTCTTTCATCCCTTGATTTTTATTTTATTTTTTATTTTATTTTTATGGATATCACTTCTTCTGATTCAACTCAACCTGTACTCTCTCTCTCTCTGTAATCGCTCCACCTACCCAAATACTGAGAAAAGTCTCAAGGGTTATAAATATTATCTTTCCATGTAGGAATGTAAACAGTTCAGCTTTAGAAAGTCCTTTATGATTTTTCTTTCCTGTTTACCTTTTCATTCTCTTGATTCTTGTGTTTGAAAGTCAAATTTTCTCTTCAGTTCTGATCTTTTCATCA
>CM052673.1:2695112-2711036 GCA_028533205.1 Lagorchestes hirsutus
TCTCTCTCTCTCTCTCTCTCTCTCTCTCTCTCTCTCTCTCTCTCTCTCTCTCTCTCTCTCTCTCTCTCTCTCTCTCTCTCTCTCCCTGTCTTTGAAGAAGATCAAAATCACATCACCATGATAAAGTGAAGTTGCAATGCGTATGACTGTGTCTGATCAGACCGATACAGGCTCAGAATGCTCTACCACCGACTGGGCACAGATAGTCCATGTGAACATTTGGAGTGGATACTTCAAACTTATGCATCCTATGTTTCCTTTGAGCTGTTCCAATTCTGTTTTGCTCATAGAGCACAGTACCCTTTCTTATGTGGGTATGCCATGCTGAGTGTTCCAGTGCCAGCGTCTCCTATGTAGCACAATCAAATTAAAAGTTTTCGAGGGAGGCCTTGAGAGCATCCTTGTATTACTTCTTCTGATCACCATATGATCACCTGCCCCATGTGAGTTCTCCATAAAAAAGTCTTTTTGGCAAGTACACATTTTGCATTCAAGCAACATGGCCAGCCCATCAGGGTTGTGGTCTCTGAAGCAGAGTTTGAATGCTTAGCAGTCCAGTTCAAGCAAGGACCTCAGTGTCTGGTACCTTATCCTGCCAGATGATCTTCAGAATCTTCCTAAGGGAGTTAAAATGGAAACAATTGAATTTCCTGGCATGGCACTTGTAGACTGTCCATGTTTCACAGGCATACAACAATGAGGTCAGCACAACGACTCTGTAGACCTTCAGTTTGGTAGTCAGTCTAATACTTCTGCTCTCCCAAACTTTCCTTTGGAGCCTCCCAAACACTGAGCTAGTTCTGGCAATACATGCGTCAACCTCATTGTCAATGTGTATGTTCCTGGAAATTGCACTACCAAGGTAAGTGAACTTATCCCCAGCATTCAAAACTTCTCCATTTGCTATAAATATTGGTTCCACATATGGAGGGTGTGGTGGTGGCTGATGGAGCACCTGTGTTTACTTGTTGTTAATTATCAGGCCAAAATTAGCACAGGCAGCAGAAAAATGATCCATACTCGTTGCATCTCAGCTTCAGAGGCTGCACTGAGTACTCAAACAGAAAATCAAGCACCAACACTCCCTCCACTTTGGTCTTGACTTGTGACCTTTTGAAACTGAAGAATTTATCATCAGTATGGTAGTTGACCTTGATGCCGTGTTTGTCCTCATTGAAAGCATTTGACAACATGACTAAAAACATCATTCTAAAAAGTGTACATATGGACACACATACACATACATATATATGATGTATGTATATGTATGCATATATGCACATACACATATATAGACATATATATGTAGGTATGCATATGTATTCTGATGATATACTTAGGTTAATTTCATATCCTGAAAATTTGTTATAGTTGTTTATTATTCCAATAGTGATTTACTTTTATCTCTAGGATTCTCTAAGCATATCATCATATGATATGCAAAGTGCATCATAGCTTAGTTTCTTTGACCATTCTCATTCCTTCAATTTCTTTTTCTTCTCTTATTGCTAAAGCTTACATTTCTGGTTCAATGTTGAACAATAGTGATGATAATGGGCATCCTTATTTCACCCCTGATCTTACTGGAAATATTTTTTGCTTCTCCCCATTGCAAGCGATGTTGCTGATTGTTTTAGTACATGCTGCTTATCATTTTTTAAATTAAATACATTATCACCTTGGTCATGTTTCATTGAAGAATTAAAATGAATGGCAGAAACTGTGAAAGCAACACAAAACATAACACAAGAGAAAATGGTCTGCTTCATTCTGTGATCAAATTCCATAGTTCTTTCTGGATGTGGAAGACATTTTGTCTCAAGAGTCCATTGGGGATATTTTAGGTCCTTGCATTGATGTGAAGGGCTATCACAAAAAATCCTCACATTCTGTGGTTGTTGCTGTGTACGAAGTTTTCCTGGTTTGGCTCCTTTCACTAAGCATCAGTTCATATAAGTCCTTCCAGGCCTCTCTGAAGTCTTCTTGTTCATCATTTCTTATAGCACAGTATTATTCCATTACATTCATATACCACAACTTGTTCAGCCATTCCCCAAATGATGGGCATTTTCTAGATTTCCTGTTCTTGGCCACCACAAAGAGAGCTGCTCTAAGAATTTTTGTACATGTGGGACCCTTTCCCATTTTTATGATCTCTTCGGGATATAGTCCTAGAAGTGATATTGCTGGGTCAAATGTTATGCACGTTTTTGTTGCCCTTTGGGCACGGTTCCAAATTGCTCTCTAGAGTGGTTGGATCAGCTCACAGCTCCACCAACAATGAATTAGTGTTCCAACTCTCCCACACCATCTCCAACATTTATAATCATCCTATTTTGTCATGTTAGCCAATCTGATAGGTGTGATGTGGTACCTCAGAGTTGTTTTGATTTGAACATCCCTAATCAACAGTGGTTTAGAGGAATTTTTCATATGACTATAGATAGCTTTCATTTCTTCCTCTGAAAACTGCCTGTTCATATCCTTTGGCCATTTATCAATTGGGGAATTATTTGTATTCTTGTACATTTGACTCAGTTCTCCATATATTTTAGAAATGAGGTCTTCATCGCAGATAGTATTTGCAAAAATTCGTTCCCAGTTTTCTGTTTCCCTTCTAATCTTGTTTGCATTGGCTTTGTTTATGCAAAACTTTTCAATTTAATGTAATCAAAATTATCCATTTTGCACTTCCTAATGTTCTCTATCTCTTGTTTCATCAAAAAATTTTCCATTCTTTGTAAATCTGACAAATACACACTATTCCTTCCTCCTTTAATTTGTTTATAGTATCAGTCTTTATACCCAGATCATGTAACCATTCGGACTTTATTCTTGTGTATAGTGTCAGGCATTGGTCTACGCCCAGTTTCCGCCACTCTATTATCCAGTTTTTCCAGCAATTTTTGTTAAACAGTGAGTTCTTATCCCAGAAGCTCTGGTCCTTGGGTTTATCAAACAGTAGATTGCTACATTCATTGACTACTGTACCTTGAGTACCTAACCTATTCCACTGGTCTGCCTCTCTATTTCATAGCCAGTACCAAGTGATTTTGATGATTGCTGTTTTATAATACAATTTGAGATCTGGTAGTGCTAGGTCACCTTCCCTAGCATTTCTTTTCGTTAGTTCCCTTGATATTCTGGACCTATTGTTCTCCCAGATGAATTTTGGTATTATTTTTTCTAGCTCTAGAAAATAAGTATTTGATAGTTTGATTGGTATGGCACTGGATAAGTAAATTAAAATAAGTAGAATTGTCATTTTTATTATATTAGCTCACCCTACCCACGAACAACTGATGTTTTTCCATTTATTTAGAACTGACTTGATTTGTGTGAAAAGTATTCTGTAATTGTGTTCATATAGTCTCTGGGTTTGCTTTGGTAGGTAGAATCCCACATATTTTATAGTGACTACCAGAACTTTTAATGGAATTTCTCTTTCTATCTCTTGCTGTTGGACTTTGTTAGTAATATATAGAAATTCAGATGATTTATGTGGGTTTATTTTGTAACCTGCAACGTTGCCAAAGTTGTTTATTATTTCAAACAGATTTTTACGTGATACTCTGAGATTCTCTAAGTATATTGTCATATCATCTGCAAAGAGTGATAACATACTTTCTTCACTGCATATTCTAATACCTTCAATTTCTTATTGTTCTCTTGTTGCTAAAGCTAACATTTCTAGTACCATGTTGAATAACGGTGTTGATAATGGACATCCTTCTTTCACCCCTGATCTTATTGGAAATGCATCTACCTTATTCCCATTACATATTATGCTTGTTGGTGGTTTTAGGTAGATACTGTTTATTATTTTATGTAAGGCTCCATTTATTCCTATGCTCTCCAGTGCTTTCAATAGGAATGGGTGTTGTATTTTGTCAAAATCTTCTTATGCATCTATTGAGATAATCATAATTTTTCAGTTAGTTTTGTTGTTAATATGATCAATAATGCTATTCATTTGTCAATTTGTCATCAAGTTTGAAATGTACTACTACTAGAATGTCTTTTTTTCACATTTTTTCATTCACTGCTTTGATATTCTTGACCTTTTGTTCTTTTTTTTAAAAAAATTAAATTATTTTATTTGTTTTCAGAGTTCTACAATCACTTCCACATATCTTAGATATTTTCCCCTCCCTTCCCCTCCTTCCTGACTGCCTCCCTGCAACAGCATACAATTCTATATAGGTTTGAAACATACATTGCTATTAAACACATTTGCACCTTAGTCGTGTTGCATAGAGGAACCAAAATGAATGGGAGAGATCATAAAACAAAACAAACCATAATACAAAAGAAAATGGTCTGCTTTATTCTGTGATCAAATTCCATAGTTCTTTCTCTGGATGTGGAAGGTATTTTGTCTCAAGAGTTCACTGAGAATCTTTTAAGTCCTTCTATTGCAATGGAATACCAACCAGAAAAATTCCTTGCAAACTAAGGTTGTTGCAGTGCGTAAAGTTCTCCTGGTTCTGCTCCTTTCACTCAGTATCTGTTCATATAAGTCTTTCCAGGCCTCTCTGAGGTCTTCCTGTTCATCATTTCTTATAGCACAATAGTATGGCATTAACATTGACATACCACAGTTTATTCAACCATTCTCCAAGATGAGCTTCCCCTTGATTTCCAGGTTTTGAGCACCACAAAGAGAGCTGTTATTAATACTTTTGCACATATGGTACTCTTTCCCACTTTTATGATTTCTTGGGGATACAGTCCTTCAAGTGGTGTTGCTGAGTCAAAACGTATGTACATTTTTGTAACCCTTTGGGCACAGTTCCAAATTGTTCTCCAGAATGATTGAATGAGCTCATAGCTCCACCAAAAATGAATTAGTGTTCCAACTCTCCTACATCTTCTTCAACATTGATAACCTTCCTGTTTTGTCATGTTAGTAAGGCTGATAGGTGCGATGTGGTACCTCAGAGTTGTTTTGATTTGAACCTCCCTAATCAATAGTGATTTAGAACAATTTTTCAAATGACTATAGATAGTTTTAATTTCTTCCTCTGAAAACTGCCTGTTCATATCCTTGGGCCATTTATCAATTTAGGAATGACTTGTATTCTTGTACATTTGACTCAGTTCTCCATACATTTTAGAAATGAGGTCTTTATCAGTATTTGCAAAATTTTTTTCCAGTTTTCTGCTTCCCTCTTAATCTTGGTTGCATTGGGTTTGTTTGTGCAAAACTTTTCAATTTAATGTAATCAAAATTATCCATTTTGCACTTCATAATGTTTTCTATCTCTTATTTTGTGAAAAATTTCTCCATTCTCCATAAATCTGATAAGTACACTATTCCTTGCTCCCCTAATTGGTTTATAGTATGAATCTTTATACCTAGATCATGTATCCATTTAGACTTTATTCTTGTGTATGGTGTCCGGCAATGGTCTATGCTCAGCTTCTTCAACATTGTTATCCAGTTTTCCCAGCAATTTTTGTCAAACAGTGAGTTCTTATCCCAGAAGCTGGGGTCCTTGGGTTTATCAAACAGTAGATTGCTATATTCATTGACTACTATGTCTTGAGTACCTAACATATTCCTCTAGTCTACTCCTCTGTTTCTTAGTTGGTACCAAGTGGTTCTGATAATTGCTGCTTTATAATACAATTTGAGATCTGGTAGGGCTAGGCCACCTTCCTTAGAATTTCTTTAAATTAGTTCCCTTGATATTCTGGATGTTTAGTTCTTCCAGTTGAATTTTGATATTATTTTTTCTAGCTCTAGAAAATAATTATCTGATAGTTTGATTCGTATGGCACTGAATAAGTAAATTAATTTAGGTAGAACTGTCATTTTTATTATATTGGCTCGGCTTACCCAGAAGCTGCTGATGTTTTTCCACTTACTTAAATTTGGCTTTTTTTGTGTGAAAAGTTTTTTGTAATTGTGTTCATATAGTCCTTGGATTTTCTTTGGCATGTAGACTCCCAAATATTTTATAGTGCCTACTATCACTTTAAGTGCCATTTCTCTTTCTATCTCTTGCTATTGGGCTTTGTTAGTAATATATAGAAATGTGATGTTTTATGTGGGTTCATTTTGTAACCTGCAACGTTGCCAAAGTGGTTTATTATTTCAAGTAGTTTTTTACTTGATTCTCTGGGATTCTCTAAGTATATTGTCATATCATCTGCAAAGAGTGATAACTTACTATCGTCCTTGCCTATTTTAATTCCTTCAATTTCTTTTTCTTCTCTTGTTGCTAAAGTCATCATTTCTAGTACCATGTTGAATAACAGTGTTGATAATAGATATCCTTGTTTCACCCCTGACCTTATTGGAAATGCATCTACCTTATCCTCATTATATATATAATGATTGTTGATGGTTTTAGGTAGATAGTGCTTATTATTTTTTGTAAGACTCCATTTATCCTTATTCTCTCCAGTGCTTTCAGTAGGAATTGGTGTTGTATTTTGTCAAAAGCTTTTTATGCATCTATTGAGATAATTATAAGTTTTCTGTTAATTTTGTTGTTGATATGATCGATAATACTGATAGGTTGTCAATTGTCAATTTGTCATATAGTTTGAATTCTGCTACTACTAGACACATTCTTTCACATTTTTCATTCATTGTCTTGCTATTCTTGACCTTTTTTTCTTCTAATGGAATTTTTTGTTATTTTTTTTTTAAGCTCTGGAAAATTATTCTTTGGTAGTTTGATTGGTAAAGCATTAAATAAGTAAATTTGCTTTAGTAGAATTGTAATTTTTATTATGTTGGCTCAGGTTATACATGAGTAACATTTTTTCTAAATGTTTAGATCTGTCTTCACTTGTGTGAAAATCATTTTTCAATTTTGTTCATAGAGTTTCTGGCTTAATCTTGGCAAGTCCATGCCCAAATAAATTATTTTTACAGCTGTTTTAAATGTTATTTCTCTATTTCTTTGAACTGGATTTTTTTTTTGGTAGTATAGAGACATGCTGATGATTTATGTGGGTTCATTTTATTTCTTGCAACTCTGCTAAAGGTGTTAATTGTTTCATCTAATTTTTTGTTTGATTCTTTAGCGTTCTCTAAGTATTATCAGATAATCTGTTGAAATGATATTCTTTTTTGAAAAATTGCCTATTTTATTACTTCAATTTCTTTTTTTCACTTTGTTGTTATAGATTGAATTTCTAGTGCAATATTGACTAACACAGTTAGTAATAGGCATCTTTGCTTCATGCCTCATCTTAATGGGAAGGTTAGAACTTTATCCCCATTTCTTGGTAAATTTTGGTGGCCAGAAGCTTCCCACTTAACTTGGGGCACACTGGCTACATTTCTTCCTTCCTTCCTTCCTTCTTTCCTTCCTTCCTTCCTTCCTTCCTTCCTTCCTTCCTTCCTTCCTTCCTTCCTTCCTTCCTTCCTTCCTTCCTTCCTTTCTTTTTTCTTTCTTTCTTCCTTCCTTCCTTCCTTCCTTCCTTCCTTCCTTCCTTCCTTCCTTCCTTCCTTCCTTCCTTCCTTCCTTCCTTTCTTTCTTTCTCTCTCTCTTTCTTTCTTTCTTTCTTTCTTTCTTTCTTTCTTTCTTTCTTTCTTTCTTTCTTTCTTTCTTTCTTTCTTTCTTTCTTTCTTTCTTTCTTTCTTTTTCTTTCTCCCTCTCTCTTTCTCTGAATCCCATGGATTTAACAATAATGTCTTAGAGTGAGTGACAATAGTAACAGTTTCTCTCCAAAAACAATGACCTTGAGGCTCCTGCCCCTCCCAGAATGATTTATTTATATATTTTTGTTTTCTACTAAGAGGGCAATCCCGCTGACTACATTTTAAAGAGGCCTGTTCACTGAATGGGCATTACCTCACTTTAAGTGAGTCTTAGTCTAAAAGGCCTAGGTTTCCCATTATATCCTAGGCTGTCTCCAATTATCCTGATTAATATCTGGCCACTGGATCCAGATGACTCAGGAGGAGAAAGTGAGGCTGGTGACCTTGCACAGACTTCACTCATTCAAAACAAAGTAAAGCACAAGTCATGTCTTCATTTGTCGCATGTCATGTTCCTCTTCAAAAACAAAGGATGAGCATAAGCAATATAATTGCTACATTAGAAAGAGATTAAAGATAGAGAAAAATAATTTTTAGCTATAAAAATCTCTATAGGATCCCTTTTTGTAGAGAAAAATATGGAGATTAAAGGGTGCCCACACATTTTAGAATGATCAAACAAATTATGGTATATGAATATAATGTAAAACTGTTATAAGATATTAGAAATGAACAATTTCAGAAAACTTGGAAGAACTCTATGAACACATACAGAGTGAATTCAGATGAACTAGGAGAGTAATTTAGATATTTACAATAGCACTATAAAGAAAAAAAAACCTTGAAAGTTTTTAGAAGTAATTAATGCCATGACAAACAATTATTTAAGATGACAGAAAATGAATAAAAAAACCCATATCTACTTTCTGCTAGAGAGATGAGGGACTTAAAATGCAGATACACATTTTTGAACATGGCCCATGTGAGAAAAATTCTTTTCCTTATCCATGTTGTACTTGTTGTAAGAGTTTTCTTTTCCTTTCAAAAAAAAATATTCAATGAGGGGAGAGGAGGAGGGAGAAAATAAATGCATGTCAATGTTCAAAATAGTAAAAAAAATTACAAACATTATTTTTATAAAAAGAAAAAGCATTCTTGAGAACTATATTAAAAAACCGAGTAAGAATATTTTTGTAATATTGGGAGACAATCATAGCAAAAAGAGGATACCTAAAAGGATTACCTTAGAAAGACTCCTCATACCATGTGGGATTAGGGAAAAATCCTCATTGAGCCAGGGATGACAAAAAGCAAGTGATTAAGTTCTGTGACATTTGGTCTAAAACAACAACTGATGCAAGTGGGGAATCATTGTGGCCCACGTATGACTCTTTTAACTGTCAGACACTGAGAGATTTAAGGCTAGTTATAAGGGAGAAAAATCTTAAGCAATTAAACTAATGGTGTCTTTGGAGTGAACTGACAGATTTGCCCACTAAAATTAATTCATCTGATGACATCTTTGATCAGTTTTTCTACAGTAGTCTTAACTGGAATCAGTTTAGAATTTTAGTAATTTTTATTTAAAATGTCTGTTATTGCTGGGGTGATAGAACCTGGACCCTGAATTTTCCCATCCATTTCAGTAGCCCATATCACTGATATCTCTGCCCAAGGCATCTGGACCACCCCAGCCCACCTTTATTACTTAATTAGCTTACTTGATGCTCTTTAATTCCACCAAGATCTTTTCGCTAATCCTTTCCTACTTTTTTATATGTAAGTATCTGTCCCATCCTCTTCAAATCTGCACATTTACTAGGAATCTTGCCTGCTCCTATTGGCCTTTAAATCATGGAGATTCACTTAGAATCTAGCCCACTTCTATTGGCATCAAAAATAAACCTTGTTACTTTGACTGAAAGAAGGTTTTAGTGGTTGAATTCTTTCAAGGCAATTGCCCTGTGCCTTTGCATTTTGTGGTTTGGGGCACCCCAAAATACAACAGATTTGGTGACCCTACGTAGGGAATAGCCTGACCCCCTCAAACTTCTCTCCAGCCAAGACAGGAAGGTACGTAAGTGGTGAGGGCCAGGATGAAGTGCTGTTGGCAAGTTTCGGATAAACGTTCAGGAAACTTGTTCTTTGTGACTGTGCTCATCATCCTGCAGAATGGTTCTCCAGACCCCCTTCCCCTCCCCCCTCATCTCCTTGAGATGAACAAGAGAACTACAGAATACAAGGGATATGTAAAAGAGACCTCCTTTAGGCTAACCTTCTTTAAGACAGTAAGACTGGCCACATTACTAGGACAGGAGATGAGTAGACTGCCAAGTACACTGGCAGTTTCTGTCTTTAAATACTCTGACCCTTGGATCAATAAATGGAGTTGCCCGCCTTCTCCTGCCTGCTAGTGTATTTTTTTTTCACCGCTGTCACCGAGCCACGTGGAGGCGCAGGCTGTCTGCCACATGGAAGCCTCCTCTCTCTCTATCCCTTTCTTGCTCTGCAATTGGAATTCAATTTCCAAGCCTGTGGGAAGGGTTGGAGGTGCTTTTTGAGTCTGAGGCCCTCAGGCTCCAATCAGGTCACATCGTTATGAGAATGTCTCAGACCTAGGCACACTTTCTACTGCATGAGGGATGTCCTGTCTGGAAGTGTAGGCTGAATTCTCTCCATTCTGTATGACTCTAGGGAATTTGAAAAACTACCAGGGCTTTTTGGTTTCCTTAGAATTACTCTCTCTACAGCCTGGCATCTTCCTTCACAGAGGGACTCCTAGTCACCTTCCTTTGCTGCCAGATTCCCCCCTCTCTTTGGAACCATATGGCCACTGGATTCTTATCCAAGCAGCTGGACTCAGTGGGACTTCCCTGAGATTTGCACCTAGGTTATCTCACAGAAATTGAAAAATCTCATTCTTCAACAACTTCAAAAGGAAATCTTTGTGCCTGGCCTCAATATGATCTAGAGGACCAAAAATCTTAAGATTCCTTTTCCCATAGGACCTTGGGCTTTTAGTTACTCCTCCCACCCCATTTCACTTCAGAAAATGTTTGGCCTGATTGGGAAACTAATAGACAAAGTTATGGAAAGTTATTGAATTAAAAAAATTTGAAATGGGTACCATGGTAAAGATTGATTACTATTAGTTATTAAGCTCCCCAAGGTCCATGCTTGAAAACCACACCTTGTCAGCTTTGATTTCAATTACTTAGGCCTTTTGTCTGGGCTAGGTTCTTTAGTTACTCTGATCAAAACTAAAATTGGAAAGCAAATTTTTCTTATCTGAAGACTCAAAAAGGAGACAGGATTTCAACTCTTTAAGGAAGTAGAGAAACAAAAGCTATTTAGAGCTAAGAATTGTTACCACTTGTTCCTTCAAGGGAATATATGAAGTTATGGATAAAGTTTTCTGTTAAGTAGTAAGAATATTTGACTTAAGGAAAAAAAAAGGAGGGTTAAAACATTCATCATTAGTGATTATAAATTGAAATCTGATATGATGAAAGTCAAAATCTGGCCTGAAGGAATAAAGGGCAGCATCTGAGAGCTTTCTTTCTATCAGGATTATGCAGAAAAAGATATTGTTATTTGACATATGATTGTACAGTGCTTGACACAAGGATGGGCATATGTTGGATACAACATTAATCTAATGTAATTGTTACACACTCTCTAAATTTGGATTTTGTTATATATAGATGGTGGTGTTAAAAGGATGTGATATAAATTTGATAATTTGCAACTAATATGTGGTTATAAATAAGCAGTGATAATGCTGATGTTTACTATATAATGGTAGATTTTCCTTTTGAAATCTTGGCTAAAAAGATTTGATTCCTGAAGTATCTCATTCTTCCAGAGTAAATATAATTAGGGAAGAATAAACAAGCTTGTGAAACAAGGATATAAATCCATCAGTCTGTGAGTTTAGCCATTAACCTCTTTGTTTTCTTTAAGCTGGAATGGGATTCCAGTGCAGACAGTTATGGTCAAAATACAAAGGAAAGATGGATAATCTGAATAATGTGGGATTGAGAGATTTGGAAAGATAAATTAAAGGTTTGATTGAAAATATAAAAGGCAGATAAGAAGGTCTGGGAACTAACGGGGGTTTTTCATATCCCTCCTGTCCCTAGATAATTGTTCTGGATACCTTTGTGTCAGTTTTAGATGGTTTAAATATGTTGTGAGAGTGTGAGGAAGTATTTTAAGAGGACAGAAAAATTATGTAACTTGACTTAATAACTAATAGTTCAATCAAATTTCAGATGATCCTATCTGAAAGAATAGCAAACCAACATTTATCTGTTATTTAAGATTTTATGGGACTACAATTTACTATTGTTTTAAATTCTGGTTACAGAAATAGTTATCTAAATTATCATAAAGCCAACTGACACAGACTGCAGGTTAAGAACTGATAAAGTCAGATATTTGGGGAGAGTTTTGAAGGCCTTGGACACAGCTTACATGGGACCTTCCTAACTCTATTTCCCAATTTCTTTATGTCCTTTCTAAAAAGGAAAATTCCCCACCTGTTTACCCCTAGGCCCTGTTTCAGCACCTAGTAACCACATGATCGGCTGTTAGATAGTGACTCATTTCTGGAATTGAGGAGAGATAAGGAAGCTCTTTCCTTCTGTTAAGATATATGATATTGTCCCTCTTTATCTTTTATAACAAATTTCTATGATCAAACAGTTAAATTAAATGATTATCAAGTGATAGTGTGTGTCAACACATTGCTAAGGAAATTAATTTCTGAGCAAGGTGATGTGGAAATGCATTCACCTGAATGGATAATGGTT
This sequence comes from Lagorchestes hirsutus, assembly GCA_028533205.1. Taxonomy (NCBI): domain Eukaryota; kingdom Metazoa; phylum Chordata; class Mammalia; order Diprotodontia; family Macropodidae; genus Lagorchestes; species Lagorchestes hirsutus. The sequence continues at coordinate 2,707,428 of CM052673.1, forward strand.
TGCTTCAAGTATTGAATATGAAATAAGGTATATTATTGAAAAAGTAATTTATCTAAATGTTATATTGGGAACTGCATTGCTAAAAATGATGAATGAGTTATGAATTCTGTATAAGAGTTTCTGTGTTGTAGAATTCATACTGAGAAAATGAGAATCCTTGAATGTATGTGTGTGTGTGTGTGTGGGGGGGGCATGTCATTATCAAGTCTGTTTCATCGGAAGATGTATTAAGTATGTTAAAAATGTTTTTTTCTGCTATTAAGAAGGAAATTTTAGCTAAAATTGTCTTTCCTATAAATCAAATATTTACAAAAGTATTTTTGTGAAAGGAAACTTGATAATTGTGCAAAGACCCTGGTTTTAAATTTTTTTCTTGTAATGTTTGTCAGTTAGGTTCAAGAGGGTTTTGTAATAACTTATGAACTGTTTATAAGAGGAAAATATTTGTTGTATGATGAAATGTCTTGTAAAAATCTTTTATATGATTTTCGGAAGGCCTACCAAATTTATATTTGAAAGCTAATTTGTTATAATAACTTGAGGTTTTATGGGGATTGAAAGATAAGGAGAAACAGGAATTTTATGGCTTCAGGAAGGTCTGTGATAAATTTAAGACCAACCCTCTCCTGGCCCCATACCCCTTTCCTTTTAAAGTCCAATCATTATTACAGAAGGACTTCTTAAGATCTAATCTGAACTCAGAGCTGGGACAAGTCTGGGAAAGTTAAAAAAAAAAAAGATGTTGACTCTTTCCTATTGTGGAAGAAAATGAGGAGCACCAGCCCCACCCTGGGCCCCTAAGGCTGGAAAAGCCTAAAAGCATCACCCAACTGGCTATAGCATCTGAGGCTAGAAAGCAGTGGCTCCTCAGACTTGGGTAACCTTGCTTTGTTGAAGTTGTAATCTCTATGTAAAGTGCAAACATTTTGTAAATGGAGGTCCTAAACAAGCAACTTGTTTTGGTGATAAATGATCTCTAGTGATTGGCTTTTAGGACGAATTTAAGATTTAAGATGTATGTCCTGGTAAAATTTTTGATTAGTGAAACCTGTTGTCTGATGTAAAAGTCCCAGGTACCATGTTAGAGAAGAATGTGACTGTTACAGGCAGAAGTTTGCTTCAAAGGACAATCCTGTCCTCAGCCTAGGATGGGATCTTTCTGGATCAGTCTCCCCATTGTGTTCCTCTGAAAAGGAATGTTTTCCCACCTGAATATTTCTGTGTCTGGCTATAAGGTAGAGATGATACCTAATTAAGTCCTTGCTTTTCATCCTTTTGGTTTGTTTTTGTAAATCAAAGAAGATAGTTTAAATTGGTATTCTTGTATAGTCTCCTGAAAGATAAAATCCCTGAAATAGGACATTCTTTTCCAGGGGTAGCCCCCAGGTGATCTGAGGATTCCAGGGATGGTCTTAATGGGAGTGCCTGGAAGCCTAGAGATTTGGATTGATAGGGTTAAGGTGGGAAGTAGAACTGGGATTTGGGCATAGTGATAGAGAAAAACTTATGGGTCTCAAGAGAACCAGATCAAGTGGGGAAATCCAAGGAGCTTTCAAGGTGAGGTTTTCCAGGGCCTTTTAGTCAAATGGCATAAAAACATGAGATCCTCGTAGGTTTCAAAGTGATGTAAGAGCAACTGGGTATTAAAACAACTGACTGAATTAATCACTGAGACTAAACCAGAGACATCTTCAGTTTGAGACAAAGAATTTCAGTGTAGTTTCTTAGAGGTAGGTAAACTCTGGTAATATTTTGCATCAATGGTAAAGTTAAATGTTTCTGTTTGGACTTGAATTCATTTCATGAACATAGGTTGAAGTTAGTGTATGAAGTTATCATATGTGTAACTCATTCTTTCAGACTGAGTGTGGTGAAAAATGGAGAGAGAAGATTGGGAAACAGATGTAAATCTATTAGAGCAATAACTTATGATTCTAATGATAAATTTGATTTTGTGATTGTTATTTAATATGGAACTAGAACAAGTACAGAAAGGCAAGGAAGATTTAAAGATGTTCCTCAGCCAATGTGAAATTATAGTCATATCTGAAACTGATTACTGGAGCTTACTATTTTAAGATTTTATGGGATTATTAACTGACTGTTCTTCTGAGTCTAACTCCAGGTGTAGATATTTATTTTTTTCCTTTTTTAAAAAATTTATTTAAGTTTTCAATATTCATTTCCACAAAATTTTGAGTTCCAAATTTTCTCCCCATTTCTCCCCTCCCCCCACCCCAAAACGCCCAACATTCTAATTACATCTATCACCAATCTGCCCTCCCATCTAACATCCCTCCTTTCCCTTATCCCCATCTTCTCTTTTGTCCTGTAGGGCAAGATAACTTTCTATACCCCATTACGTGTATTTCTTATTTCCTAGTTGTATGCAAGAACAATACTCAGCAGTTGTTCCCAAAACTTTGAGTTGCAACTTTTCTTCCTCACTCCCTCCCCACCCATGCCCATTGGAAAGGCAAGCAATTCAATACAGGCCATATCTGTGTAGTTTTGCAAATGACTTCCATAATAGTCGTGTTGTGTAAGACTAATTATTTTTCCCTCCATCCTATCCTGCCCCCCATTTCTTCTATTCTCTCTTTTGACCTTGTCCTTCCCCAAGAGTGTTAAATTCTAATTGCTCCCTCCTCCCATTGCCCTCCCTTCCATCATCCCCCACCCTGCTTATCTCCTTCTCCCCCACTTTCCTGTATTGTAAGATAGGTTTTCATACCAATATGAGTGTGGATTTTATTCCTTCTTTAGTCGAATGTGATGAGTAAGCTTCATGTTTTTTTCTCTCACCTCCCCTCTTTATCCCTCCACTGAAAAGTCTTTTATTTGCCTCTTTTATGAGAGATAACCTGCCCCATTCCATTTCTCCCTGTCTCCTCCCAATATATTTCTCTCTCATCACTTAATTTCATTTTTTTAAGATATGATCCTATCCTATTCAACTCACCCTGTGCTCTCTCTCTCTCTCTCTCTCTCTCTCTCTCTCAATGTGTAATCCCACCAACTACCCAGATACTGAAAACAGTTTCAAGAGTTACAAATATTGTCTTTCCATGTGGGAATGTAAACAATTCAACTTTAGTAAATCCCTTATGATTTCTCTTTGCTGTTTACCTTTTCATGCTTCTCTTGATTCTTGTGTTTGAAAGTCAAATTTTCTTTTCAGCTCTGGTCTTTTCATCAAGAATATTTGAAAGTCCTCTATTTCATTGAAAGACCATTTTTCCCCCTGAAGTATTATACTCAGTTTTGCTGGGTAGGTGATTCTTGGTTTTAGTCCCAGTTCCTTTGACTTCTGAAATATCATATTCCATGCCCTTTGATCCCTTAATGTAGAAGCTGTGTTATCCTGGTCATAATTCCACAATATTTGAATTGTTTTTTCTAGCTGCCTGCAATATTTTCTCCTTGACCTGGGAACTCTGGAATTTGGCCACAATGTTCCTAGGAGTTTCTCTTTTTGGATCTCTTTCAGAAGGTGATCAGTGGATTCTTTCAATATTTATTTTGCCCCCGGGTTCTAGAATATCAGGGCAGTTTTCCTTGAAAATTTCATGAAAGATGATGTCTAGGCTCTTTTTTTTGATCCTGGCT
>CM052673.1:2711136-2728450 GCA_028533205.1 Lagorchestes hirsutus
TGAACCTCCTTTTCCATTTGGCTAATTCTGCTTTTGAAAGCATTCTTCTCCTCATTGGCTTTTTGAACCTCTTTTGCCAATTGAGTAGGCCTATTTTTCAAGGTGTTATTTTCTTCAGCATTTTTTTGGGTCTCCCTTAGCAAGGTGTTGATACGCTTTTCATGATTTTCTTGCATTTCTCTTATTACTCTTCCCAATTTTTCCTCCACCTCTCTTGATTTTCAAAATCTTTTTGGAGCTCTCCATGGCTTGAGACCATTGAATATTTATTTTGGATGTTTGGGATACAAAAACCTTGACTTTTATGTCTTTCCCTGATGGTAAGCATTGTTCTTCCTCATTGGAAATGATGGGAGAAGATATCTGTTCACCAAGAAAATAACCTTCTGTAGTCTTATTTTTTTCCCCCTTTTTTGGGCATTTTCCCAACCAGTTACTTGACTTTTGGGACCTTTGTCAAGAGTAGGACATACTCTGGGAATCTGTAAGATCTCAGTTTCTCCAAGGTGGCACAATCAAGCATGTACACTGGTCTGGGATCATCAAGAGATTTTTGTGCCCAGAATCTTAGCAGTTTCCTCTCCACAGTCACCTGGTTTCCAATTCCACCAGGCCAATAGTGGGGTCTGAGATTCAGATCAGCTGCATGGGCAGGGCCGCCATTCAGTGTGAGATAAAGATCAGCCCCCTCAGGGCCTCTATACAAGGTTGAGGCAAGAATGGGCTGCTCAGTACCCCCAAGGTTTTTATGATCCAAGAATGGATTCAGGCTGCTGTAGGTGCTGCTGTGGGAACTGCTGCTGCCTGCCTGATGTGGCCTCTGTGGCTGCTGCCTAAAGCTGCAGCTATGGGAAGATCCTTTTCCCTTCCTGGCCAGCTGAAAAAACCCTTTTACTGACCTTTGGTGCCTGTGGTTTGAGAGATTTGCGAACCCACTGCTCTTGGAACTGCAGATTCTGCCCCTGAGGGCTTTCTGTGAGCCACACACCACACGGCCAAGATTGGGCTGGGCTCTGCTCTGCGTGCAGTGCAACAGAAGTTTCCCAATGGCCTTTCAGGTAACCCTGGGCTGGAAATCTCCTCCACCCTGTTGTTCTCCACTTCTGCTGCTCCAGAATTTGTTGAGAGCCCCTCTCTACTGGTGTTTTATGGGCTGTGTGGGGAGAACCAGCATATGTGTGTCTTTCTACTCTGCCATTTTGGCTCCACCTCCTCCAGGTGTAGATATTAAGAAAGGCTGGCTGAGTCACTTATCCATGATGCCAGCAAGTTTGTGAGATGCTGGAATGAATTGCAAAAAGGTGATCTCATGGCAAAGTTGGGAGAACAAAAGTTCTGCCTGAGCTGAGGTAGGATTCTTCTAGCTCAATTTCCTCTCTGACCCCTGGCAGACTTTAAGCCTAGTTAAATGCCAGCTGACAAAATACTCCTGCCTGGAATTGATGTGAATTTAGGAAAATGTTCTCTTGCTCCAGCTATCTCCCTACTCTTAATGACAAATTCCTATAATCAAAAGTTTTGTAAGTATAATACCAGTTCTATTAAACAACAGATTATTGATAGAGAAATATCTGATGTTAAGATATAAGTCTAAAATTAAGCTACTAGACTTAGGATTTTAGACCAATTACAATAAGTTAGGATCCTTTAATTTTTAGTAATAATATGGAGACAATCATGTCAATGGCTTGTGAAGGTAGCATGCATAGTTAATATTATTTTTGTCTTAGTTGGTTAATGTTAAGAGAAGAATGGTTTGTGGTGTATCTTGTGAATGCTTTAAAAGAAGCATCACATGACCATAAGTTGGAATTGTTTTATGTACTGCGTTAAAAAATGATTACTTATTGTATATATGTATGTACTAGAGCCTGTTATTCCTTGGTGACATTTCATCCTCCTGATGGGGGAATGAATAATGAATTAATGTAAAATGTAAAAACTTGGTTCTAATGTGAATTTCTTAAACATGACAATAGGCCAAACTTCCAATTTTGATTTTGTAAGAATGATAAGAGTATAAGTCTTAGGAATGGTGATCTAAAATTGTATCAAGCCCAGTTTTGTAGGACCATGTACATCTGAATTTCTACAAGAAGATAAAGGGAAGAAGATGATAAGATGCTGTGCTGAAGATGGCTTGAATGAGCATCCAGACTAGAAAATTGCATCAGATGATATTCCTCCCCAGAGTGCTGCATGAGATGGAACTTCTAAAAGGATAATTCATTGATTTACCTTGTTCTTTTGAGTCTCTGTATCTGTACTTATGAAAGGGATTGCCCCCTTGTAATTTGTCAGTGCATAGGTCAGTTTTGTTCCCTTCCCATATTCATATAAAGGGGAAATAGATGAAAGGAAGAACTCATATGGAAAAGAAAGTGAGGAGGTATTGATTGGATTTAGGTATGGAAGGAGAAGTTTTAATAAAGGAATAAAGGGGGAGTTAGTGGGAAACAAAGGAAAGAGTTCTGTTTCCAGAGGGTAAAAGCTTCCAACTTTGAGTGGTGGTAATCAGAATTGTGACCTCGCATGGTGGGATTAAAGGTCAGAAATTTGTACATGGGCTTGATGGGCTGTTTGAGGGAAAGCCCATCAAAGAGGAGAGCATGAAGTCATGTGGTCAATGGATGGTGTGGTGGGAAGTCCAAAATTTGGAACAGTATAAAAGAGCTTGTATTGGTCTGAACAAAATGTAGTCTTTGCATATCCTTACTTGGGAACTACCCATTCATTCAAGGGGAATGAATGTGGAAGGCACTCCTTCCTCCTGAAGAGGGGTTGAGTCAGCTTTGGCCAAAGTGTTCAGTTCCTTTAAAGTCTACTCCAATAAGTTTTCCTTGATACCTTTTTGTGTATTAAGCGTGTTTCTAACATTAGCAAATTCTCAAGATTTTGAAATTGATCACTGAGTTTTGAAACACCTCCTTGCAAACCCAGTCACTTCCTTTCCCCCACTCCCTTCCCTTGACTCAAAAGGGTATCCCACTGTGGGGACTGCAAATAACCCCAGGTATTCTCATTAACCCCTTTCATTCCAGATCAGATTAAGAGAAGAGAATGTTGTAGAATTGTAGGCAATTTAAGTCAACTTCAAATTTGTCTTTCCCCACCTGGGGAAAGAAAGGATGGGGGAGAGGCAGCAGCTACATGGGGTCCCACTGGCAGTGTTCTTGGCTCCTGGGCACCCTGTAGTCTACCAAGAATGCCTGGAAACACCCAGCTTCAGTACATCCTTCTCACCACTACTACCCCCTCCACAACCTTCCCTTCTCCTCAGAAGCTGTGTGGAGAGAGGGAAGTAAAACAGGTCAAGGCAGTATGAGATGAGAAGTCAGCCAGCCTCTGATTTTGGTAAGCATATCCTATCAATTTTTATATTATCTGAAAATGCAGAAGATGTTATCTGATGTGTTGCAGTTAAACAATTTGGCTCTCATTTATGGTGAAACCTAAAAGGCAAAAGCCTTATGCAGATTGGTTCTGTCCATTCAGAGCAGTCCTCAGAGCTAGCCAAATGGCACAGACCACAGCAGCTATAAGCTTAGATGTAGTGAATAGAAAGCCCTTTCTCTGGTTTACCAATTCCCTTATTTTGTAAACTTCCCAAAAAGATTGGGTAATGGAATTCTTAAATAATGAACTTGGCTTCCTGAGAATTTGCAAGTATATAGAAATGATCTCTAATGACTGGCTTTTAGACCAGGATAAATTTAAATTTGAGATGTAAGTCCTGGTAATAGACAAGGGGGTTGCCTTCCTTTTCAAAGGAACACAATAATCTGAGCCAAGAGGATCCCATCTTAGACTGAGGCTAAAATTGTCCTCTAATCCTTTCCAGATGTAGACCTCCACCTGTATCACATTTTCTTTGACTAACCTGTGGCATTTCTCTAAGATGAGATTGACTATTGATTATTGATAGATTGTTATGATCCATCCAACATTTCAAAATCAGTTATGGTGCCATGAGCTTTTACCTCAAACAATAAGTTTCACTAATCATGGATTGGGGAAAAATTCTAGATCTTTCCATTGTTGTACTTAGCACACTCCAGGTATTCACCACGCCTTAATCCTACCAAAATCTTTTTCAGTGACCCCTTTCACTTTTTCTGTATATAAGTATCAGTCTCATCCTCTTCATACTTGTAAATTAAGTCAGAATCTTGCCTGTTCCTATTGACTTTACATACTACAGATTCACTTAGAATGTAGTCTATTTCTATTACCGTCACAAATAAATCTTGTTACTTTGACTGAAAGAAGATTTGAGTGTTTGAATTCTTTTGAGACAGACCCCCCTGTACCCTTACATTTTGGAGTTATCAGTGGTGAAGCTTTCCAGATGAATAATGTGACCCCGTGGGGGGATTCCTGAATCCTTTGGAAAAGGTATTCTTGAAAACTGTATTTTAAAAGACTGAGTAAGAATTTTTTTTAAATAGTGGGAGCCAACCGTAGTAAATAGAGGGCGTCTAAAGGACCGCCCTTAGAAAGACTCTTCATAGCATGCCCTGGGATAAGGGAGAAGTCCCCATTGAGTCAAGGATGACAAAAAAGCAAGTAATTAATTTTGATGACACTTGGTTTAAAACAACAACTGATTCAGCTGGAGAATCATTGTGGCCTAGGTATGGCTCTTTTAACTATCAGACATTGATAGATTTAAGGCCAGTTATAGGGGACAAAAAATCTCATGCAATTAAACTATTGGTACCTTTGGAGTATACTGACAGATCTGGCCACTAAAATTTAGTAAACAGATGGCATCTTTGAAAAAGTTTTCTGTATAGTGGCCTTAAATGCAATCAATTTAGAATTTTAGCAATTTTTATTTAAAAATGTCTTTTACCATTAAAAAAATTTTTAGTATAAGGAATATTGTGAAGAATTAAAAAATAACTCTTTTGACTAGTGATTTACAAAGCACTAACTCCAAATTCTGAGGAGTACAGTAAGTAAGCAAAAAAGAGAAGAGAGTAATTATGACTTAATTTGGAAAACTGCTTTGTAGGTAACACAACAGACCTTAACTGTTCATTAGGAAGTCAAGCCTTTTGTAAGCTGTTGATAAGGGCTGAGAGAACCTAGATTCCACTCCTTTATTCCAAGAGGAGCATAAGGCATTGCAAACCTCCTAAAAGTTTTCGTAATCACTAAGAACATCTTAATGGATTTTGAGGGATTTAGGATTCCCAGAGATTTCTTCTATATATTGGGACTAAGAATAAACTGTTACAGGTTTCTTCCTACTTTGAGGAGAAGGGGAGAAATTTGAGGTGCTTTAATGTGTTAGAAAATGCTTCAATATTAATCAAGAAATAATTCAACTGTGTTTAGTGTTATTGACAAATAAGTTTTAAAAATGTTAAGATTTGATGTTTCATTGAAATAAAGTATGGGAAAGGAAGCAGGGAAAGGGAATTCCAACCTGCCTGGTCTCCACTCTATCTCTCCCCCTCAGGGAAAATAAGAGGATGGGAACAAGAACCAGGTCAGGTTCTTTGAGCAAGGAAATTTGAAAGGAATTTGTTTACAAAAGGTTAGAGAGAGTTGGGAATGCCACCATGGGTCTTATAACATGAGTTTACTGACAATAGTGCACTCCACTTTTTGAAGCTTTAGCAGAAAGAGAGCCTTAGAGAAACTGAGATTTAAATGTTTCAAGTACTGATTCTAAATACAGATTTCTTTTGGTTTGTAATATATCCTGAATCAGATCACATCAGATCAGAATAGAAAATGGCCTTAAAAGGATTCCTTTAGTAGGATAATTATGGTAGGTTGGGATATTAAAAAAAGAAAAAAAAACAGGGATTGCCACTTTAAATTATTGGCAGTGGAAATGCTGAAAATTGTTGGACCTATGAAGTGCTTGAAATAAATAGACCTTACAAAGAATAATACGAAGTTATTATTTAAGTATTATATGTGATATCATTTAGAAATATAGATTCAGGTGTAATTGAATTTATAATAGTCTCCTTTTAAGTGAAATATGTCTTTTTATTGTACCATTTGACATTAAGACAAATTGGGAAAATGTTTGGGTAAGGTAAGTTGTTAGGTGGATGGTCCTAAGCTAAGTTACCTCAGTACCTCAAACAAATGTGATAATTCTTTGCATTAGAAATATGGATTAGATAAATGAACTCTGATTCTTTCGAGTTATGGATGTAATTGTTTAAAGACTGCTATAGTATGTTTAAAATAACAAAAAATCTTTGGAAAAACAGAGGATAGTAATAATGGTTTTCTGTGAAGATCAGAGAGCTCTTTGCTAAAATGTCACCAGCACATATCTAGATGTTCCTGAAAACATATGGCAAATTGGAAAAAGAAGCAGCTGAAATTAGTCAAATTCAAATTAGTCAAAAGATGGTTAATTATAACTGTCCTAAACTGACAATAGTTATTATTTAAATCTTCTATGCTTTTGACAGGAATTTTTAGGCAAGGTCCTAGAATAATTTCTGCCCTTAGAATCCACTTTTTTCTTTATCACTTCTTGGATATTCCTTTCTGGCCTCAGTAGGATCACATAACACTTAGGAATAAAGATGCAGCCCAGTAACCCAGCACTGGAGGCCAGGATGGAGAAGGTCTCTACAACAACCATGGCTTTGCCCTTGGTACTCTGGTATGTTGAAAGGAAGGAGACCCACGCCCTGCAGAACACCAGCATGCTGAATGTGATGAACGTGGCTTCATTGAAGGTGTCAGGGAGGCTTGGCCAGGAAAGCCACAGTAAAGCTCCCCAGGGAGAGGAAGCCCAAGTAGCCCAGGACACAGTAGAAGGCAATATCAGAGCCCTCATTACATTGAATGATGATGTGACCAGGTTCAGAGTGTGGGTCTATGTCTGGGAAGGGGGGAGAAGTTCCTAGCCAGATGCCACAGAGAATCACTTGAATGCCAGAGCAGATAAGGACAACAGAGTTACACACCCTAGATTGCACCCACATCCTGACTCTACTCCCTGGTCTTGTAGCCCTGAAGGCCAGAACCACAATAATGGTTTTTGCCAAAATGGAGGACACAGCCACAGTGAAGACAACTCCAAAAGTTGTTTGTCTGAGGAGGCAGGTGGTTGCAGTGGGACGGCCAATGAAGAGCAGGGAGCAGAGGAAACAGAGTTGAGGGAGATGAGGAGAGTGTAGCTGAGAGTTTGGTTGTTGGCCTTGACTATGGCAGTGTCTTGAAACTTCACAAACACCCAGAGAACCAGGGCTGTCAGGAAAGAGAAGGAAACAGCTATCAATGCCAGAGTCATCCCCAAAGGCTCTGTGAGATCCAGGAAGGTCACAACCTTGGGGAAGCAGCGATTTCTGTCCTTATTTGGATATTCATCTTCTGGGCACTTCTCACAGTGGTCCACATCCGAAGAGGAAGAAAATCCAGTCAGATCCTGTCTTGGGCAGGAGGATCTACTGCTAGTGACCTCTTCTCTGGGATTTTTTCCCATAAATATGCTATCCACATAGTGTCTTCCTTATTTAAGGGTAAACTCCTTGAGTGCAGAATGAATTTTGCCCTTCTTTGTCTCCACAGCACCTAGCATTGAGCTTGATGTGATTAGTGTAATGCAGACCCAAAACACCAGACAAATAAGCAGAGTTCTAGAACCAGCCTAACTCTGACTCGACTTCAGGACCTAATTTGTTGCATAAGATTCATTGTAGAATAATGTTTTCAAATGAAAGAAAAAAAAGATAAAAATAACTTGAGTGCTAATTCCTGAGGGATTTCATCATGCACCAAGTCATCTACATTCAGAGAGGGGCCTATTTATGGCTCCCTTCCCCCCCTGCACAATTGAGTTCTCTTTATAATCATATATACCTTCAGATGATACCTTGCTAACTAAAAATTGGGTATTTTGTTTTGTTTTTCTCTTGAAATCAGACTATGATTTCATTAGTAGAGTGAAACTTTCTCAGGTCATTACCTTGGCCTTTGGAGGCAGGTTAGAATCAGGAATAATTTAATTCAAGTTTGGTCTCAGACCATTGCTAGTTAAGTGATCCTGGCCAAGTCACTTAACCACTATTGGTGTCAATTTCCTCATGTGTAAAACAGAGATCGTATACTCTATTGTCTAGGGCAGTTGTAAGCACCAAATAAGATAATATTTGTAAAGTGTTTTGTAGACTTTTAAAAACAATATAGATGCTAGCTATTATTATTGACCAATACAAGCAGAAGTGTCTTTTCCACAAAGTGTGATCTTAGAGCAATGATTCTTCACCAAAGGTACCCAGATCTCCAAGGAGTTTTATGAGAGCATTTCAGAGGGCCCACAAATTTAGATGTGAATAAAATACATCATCGCTTTTACTAATCTTACCTGAAATGTAGTATTTTCTGTATTTTAAATTTTATAAACATGATACTCTGAAAGGGAGTTCATAATCCTCCCTAATTGCCAGGATATAAAAAGTGCCAAGAACTTCTGTCTTAGAAAGTTCCTTAGGGCACAGAGGAATAAATGACCTTGCCCTGGGCCACAATGCCAACATTTGGAGACAGCACTGACCCAAGGTATTCTGGACTCTGGGACCATTTCTCTTTCTGCCACACCTTTCTTCCCCTCACTGGGCTTGTGACAGGGATGATCATCCGTGAGGTGCATTATTCTCCTGAACAGCATATGTAGTTATGCTTTATTCTATATCTCTAACTTGGTACATGAACTGAACTACAGAGTTTAAAAGAAAGAGCTCTAGGCCCAAAGTCAGGAAACAAAGGTATTAGGCATGGCATAAACCACATCACATCTGAGGGAATCATGTCATCTCTATGGGTTTCATAAATAAAAGGAGACATCTGAAAACGATGATGGCCAAGATCCCTTCCATTAGTGAGATTCTATAATGAATCCTTTAGATAACCACCCTTGATGGACATGCTTGAGTGACATGGTTCCAGTCATCAGGGATTCTTTGCAAACCATACCAAAGTCTTCCAGAAAAGAATGAACATTTTAAGCATTTTCCATTCTACCTAGGGGAATTCATACCTCTCCCCAGGAACACTTGAAATGAGAATCATCTACTCCATTAAAAGCCAGTCTTCTGCACCTTTCCTCATTCTCCATTTTTAGTCACCACTCACCTGAAAGAACTCTCTCCCAAATTCCTTTATTTCTGATAATATTATTTTCTCAACATGTTCTAATCTTTATCTTAAACCACCCCCTTCTCCAAATCACTCTTAAACCTCAGACTCCCAGACTGAACTTATCTTGGTTGGGTCCTAGCAACCAGATCAGCCTTTCTGCCTAACTGAGCCCCCTTCAGTGGAATCTCTTCCTGTAGCCCTACCTTGGTCAAATTCCTCTTCTGCATTTTCTATCCAAGAAAAACAAACAAACAGAGAATTTATACTGCTTCAGTTCCTCCAAATCATAGATATCCATTGACAAACAATCTATCTATCTTCTTTCACAGCTGTGATGGTAAATTTTTAGCAACTGGGTTTTGTGGGATATGTATGAGCAACCCACTTGTAAGTTTAATGTGCATTATTAATATTTTTGACATCTTTTTCTTAAGTTTATTAAAAAACAAGAGAAACCATAATTTATAATACTAAACAGTTACTTCTATATAACTGGTCACATGGAAAATTTTGTATTTGCCTCTGAGAGGTGGGTGGAAGCTGATTATACCTCAACTCTATTTCCTGTCTCACAATGCTCAGCCCCAGAATGAGACCAGTAATTCATGAGCCACAAACACATAAGGGAAGACATCTATCTACCTGTCAATTTACACCCACCCACCCACCCACAGATTTATGTAGCATATGTGTAAGTATACACACATACACATATGCGTGTAATACATACATACATACATACATATACAAATCAATTGTATTTTATGTAATGTTGTAATGTCAGATACCATTCTCAGACTGTCGCTATTTCCTGTTATGTTGCCTTATCTCAGACATTTGCCCTAAATTCTCCTTGGTGATTTATATCCTGTTACTGTGGCAATGATGTTACTGTGGGTTGAATATGACTCCAGTAGCACAATCCCACTGTTCTGTGCCAGAAGACTCACAAGGGAAGCCCCTTGCAGACACTTACCAGTTCTATTGGAAATCTCCCCCTCTGGGCACTGAGAACAGTTGAAGCAGCAGACAGGCTTTCCCTCCTCTGTTGTCTTCCTGTATCCAGGGCCACAGATGTCACTGCACACAGATCTGGGAACCTGAGCCATTGCAAGAGAGTGGGAAGTACACCATTAACTAAACAGATATTTAGGGTAGATGGTGCACGCCAAGAAATTGTATCCTCTAAAACAGTTCTGACTGGTATGCCTGGTTCATGTGTCAATGGGCATGGCTTATGGGATGTTCAGGGGATTTCCCTTCTGGTGCTATTTCTGTCAGCTACTGTGGTACTTTAGCTGAAACCGCTGACCTCTGTATACTTGAGATTTGTCATTTGCAAAATGAAAGTTTTGGTATCAATGATCTTAGGATACTTACATTCTGCACTGCTAAATATACCCTGCATCATTGTGATGGTAATGACCCAAGTTCCTGAATAAGAGGCTGATGACCATTCAAAATTACATTTAAGTTTTCTCTGTGTAGTATGTAAAGACCACAAGGATATAGAATAGGAGTGAATTGACTGTCTCATAATAAGAAATTTTACAATGATAACCATCTCCCCAGGGGGTGAGAACTGTGCTCTGACTCTTGCCAGTCCATGTGGAAGTCTTATTTCCAGAAAAAAAGTGATGCTGGATAATGATGGAAAAAAACTTTTTCTTGCATTACAGGCATCCCCTAATACGCTGACTGTTTGAGACCCCCTTGTTACATGAAATGGAGGTGTTATTTGATTGGGTGTTAAGCCAGAACTGAGAATTCTTTCAAAAGGCAGCATGGGGTACTATCCCATTACTTGACCAAGGCTGTTTCTCTTTTCCATCTGAATGAGAGACATGCTGTAACCCTCTGGGCAGGTAAAGGCTTGAAGTCCATTCTGCCCAAGGCCAACATGTGGCCAGTGACCCCAGGACCCTGTGTTTTGCCTCTTTTAATACTTCTTTCTTGCTTTTAGGTGAAGGAGTCTTGGAAATTGTGAGCTTTGCAAGGTTGGGAGAGTGAGCCACCATAAATCCAGTGATGGGAGTCTAGAACTGAACTGCATTCCATTAAGGAACAAACACAGTACTGCTGAGGAAGACCTAAATTTAGCCATAGCAGAGGCAAAGAATTGTCCAGTAGTGGTGCTGGATTTTAAAATTTGATTGGTGGAGCAAATACTTTAAAAAGTATTTTAAGTTTGTGTCTCCTATACCCAGTTGGTATAAGGAAGAGTTGGTCTTCAAGTGTTAGCTAGGGAGAAATTTTTGTACTGTTATTTTCATGATGTTTTCTCAGTAAATATCCCTTTCTAAAACCAATTGATGTAAATTATTGAAATAAAACTTGGGCCCTAATCCGTGGCAATTTATATTGGAGCCAATATAACAAAATTCCTTATTCAACTAACAGTGAAGACATCTTCACCAAGATACCTTAAGGTGACCCCTGGAGCCCAAATGAAGGGATTGTAGCCTTGCACTAAGACCCCAAATCATCTGTGAAAATGAGGTGAGAGGAGATTCTTCAGAGCTATATATGAAATGGAGTGTGATAGAGACAGTTAGAGCACATCCAATATTTGACCAATTTGGGAAAATATCGGTCATACTAATTCTAATTTTCATAGAAAAAAAGAAAAATACTTTGCCCAGAGGCTGAATGAAATTTTATCTTGGCTCATTTGAAGAGAGTGGAAATTTCACCATTATTTGTGAAGATACAGGGAAGTGGATAAGAACAATGACTTTGGGGTCAAAGGTCTTTAGGCCAATCACAAGGTTTCTGGGACTCATTTTCTTTTTTTGTGAAACAAAGAGGTAGACAAGGTGACCTTTAACGTGCTTTCCTGTTCAGTATCCTATGATGCTATCACAGTGCTTGGAAACTAGATGGGTTATTCTTTTCATGCAATGGTTTGCCTCCAAGACAAAAGAAAATAAGGAGCTGGGCGAGATTTTTATGTATAAATATTGAATATTTAGCGAGGAACATAGAGTGAGAATTGTTCTCGTTGACTGAACATGTAAGTTGACAAGCAAATAATCTCTCACCTTTGGATCTATCCATCCCCAGTCAATGGCTTCTTCACACATGGTGAAATCTTGACCAGGTGGAGAATTGGGGAGAAATTGGCCCACTTTTAGCAGCAATTCAGTATCATTATGATAAATCACATAGTTCTTAATGTCATATTGAGCCTCAGAGCCTCTTTTCTCATCCATAAACACCTGGTCACCAGCAATATTGTTAAACTGAATGTCCTTCAGAAAGGAGTGGAGCTGAAAAGGAAGAGAAATCTCTGTCATTTCTTGGTATCAGGATTCTCTAAGGAGTAAGACCTCTGTACTATGCCAGAAATGAGAGAGTCAGAGGGTTACAGAGATTTGCACCCCCCCTTTGGAGGTATGATGCAAGTGAGCTGGAGTTCTGCTTCACACCTTTATTAGCTAAATGTTCTTGAGCAAGTTACTTATCCTCTCTCTTGTCTCCTCTGTAAAATAAGGTAATAATACCTAATAAGATATAAAATCTCATTATAGATTTTAAAGGGCTATCAAAATTATTGCTATTATTAACTGTCGTCATTCCATTTCCTTATTCCAATGAAACTGAAAGGAGCAACACAATTGGGAAAGGAAATGTTTTCTTGGTGGGCAAAATCTTAGTCATGTTGAGGGAGTCAGAATTCTCCTTCCTCCTCATTGCCACTTTCAGATTCAAATGTTAGGAGTTTTTCTAACTAGGTTGTCAGAGTGATTGTCACTGTGTTCTTATGTTTGAGTTTAATATCAACTCCTTAAAGCAGCAGAGAAGGAAACAATGTGGTCCAAAAGGACGATTGTGTTGTTCCTAGGCAAAAGACCATGCTATTGTGAGTATTATATTTGTTTCTATGGACTTATATTTATGAGGTGTATATAAATGTATATACCTATTTTCTTCCTCATTAGAAGTTAAGTTCCTTGAAGACAGGAACAATTTGTTCCCTTTCTTTGTATTCCTTCCCTTAGCGTAGTTCATACATAGAATAAATGCTTAATAAATACTGATTGACTGAATGACTTGAAAGTAAGAACATTGTGAGTCTTTATACTTGTATCCCCAATGTCTAGTACAGTGTTGGCACAAAGAAAACACTTATTAATTTAAAGAATTATGGATTGATTGACTTGTTAGGAAAGTAAGACTTTGAGTTATATCATTTGCATATGAAAATTTCTGAAGAGGACACAAACTTGCTCCTAGTGCATAGATCTCTACTGGCCCTTTAACTCAGCCATTCATTTGTATGGTCCAAAATGAGCCCTCTAGAATTTAAAAAACTTGGGGAACCTTGAAGCTCATTAAATTATTGGGCAAATTATTATTGACCGGCAAATAGCCTAACTTGCGGAGATGAGGGTCTGGAAAATTAATGGGTAGGTCACTGGAAGTAAAGGTCAGGGCTGTCGCTGAACAGGCCCAGTCTGGAAGAGCTGTCAAAGTGAAAAGCCTGAGAGGTGGCTGGTCTAAGAGATAAGATCATGAGGAAGAGAACTTGGAAGGCTTCCATTAGTCCAAAGCTAAGGGTCCTTGTCGTTTTGGAAAGAACCCAACAGTTCCCAAGCAAAGGAACCTGGAGATGGAGGAGATGAAGAATTCAGCTGGCATCAAGGAGCAAACCCAAGAGAGTCCAACAGCATGATCTAGCCAACAGAACCACTATATTCTTGGAGAAGCAGCAGGCACAGTCTGTATGTTGATCAAGTCATTTACAAAATAGGTCACAGTTTATGAGACCAATAGGAACTCAAGGATCTGCCATTCTGAAGGTGAAAGTTCATGCAGTCACCAGTGTGCCACATGAGGATCACTCTTTGAGCTTTTGTCCACTCCGTCTATGGACACAACGTGTATTTGCAGAAGTCATCCCATGGATCATAAAGTGTTCAGTAAGACGGTTTGAATGCTGCCCTGTAGAGGGAGTTTAGAAGGATAAGTGTCTCAGAGGAATAATAATAAGTTCAGTTTAGTTATGTTGACTTTAAGATATGTACAGGACATCCAGTTCAAGTCATTGAATAGACAGTTGAAGATGCAAAATTGGATGTCAACAGAGAGGTTAGGGCTGGAGAAGAAAACTCAAGAATCTTCTGCATAGTGATGATCACTGAACCCATGGGATCTATTGAGGTCACCCAGTAAAACATTATAGGAGAGAAGAGGAGAAAGCTGAGGCCAGAACCCTGGGGGCCACCCAAGGTTAGCACAAGAGAGTCAAGATCCAAAAAAGGCTGTAGAAGATTAGAGGATAGATCATATCTGTCATTGAGTCAACTCTCAATAGGCATTGATTAAACACTTACTATGTGTCAGACATTATGCAAAATGTGGATTTACACACAAAAAGCAAAAGCTAGTTGCTTCTCTCAAGTGGCTCCTATTGTTGGGGAGACAATATAAAACAACCATTTACCAAAAAATGTATATATGGGGGTAAATGGAGATAATCATCAGCGAGAAGTCAGTAGCATTAAGAGAGATCAGAAAAGTCTTCCCATAGAAAACTGAATTTTAGCGTGGACTTTAGGAAGGACAGCAGATTAAAGGAGGGAGAAAATTTCAGGCATACAGGACAGTCAGTGAAAAAAACTTGTAGTAGGGAGAGGGAGTATTTTGTGTGAAAGATGGTCTCAAAGTCTATGATAGTGGGTTTTGACATGTAAGAAAACTAGAAAATGATGAGGTGAGCCAGATGATGAAAGATTTTGAATGTCAAATAGAGAAGTTCAAACTGATTATGAAAATGAAAGGGAGAAATTGAAGTTAGAATAATTAAATGACATATAATAGAAACAGAAAAATGTTTCATGTATTCAAAAAGTGACCTTCACAAGCATAAGATGGAAGAGCTAAGTAACAGTTTATGAGAAAAAAAATCCAGAGTTTTAATTGGCTAAAGTCAACTTAACCATGTTAAGAGTGTGACCAGAAAGTATCCAAGACCTAAAATAAGGTGAATGCAGAAAGACATACTTTCCAGAATATGAGCTTTGTGATAGCTCCACAGTACGCTGCACTGGTTACTTGTGGAGTTCAAAGATTCTGTGAGAGAACGCCCTGTTTTGACTTTCATCCAAAACATCAAGAATCAGCAATGGATAGGACCAATTCTTAAGGGAACCTTACCTGCCAAGGATGAGGCAACCAGCTTTCTCCAGTTTCCTCAGGTGTAATCTCTGATTTCCTCAGAAGCTTTTCATGAAGGGCCCAGGCCACAGCATACACTGCATTGTAGATGGTGTAACTCAGGCCAGATATGATCACAGCAAAAAGGAATGTAGGCAAAGCCTCCAAGGTAGCGTTTGGTGCACACTGTTCTAGCTCTAGCTTTATAGGTTCCTCCTGACACCGGAAAGTTGACAACCAGAACTCCTTAAATGCAATGGCCTCTGGGTTTTTATTAGGGTTGATTGACCTGAGAAAAGACTTAAAACCAGGAACCTCCCTGGTGAGGTAGGTAAATGTGAGAGCTCCATAGAAATTGTAACTATCAACAGAGTGGGGCCTCATGGTGATGTCCCAGTGAGAAGTGGTAATCCACAACTTATATGTTGGGAAAAAGGGCAATTGTGAATGCCTCAGAACCATTAATGAATCTGTATCACCATGAATCACAACTACCTTGGCTGAAGATGCCATTATCCTGGACATGAAATTGTCCTCTGATTCTACATGGGTTCTCTCACTGACAGGGATCTTCTCTGTGAAGGACGCACAGACATCATACTTTGCCATCTCCCCTGTCACTTCCCGAAGGAAATCCTCACCCCTGAGATCATTTGAAGTCACCAGACCTACCCAGGTCCATTTAAAATGTACCAGTAACTGGACTACCCCTCGGGGCAAGGAGGAGTCTTTGGGAGCCATCTGGTAGACAGAAGGAAACTTGGACTTGTCACTGAGGATTGGATCGAAAGGGCCAAAGCTGAGCTGGATAGAGAAACATGAGTTCTATGAATATGGTAATAAGGATAGGAAAAATATGTAGTTATAATTTACTCAAATTTGAACACATCATTTGACAAAATCTTACTGCATAGGTTCATAGATACAAAACTACAAAGGATCAGAGAAGACATCCAATTTAATCCCCTTGTTCTACAAGAAAGGAAACAAGGGCTGGAGAGGGGTGGGGGTTGACTTGTCCAAATATCTGCAAGTACTTAAGTCTAAAAGGTGAGATTTGAAGCCAGGCTTCAGAATTCAGAGCAAGTGTTCCTTCCACTATAGTAACCTAATTTATGCTATTTCTGTGTGTGTGTGGAAATGTGAAAATGTGATGTGATCAATAGTACAATTAAGTTAACATGGAAATGGTTGAATGTATAGACCCAGAGTATGGTCATTAATGGGACAATGTCAACTTGGAAGGGAGTCTCCAACAGAATGTTCCAGGAAGCTATGCTTTGTCTTAGGCATTTTACCCCATTATCAATGATTTAGGTAAAGCCAGATCATGGTGCTAAGTGTGCAAATAACAGAAAGCTGTGAGTACTAACTTCAACATGAATGGCAAAGTGAAGAAGGCTGAAAAAGGGCATAATCAGCTAGAAAGTGGGCTCTTTCTAAGAAATGAAATAAACCAGAAATCAATAAAGTCTGGTATGTGGGTTCAAAAAAGTTAAATCCATAAGTACAAGAAGGGCAGAAAGGGGTCAAGTAGGGAACATTTCATATGAAAGAGGATGTGACAGTATTAGTGGACTACAATCTCAATGTGCATCCCCAGTGTGTCAGAGCAGCTTCAAGAACTCATTGTCTTTTTTTTTCTTTATTTTAATTTAGCATTTAACATTCATTTTCACAAAATTTTGGGTTACAAATTTTCTCCCCTTTCATCCCCTCCCCCCCCCAAACACCAAGCATTCTAATTGCCCCTGTGTCCTATCTGCTCTCTCTTCAATTATCTCTCTCTGCCCTTATCTCCGTCTTCTCTTCTGTCCTGTAGGGACAGATAGCTTTCTATACCCCTTTGCCTGTATTATTTATTTCCTAGTGGCAAGAACATTACTCGACAGTTGATCCTTATACTTTGAGTTCCAACTTCTTTACCTCCCTCCCTCTCCACCCCTTCCCTTTGGAAGGCAAGCAATTCAATATAGGCCAAATCTGTGTAGTTTTGCAAATGACTTCCCTAATGGCTGTGTTGTATAAGGCT
>CM052673.1:2728950-2771143 GCA_028533205.1 Lagorchestes hirsutus
GCTCTTCCCAGTTTTTGCTCCACCTCTCTAACATGATTTTGAAAATTGTTTGGGCTCTTTATGACCTTTTCTCAGAACTGATCCCATTGAGTGGGCTGGGATGTAGAAGCACTGACTTCCGTGTCTTCCCCTGATGGTGAGCACTGCTCTTCCTCATCAGAAAGGAGGGGAGGAGAAACCTGCTCACCAAGAAAGTAACCCTCTATAGTCTTGGTTTTATTCCCTTTTCTGGGCATTTTCCCAGCCAGTGACTTAAGCTCTGAATATTATCCTCACACCCACCTCGCCTCCTGATCCTCCCAGCCAGCGCTTGGGGTCTGAGACTCAAATGCTGCCCCCCAGCCTCAGGGCTTTGGGTGGGGGCAAGGCTGCTATTCAGTGTGAGATTAAGTTCAGGTGCTCAGGTGGGGGCAGGGCCGCCTCAGGGGCTCAGTTCCCTCAGGTGGTTTATGAGGAGACCTTCAACAATGGATGCAGGCTCCTGCCTGCTTGGGGAGCCTTGGTCTGCTCCCACCTCTGCTGTCCCCTCTTGACCCACCAAAGAGACCTTCTCACCAACCCCGTCACCTGTGGGTGGAGGGACCTGCGCGGCTGCTGGAGATTCCATCCCTGAAGTCTGCTCGGATCTGTTCCTCTCGGTGTGGGGGCCGGTGCAGGGCTGGGCTGGGCTTTGCGTCCGCAGCGCGATGGACCTTTTGTGAGAGGTTTGCAGGTCCCACTGGAACAGAAATCTTATCCGCTCCACTATTATGTGGCTTCTCCTGCTCCCAAATTTATTGGCAGCTCTTTACTACTGATATTTCATGGGCTGTGGGCTCAGAGCTAGAGTATTTGTGTGTTTCTACTCTGCCATCTTGGCTCTGCACCCCCAGTAAGACAATTCTTTTACATTTCCTCACTGTTTCCCTATCTCACTGGCTAAAGTGACTGTTCCAAAAATTCTCACTGAATGTCAGGTAGGTACCACAGTGAATAGAGCACTGGCCCTTGAGTCAGGAAGACCTGAGTTCAAATCTCAGGTATGTCACTTATTGTTTATATAACTTAGTTTTCTCTTTTGTCAAATGAGTGTAACAATAGCACCTACCTTCCTGTTGTGAAGCTCAGCAGAGATAATATAGTCACTATAAATAATACCTAATACATATAGTGTTCATTGTGTGCCAGACACCTTATCCTTCTATAATAAAATGCAATCATAAAACCCTGTATGAATGTTAGCCTTCTTAAAGTCCCTTGCAGTATTCCATCCACCTACACCCTCAACAGATAACCTTGTCTCAGACTTTATCAAAAAACATGTCATGTTTAATGAGTTCTCTTTTCACTTCTTATGAGGTAAACCAATGAGATATCTTCCCTTACTATCCCTTTAGCCTCTGCATAATGTGAAGAGATAGCCTCTCTCATTGTAAAGGCAAACTTCTCTAAATACATCATTGATCTCATCCAATTCAACCGATTGCCTTGTCTGTCATTTTCCCACTCTCTCTATGCTATTTCCCAGCTACTTACAAATATGCTCATATCCCTCTTTTCAAATCCTAGAAACAATACTCACTGAATCTAGGAATACTGGTTGCTGCTGTCCTGTACCTCATCTTCTCTTTGTGGATCAATTCCTTCACGAATTCATGATATTCAACATCTTGCATTCCTCTTCTCGTATTTTCTACTAAACTCTCTGCAATATAGCACCTAAAGTTTTGATCTGAAATTGTTCTCTCTAAAGTCAGCCATGATTGCTTCACTGTCAAGTATGACAAGATTTTCAAAATCTTCATCTGTGCTGATTTCTCTGTAGCTTTGGATACTCAAGATCATACTCTTTTCCTTCAAGTCTTACCTTCTCGTTTTTAGGATGCTCTTTTCTTCTTGTTCTTCTACTTGAATGACGGCTTCTTCTTTGTCTCTTTTACTACATATACAACAGGTTTTGGAAGCAGTGAATACAGCATTAGATCTGAAATCAGGAAGATCTGAGTTCAGATCTTTCCTTAGACACTCACTGGTTGGGTGATCATAGGAAAAGTCACCTAATTTCTGTGCTTCAGTTGGGAATAACAACAGAACCCGCCTGACAAAGTTGGTAGGAGGATAAAGTGAGATAATTGTTGTGATGCTTAATCCTACCCCACCTTAACCCTCCATAGGATTAGGCAACTCTAATTCTATTCTTTGTGTAATTCAATGCAAGGTCCATCCATTCTAAGTTGCAATGGTCGATATAGAGATTTAGAATGTATGAGGCCCAAGATCATCCACCTGTGGGAACTTGTGGAGCTCAAGCAGGGTCCCCATCTGCATAGACAGAGCTGATGTGGCTCCTCCAATGACAACCATAGACTTGTTCTGTCCTCTGCAGCTGAAGGGACTAGCTGATCCCCTCCATGCAACCACCTCAGGGAGCTCTCCAAGGTCCTCTCATCACTGTGGTAGGCATTGTAGACCTGGAATCCCTGAGAAATGTTGGACAGCAGAACATGGTCCCTGTTGATCTCCTCCACAGCAAATCTTATGGTCATGGCCTGCTGGTAGTTTTTATGCAGCCACCTGAGGGGGAATGATCCATAAACCACTGAAAAAGCCAGACCGGAAAGTGAATCACCGAAGGAAAGCTTCTTCAGTAATGTAAAGGTCCACTAAGCACTCCAGCTCATTTCGTGTTTATGACAATAGCAATAGCTACAATAATAGTACCTAACATCTATATAGTGCTCCGCACTGTATTCAGCCATTCACAATGACTATCTCATTTAATCCTGACAACAACCCTGGGAGATACACGCCACTATTATCCTCATTTCTGAAGTGGAAAGCTGAGGGAAACAGAAGTTAAGTGATTTGTCCAGAGTTATACAACCAATAAGTGGATTTAAACACAAATCTTCCTGACCTGAGGCCTGTCCATCTCTCCACAGTTGTATCGTTCTGCCCCAAGATTATTATTAATAGCAGTCTTGCTTAATGGTAGGTACTTAATAAATGCCAGTTGAATTGACTGATTACTTTCTAGGTAATTATTCTCTGCAATTAGAATGAGGCACTGCAGAATAAGCTTTTTGTCTCCATCCAGCTCATAAAGAAAGTTGGTCAAAGGCAACATATAGATAAGAAGGAAATGTGATTCACAGCAGCACCTTGGTCTAAACCGCACAGAGGTTAGGAACATATTCCCCCTTTAAAGTCAACCATCATCAGCCCTGTCAGGTGAAGAAGAAAGGAAGAGAAAAGGATGCTGAAACATTTAAGAAATAAAAAATTAGCAAGAATAGAAGAGCCAGTATTCATATAGTGCTTTAAGATTTTCAGAGGACATCTACATATATATGTATACACACACACATACATATGTATGTGTGTGTATATATATGTATGTATGTACGTATGTCTGTATGTATATAATCTGCTTTGATCCTCACTGGATGCCAGAGAAGTAGGTGCTGTTCTTATCTACAGAGAAACAGAGAAGTTTAGTGTTTTGCCCTACATCACAAAGCTAGTAAATGACTGACACAGAATTTAACTCATATTTTTCAGCTCCAAGTAACATAATTTGGTCCCTTATTTTGGACAATTAAAGGAGATATAATTAGGGAGAAGGGGAAGGAGGGGAACAAAATGAAATAGAGAAATGAAAAGGTAGCTCAATAGTGGAGAGACAGAGTGATGCAGGAGCCCTGGAAACATAGATCCAGAGGGAGACGTCAGAACACCCATCTGACATGGACCATTTGTGTTTTTCCATAATCCACCTCCAATATTCCTACCACACAATCTTGGACCATCCTCTAATCCTTCATTCACCTTATAGTGAAGCTTCTTGAATTGAAATGTTGTGCAGAAGTGTGTGTGTGTCTGTGTATGTGTGTGTGTGTGTGTGTGTGCATGTATTCAAATCTAGATCCCACCACCTTCTCCCTGGTTCACGATGTGCAGACTCATAGATATTTACATTTGAGGCTACATTGCTAGGCAAAGGGTTCCTGCTGCATTTACTCCTCAGAACACAACAGGAGCAGGACCCAGACAAAATTCAATGAGCATAGCCATGAGAAAAATGTTCCTATGTTCTAATAAAATTCTGGAAGCAAGGTCAAATTCCAATTTGTCTTCTGCTTTGAGTGTAGCAGAAACTCACTTGAGAAAAAAACACCAAACCCTCACACATCACTCAAGGGAAAATCAGAACATTTTACATATCTCTAAGTATGATAGACATTTCATCACAAGGATTTTATACTTCCAAGGGTTCATGTTTACTCTAGCTGGTGCCCAAACATACCTCGATCATCCCAAGAGTTGCATCCCTCATGATCTCTCAGTTCCCAACTGAATCCTAGCCAGCCATGTCAAGTTTCTCTAGTTTGAAACACAAAGACTTGGGTTTATAGTTTCAATACAGACACTGAGGTTCAGAATATGGGAGGTGGAGGAATTGTTGATTGTCCTTCATTCTAGAAGAGAACCATCACATCAGGAAAATTATGCACTAACTGGCAAGTGATTTGGATGTAAGAGAGGCAGGGCTCTGCAAATTTCCCAGGGTCACTTTCTCCTCCAGGGGCAAGTCCATCTGGGTCCAGTGGCAAGTTATAGATCAGAATGACTGGAGTTGGCCACCCAAGGAGGAACAAATTACAGTGAATACTATAGTAACTTATCTCTGGAGACTCTCAGAGGCAAGAATCTTCTGGAAGAAAGAAGTGAAGGGGAGAAATACAGAGATACAGAGACACAAAGCTAAGCAAAAAAGATACATGGAGATAGAGACAGAAACAAAGCCAGAAAGAAAGACAAACGAAAGAATGTTATATGCAGAAAAACAGAGAAAGATACAGAGAGAGAATATTCTCTATCTCTAGCTTTGTAAGGCGATCGGAGACATGAAAATTGATTTGCCAAAACAAAAATTGGGGAGGAAAGGGTGGGATTATCACTTGGCATAGTAACTGGAGCTTCCTTTTTGCCATTTCTTTTTTTTTTTTAAAGAATGCTTTGGAAATCAACTCAATCAAAATGAACCTTTTGATATGGAGAGGTACTTACTGATAACTCTTGCAGTCCTTGTTGGGCTGACTTGTGAAAACTTCTGCTCTTGTAAAACTACTCACTCTCACTGAATACAGAGAGAGAAAGCTTCCAATCATCAGGTGCCCATCTCTGGTGAGGCTGGGACTGATTTTGGAAAAACAAAGGGGCTTCTCACTCCTGCACACTAAGGCAGTAAGGTACCAGAGCAGCATCAAGACCAACATAGAAAGCAGCCAGAATGTGTCTCTTCGAATGTGAAGAACCATCTCCCTGAACATCAGCTAAACTAGGGAGCTGCCTAGACAGAGCAAAGTTAACTGTTTTGGTCATTGACTAGTAGAGAACTGACTAGCAACTGAAATACTGCCGATGTGCAGTCTTAAGTCCTCTAATCAAAACTGAGGAAGCACAAAGGAACATGAAGTAGGTCCTTGTCCAAGACAAGGACAAGGATGCAAGATCAAGGGCTGAATTTATAAGACTTCTCTGGCTATTTGATAGCACTGTGTCTCTTAGTCCCTTGTTAGGGAAGCAAGGAGTTCCTCCATTAGCCATGTCCTCTGCCCCTTGCACCCTCTGATTCCTCAAAGAGACATCTGGGATCATTGGGAGCTCTGGGGACTGTCTTGTTTGGAGCATCTCCAGATGTGTCTTTGCATCCAAGGGAAAAACAGAAATGGAATGTTTTGACCTCTCCTTAACATTTCCCAGCAGAGCTCACAGGTTGAGTGAAACTTGGGAGTCTCATTTATCCCTGTCAACTTGGGGTACTCATGTGTGTTTCTGTGGGAGAACATGGCTCCAGGGACTCTGTGGCATGTCCCTGTTGCTACTTCAGAGAGGAGGCTTTAGTAGGGCATCCTGGATCTCAGTGTATCAGATAGGACTGGATGTGAACAGGCAAGACCAAACTCTCAATTCAGACAGCTGCACTGATAACTGACCATTCATGGCCACAGTATCCACCACATTCTTTGAGTAAGAGATCATGTGTACTCGGGCTCATGTACCCACAATCCAGAGGAATCACTCTCTAAATCGTCTTTACAGATATGCTCATAAATCTCCTCTCTCATCATTCTCAGGATCATGGGAGTTTAGAGATGGCAATTGCCTCGCCCAACTTGTACGAAACAAAATTTCCTTTTACAAAGAACAGCTGTGGAGACACATTACTGTCTCATGTTCTCTGCCTCAGTAGGGCCATATTCACAAACTCTAGGGATACACATTTTCTCCCTAGATAATAGAATCATGGGATTTAGAATGGGAAAAGACCTTAAAAACAATCTTTTTCATCCCCATTTGAAAGATAAGGAGACTAAGGCCCAAAATCTATGTGAGATTATATAATAAGCAGCAGAGGAATTATTCAAGTTCAGGGGATATGATTCCAACTACAGAATTCTCTCTACTAGGAGATCTCTTCTATTGTTAATGTTCCCTATGGAAACTATATCCAATTATGACTCTCCATGTATAATGTTAAATTTGAAGATCTTCCCTTTCCGTTAATAGGCCCATGTGACTTGCTTTATGCTTTGGCGCAGCTCACTGCTTAAGTCACATGGAGCCTGCAGTGGGGGGGGGGGGGTTTCTGAATGGGTGGAGCAGGAAAGGTACAGCAGGAAGAGAGAGGGAGGTGGAGCTGAGAGACAGCAGGCAGAGCTGATCTGAGCAGAGCAGCTAGCCTGGGTGAGAGAGGGGTATTTTGCCTATGGGAGCTTATTTGTGAGGAGGTCTGTAGGAGGGAAGGCTTGGGAATGGAGATCCTCCCTCTGTTGGAAATGTGTAGAAACTTCCTTGTTACAATGGTGGAATTGGCTTTCTGGCATCTGAATAAATATTTTGGTTTCATCTTTGAGGAAGAGCATTTATATTTTGTGAATTTATCCTGGAAAGATATACACCTGTATATCCATGGCGGCTGCTGTGAGTAGCACACATGTCAAGAAAGTTCCCTTCTAGAAACAATCAGAAGGATCCTCAGAGGAGAATAAGTAATCACTGGAACCTTAACTAGGAATTCTAGCACCTGGGAAAAATTTGGTTTAGAGAAGAGGGAAGAGAGTGATTCTAGTGCATCCTAAGGTCACGAACTGGGCATCCATGAAATACCACTGCAAGTGCTGGTCCTAAGAATCCCGGGTGACATGGATTCCTAGCACCAGTGGCATGATATGGATAATCTGTCTATTTTGGAGTCAGCTAGATTGTGTTGTACATAGAGCACTGGACTTGGCATCAAGTAGACCTGAGTTAAAATCCTACTTTAGACACTTATTTGCTTTATGACTGTGGACATATCACTTACCTTTACCTAACTTTTCTGATTTGTAAAATGGCATAACAATGGCACACAACTTATAGGATTAATTTGAGTTTCAAAGAAGGTATCTCACATAAAATTCTTTGAAAATTTAACAGAAGATAAAATATTAACAGAATTCCTTATGTTAATGATAGAAGTTTTAAAAATATGATTATATCAATAGAAGCTGAAAAAGTTTTGAAGTATAACATTCATTTCTATTAAAATTACTTGAAAGCATAGTTTTTTCTTAAATTGTCAAAAAGCATTTATCTAAAAGCATCAGCAAGCAAAGATCAGGCATGAAACAAGGATGCCCACTCTCATCAATATTATTCAATATTGAATTGGCAATCCTAGCAATAGCAATAAGATTAAAAAGAAACAGAAGGAATCACAATATGAAATGAGGTACTAAAATTGCCTCCTTTTGCACACAATATAATGACATACTTGGAAGGTTCCTAAAGACTCAATTAAAAAGTCAGTTGGAAAAATGAATAACTTTAGCAAACTAGCAGGATATACAATAAATCCACATAAATCGTCAGAATTCCTATAGATCTGAAACAACACTGAAAGAAGAGATAGCAAGTGATGTCCATAAGACTTACGGATAGGAGAAGAATTTTTGAATTGGCAAGAGATAGAGGACCCTGTGAGATGTGAAATGGATAATTGTGATTACATTCAATCAAAAAGGGTCTATACAAACAAACGTAAGGCAGCCACGATGAGAAGGAAAGAGTACGATTGAGGGCAAGTTGGGGATTGGGAGGGTAAAGGCGTCATATACCAAACGTAGAGAATGTCATCCAATGGATGAGAGTAAGAGCTTTCCCCCAATAATTGATACACAATCAGAGGACATGAACAGGTAGTTTATTACAAAGAAGTCAAGGATAGATTAGCAGGTGTAGTTATGTAGATATATTGACACATATTGATCTATCCATTGATATCTATTGATATAAAATGCTCTAAACAGTTGCCCCTAGAGGGTTAAAGGGAACAACTTTGAGATATCATCTCTCAGCCGTAGAAGGGGAAAATGCCAAACAGTGGAGGGGCTGCCCAAGATACTGCTGGTGCCCGTGACCAGCACGTATGGCAGGTGCCCATGCCCAGGGGCACGGAGGGCACATGCCCCTAACCTCCGAGCAGGAGTCACATTTCTAAAGCGCCTTCAATAGGCCTTGTGGGTGCAAGAAGCAGACGCAGAGCAGACAGGACGGCCGTGGCTTGGGTTCATGATTGGGCACATCCTCCAGGGCTGTAGGGAAGGATGAGCGGTGGAGGAGGGGCATGGAGGTGGCCATGATGGTTCAGGAGGCGGGAGCAGCTCGGGGGCCGACCCCGGGACCCGTTCCGTTCTCACGGGAGCCTCCCTGCCCTTTCTTGGGTCACCCCAGGCCCTCAAGGAGGGCCAACAATGGCGGGCCGCAGAACGTGGTAGGGCGGAGCCCTGTGGAACACGTCACATCCGGCCACTTCCGGTGCCTTATCTGCCGTTAGTCTCGCGCTAGCCGCGTTCCTGCGGGACTTCCGGCCGCTGGGCTCCTGGCGCGCGAGGCGGAGCAGGCCACTCCTCCAACCGCCGTCTGGGGGTGGGTGCTGATGACGTAGAAGATCCCAGCAGGCAGTTCGTCCTAGATCTGCATCGGAGGCGCCCCGCAGCGATCGCTGACGCTCTGAGCTCTTCCATCGACTGTGTCTCGATCCCAGCGTGGAGGAGACGGGCTCTTTCACCCACAGATTCCTCCAACCGTGCTCCGCTTGGGTGTGGTAGTGGGTGGCGGCTGTGATGTTTCCAACTCCTTACAGGAGATCTGGGTGGGCCTTTCCTCCTCCTGTAGGCCTCGTCCAGCGCTCCTCAAAAGGACGCTGTGTCCCGCACTAACCACGGATAGTCAGAGTTGCTTTCCTCTGAATGGAAAAACCTGGCTGTGATTAAGGTCCCTGCCACCGGGGCCTCTCCTTGTTGTGCTGTGCGGTGATGACTACGTCCATGTGATACAGTCTTCATAGAATGAGTCTCACCCCCAGAACCTCCAACAACGAAGGGAGAAAGCACCAGAGGATCCTGGGACTCCTGAACTGGCTGTCCCAGTGTTGTGAAGTACTGGAAAATACATGATGGAGAAGTGGCTAGAGAACTCCTTTGGGTTCAGTGGAGGAATACCAGCCATCTCCAGTGAAGCTGCAGGATTTCTTCCGGCTTGTTGCTTATGCTTCTCCCAGCCGCTGACTTAGGCTTACTAGAATGGGTACAGCTGGCTTTGGTGAAAGGGCAACTTTCTCCTTTTGTTTATGACCCTTTCTCATTACAGAAGACCATTCTTCATATACAGATGAAAAGTATGCAGCATCCAAGCACACTTTGTTTCTGTGTCCATTCGAAAAGTCACCTATGGGCTTCTTCAGAATTCTTCAAAGCTGAGTAATGTGTTCCAAGGCACAATGTCTAAACAACCAGAGCTTTCAGTGAGGTAGAAAGGGTTATTAAGAATATTGCAACAGTAGTTACTCATGCAGCAAAGCTCCCAGAAAAATATTGGGAATTAGGCAAATTGAGCCTACTTTTAAGTACAAGATTCTTCAACTAGAAACTCTGAAAGTGAAAGAGGGAGGCTTGGACCCGATTCCTGCTTCCTTGAAGCTGCCTATCTCTGTCACTTGCTTTTTGTTGCAGTCTTTAGAAGCTAAGGAAAAACTGCATCATGTGCAAGTTTTACTGATGGGAATGCTGTATGGGCAGTCACACAAGATGACCAGTTAGCCTCATAAAAGTGACTGTGTGACTAGTTTCTTAAAGTGAAAGAAAATAAACTACAAAGAGGACTGGATTTAGAAACAGCCCACAATTTCTTTCAGTGGCAATGCTGTCTCCAGATGGGATTCTATTTCAATCAGCTTCTGTTGATGCCTTAATCAGAGTCCGACTTCACCTGGCTCTACAGTGGAACTCTTGTCCATGGACTTTCTCAAAAAATCTCCATTTCATCTTTAGCAGAAAGTCTCCTTAGTGTGCGCCTTGCAGCATGACACCTTTATAACCAGCCTTTCCATGCACTGAGTGCCTTCAAAATGCCTTTTCCTAAAGTGAAAAGTCAAAAGTCAGAAAGAAGAAACAGAAGAAAAATTACACCAACCTGACAAAGCACCTGGTTGGCATCTCCCTGGGAACAATGTCTTTTACATGCTCATGTAGGCTTCTCACAGTAGAGGATTCAAAGGACCAAGGTCAGGGATCAGGGCTGCATAAATCCAGAAGTGCTTTTAGTTTCCTGGATTGTGAGTTTCCAAGTCCTTTCCTTCCAGAGATCAAGCTTTCAGATTTATCTCTAAATCAGTCATGCTGCAGAGATTTCAGTACCCCTATTATTTGGTAGTACTCAGTACAAGTGGAACCTAGGGAAGATGTCAGTATAAAATAATAATTGCTGGAAACCTTTCTCATGGTCCTCTTTAGTTAGGTAATAGTTATAATAGAGTCTTAAACTGCAACACCTCTGGCTCTGTGTGTGTGTGTGTGTGTGTGTATGTGTGTGTGTGTGTAGTGTGTGTGTGTATATATATATATATGGACATAGATGTACATGTATGTATATACACAGAAATTTTTTTAAGGTTTTATATCATACACATTCTATTAATATTCTGTATTTTACCCCTGGAACTGCCTGGAACACATTTGACTATTACAGGGAATCAGGTAATTGCCATTTCTAAAATTATTTATTTTATTGTACTTTTTATGTTTTTTATATATCATTTACACTGAAAAATAAAATTCTATAGCATAGAACCAGAAAAAAAGAAAAATAAAAGAAATGATGAGCATGATAGTTTTAGAAAAATACAGAAAGACTTGCATAAAATGATGAAGAATGAAATTAGCAGAATCAAGAGAAAGTTGTATTCAATAATTGCAATATTGCTCAAATAGTAACTATGAATGACTAAATTATTCTGAATATTTTACTCAAATCAATTACAAAGGGCTTATGAAGGAAGATACTATCTTATCTACAGATCAAGAGAAAGAACTGATACATAAGCATAGGTAGAGCAGAATTTTATGTGTGTGTGTGTGTGTCTATGTCTAATGGTGGCCTCCTTTAATGTGGGTGTGAGGAAGGGAGGGAGACAGTTCAGAACTTAAAATGTAACAAAACATAAATAAAATGAAATATCTAGATAAATAGTAAATGACAGCCATTGTGCCACTTGTTATCTATTCTGCAGTTAAACATTCCCAAAACCTTAGAATAATCTTCATATGACAGGGATTTCAGGGTGCTCATCACCTTCATTGTTCCTAGATATTCATGTCTCTTTCTTAACCAAACTGCTAGTCATAGGCTGCTGAGAGATACTGCAACATAATGGAAGAGGAGTATTCCTTTCCATCTTTATAAATGGATTTTTCATTTGTTTTAAGACATTGATGTTGTGTGTGAAGACTGTCAACCTCCCTGACTGGATGTATCTTAGCCTTGCAGACCTTACAACAAGAGACCAATTAGTTATTACCAATATGACATGTACCAGTGTTAAGTAGAATGCTCTTTGCAGAAGTTTCTGTACATCTTTTGTGTGCTTCAACCACAAAAGGATGGAATCCCCACCTGTTGCAGTAAGCAAACAAGTGTGGGGTGAAGCAGACAACTTTTAGGGCAACTTTTCCAGGCCCTTTCTCACCCCAGAAGGTGAAGAGCTTGACCTTGAAAACGTTTCTCAGACAACCCAGGGTATGCCAAATCTTACTCCTGCTTCCTATCGTCTTGACCATCATCATGCAGGGTTGTAACTACAGCTCCCTGGGTACCTACACCTGCTTCTTTGCCACTTTCCTGTCACCACAGGACTTTTAGATAGGAAAAAATGGATTTACGGTGGGTGATATCTTCAGGGTTATAAGACCAGGAGTAGAAACAGGGTGTGGGCTTAAGCTAGGGTGTCCAACTCTATTGTCATCTGATCTGGGATTCAAGTGATTTTCTGTGGCATCTGGCTGGGAAGCACTTCCCACTTCCCAGATACAGACTCCGAATCTGGTCACATCGCTATTCACTGTAATCAGTGGTCTGATATTGTCTTCTACCGTGCCCTGAGTCACCTGGGTTTCCCTAACCCTGGGTGGCTTCAGTATAGCTGTTCTAGCCAGGACTCTTAGTGACACCTACAATGAAGCCAAATTCATCCCATTCAGCATGTTGGTGGTCTACAACGTCGGAGTTTCCTTCTCCACATATGGAAACACCAAATAGAAAGCTGTGGTTATTGAGGAAAATTCCATCCTGTCCTCCAGTTCTAGGCTAGTGGGCTGCATTTTTATTCCAAAGTACTATGTAATGCTACTCAGGACAGAAAGAAATATCCAGGAGTGGATGAAAAAGAAAGTGGATTGTAAGGACAAAAAGTATTGTGATTCATTGCCTAAGAATTTCTTTGACAGTCCTAAGAGACTTAAATAATAATACATTCTGTCTAGCATTTCTCTATTTGAACATTGTTCCTGGCATGATTACCGTGGCAGGTGGGGAATTCCACTATGTAGTAGAAACACACACACAAAAATGTACAAAATGTACAAAAGCATTTGCAAAGATGATTCCACTCACCAGTGGCACATGGAACATGCACACACTAATAGACAACACAAAATCCAGTATACCTGAAAGACAAACTGCTCTAGTTGCAGGAGAACTCAACAGGTATTGCACCCAAGTAGCAGCCCTGAGTGAAACAAGGTTGGCAAATGAAGGCCAGCTTACTGAATTTGGATACATCATTTTCTGGAGTCGTCACAGTGAAGGGGAGCACCATGACACTGGTGTGAGTTTTGCAATCAAAACTAATCAGCAAGCTGATATGCCTGCCAAAAGGAGTGAATGACAGGCTCATGACAATTCTATTGCCACTTGCAGGAAAATATCATACCATCATCATCAGGGCCTATGCTCCCACCACGAGAAACTCTGATGGAGTCAAAGAAAAATTTTATGAAGACCTAGAGACCCTTATCGTCAATGTGCCAAAAGAGGACAAGCTTATAATTCTGGGTGACTTCAATGCTAGAGTAGGTTCAGATTACCAGACTTGGCAGGGAGTCCTAGGGAGGAATGGAGTTGGAAACAGCAACAACAATGGTCATTTACTACTGAAGACTTGTGCATCGTGTATGACCTTCTCATCAGCAACACTGTCTTCCTTTTACCCAAATGCACTAAAACTTCATGGATGTGCCCTCACAGCAAACATTGGCATCTAATAGATTATGTGATTGTAAGGAGAAGAGATAGACAAGATGTGAGAGGGACAATGTATGTCAATGTGTGGTGCAGAGTGCTGGACCTATCATGGACTTATTCATTCCAAGCTACATGTTTACATTCATCAAAAGTGCTGCCACCAAGGCAAAATGACTACCAGAAGAATTAAAGTCAAGAGATTATAGCTCCTCTCTGAATGTGAACAGTTTGTTGCTGACTTGGGGGGAAAGGTGAGCCAATACAGAGTTGGTAACAGTGGGGCAGAAAAGGAGTGGGCCACTTTCAGAGATTTAGTGTACAGCACTTCATTTGTTTATCTGGGTCAGAACACTGGCAAACACCAAGACTGATTTAATGAAAATGATGGGGAAATTCAGAAACTGCTAAATGAAAAGCGAGAACATCACAGGATTTACCAGCATGATCCACCTCTAAGAAGGCAGAATTTAATTCCATCAAAAGCAAAGTACATGCAAAGTTTAGAGAAATGCAAGATTCCTTGCTCAGTAAGAAGGCACATGAAATTTAATTTTATGCTGATAGTAACAATTCAAAGTGCACTTTTATGATTCCCTGAAAGCTCTTTATGGACCAAAAACCTATAGTGCATCACAGATACTCAGTGCTGATGGAGCCACATTGATTAATGATAAGGACAGATCCTAGTGAGATGAGCTGAACACTTCCATAGTGTTCTCAACAGACCATCATCAATCAATGCTGAGGCCAGTGACTGTTTACCTCGGGTTAAAGTCAATCCCTCTTTAGCAGAACTTCTAACTGAAGAAGAGGTTTTGAGGGCCATTAGACTCCTTTCATGTGGCAAAGCACCTGGTAGTGATTCCATTTCAGTTGAGATTTACAAGGGAGGGGGACCATTGCTCATACAAAAACTGACTGAAATTTTCCCAGTTATATGGCAAGAGGAGGTTATCTCCCAGGAGTTCAAAGATGCCTCCATTGTCCATCTCTATAAGGGTAAAGGACAATCACAGGAGGATTTCTCTCTCTCTCTTAGTCATTGCTGGAAAAATTCTTTCTAGGGTACTCCTCAATAGACTGATCCTTCACCTGGAAGATGGTCATATATCTGAGAGCCATTGTGGCTTCAGAAAGGGCTGAGGAACAGTTGATATGGTGTTTGGTGCCTGACAACTCTTGACAAATGCCAGGAGCAGAACAGAGTCTGTATACAATGTTTGTAGATCTGACCAAGGCCTTTGACGCTGTTAGTCATGACGGCTTATGGAAAATTATGTCAAAATTTGGTTGCCCAGAGAAGTTCTTCAATATTGTACGTCAATTTCATGATGGCGTGTTTGCCTGAGTTCTGAATAATGGACAATGATCTTGTGCCTTCCCAGTCACCAATGGAGTGAAACAGGACTGTGTCCTTGCTCCCATGTTTTTTAGCATGATGTTTTCAGACATATCGACAAATGCTTTCAATGAGGACGAGCTCTGCATCAAGGTCAACTACCATACTCATGGCAAGTTCTTCAATTTGAAAAGGCTACAAGTCAAGACCAAAGTGGAGGGAGTGTTGGTGCATGATTTTCTGTTTGCAGATGATTGTGAACTTAGTGCAGCCTCTGAAGCTGAGATTCAACAAAGTGTGGATCAATTCTCTGCTGCCTGTGCTAATTTTGGCCTAATAGTTAACACCAAGGAAACACAGGTGCTCCATCAGCTACCACCAAACCATCCATACATGGAACCATCGGTTACAACAAATGGAGAAGTTTTGAATGCTGTGGATAAGTTCACTTACCTTGCTAGTGTACTTTCCATGGATGTACACATTGACAATGAGGTTGATGCACGCATGGCCAGAGCTAGCTCAGTGTTTGAGAGGCTATAAGAAAAGTTTGGGAGAGAAGAGGTATTAGACTGACTACCAGACTGAAGTTCTGCAGAGCCATTGTGCTGACCTCATTGTTATATGCTGTGAAACATGGACAGTCTACCAGTGCCATGTCAACAAACTGAATCACTTCCATTTGAACTGTCTTAGGAAGATTCTGAGGCCACCTGGCAGGATAAGGTGTCCGACACTGAAGTCGTTGCTCAAGCTGAACTGCCAAGTATTCAAACTGTGCTTCAGAGAGCGCAATTCTGATGGGCTGCCCACATTGTTAGAATGCCAAATGTACATTTGCGAAAAAGACTGTTTTATGGAGAACTCACATGGCGCAGGCCATCACATGGTGGCGAGAAGAAATGATACAAGGACACTCTCAAGGTTTCTCTCAAGAACTTTGAATTTGACTGTGCAACATGAGAGACACTAGTACAGGATCGCTCAACATAGCAGGCCCACATCAGAAAGGGTGCTGTGCTCTGAGCAAAGCAGAATTTAGACAGTACCAGATAAATGCAGGATGTTCAAATTTGTGATATCTACCCCAAATATTCACACAGACTATCTGTGCCCAACCTCTGGTAGAGTACTCTGAGCTCTTATTCATCTGATCAGCCACAGTCAGACATGCTGAAATTTCACTTTATCATGGTGATGTCATTTTGGTCCTCTTCGAAGATGAAGGACAACAACCAACCAGCCAACCAATTTGACCATTGTAATGACTTAGGAATCAATTATTTTATTTCAAGCAGTTTGTTTTCCCAATTTTTCCAAAAATTCTTGATCCCTCATATAATGGTATAGAAAGCATGACTGAATACTTTTAAAGTTCCTGATATGCAGTCTGTGAGAATATCACCTTTTCCTTAAAACTCTTTTTATCAGCTACCACAAACAGTAAAGTTTTACCAAGACATTCATCTTTGATTAATGAATTTCCCTAAAATATTCTGACTTAGAATCCTATTCTCTTTCTTTTCCTATACTGTGATTGTTCATTTTTTATTAAGTCACATGAAGACAAGCAAAAAAAGCATTTGTAAATACCACAAACCTAAATTATAGTTGACTTGTTTCAGCAATATCTCACTATTTGTGACCCATTTGGGATTTTTTGGGAAAGATTGCTCTACAGAATGGATGAATCAGTTCACAACTCCACCAACAGTGAACTAATGTCTCGTTTTTCCCACATCCCCTCCAACATTTGTCCTTTACTTTTTGTGTCTTATTAGCTAACCTAATAAGCATGAGGTAGTACTGTAGAATTGTTTTAATTTGCATTTCTCCAACCAATAGAGAGTTAGAATATTTTTTCATATGGCTAAAGATAGTTCTGATTACTTCATCTGAAAATTGATGACATCTTTCAATTCAATTATGAATTGGATAATGGCTCTCATTTTTTATAAATTTGACTTTGTTCTCTACATGTTTGAGAAATGAGGGCTTTCATGGAGAAACTTGCTTCCAAATTTTTTTTCACAATTACTTTGCTAACTCTATTTCCCTCTATCCTATCCTGTCCCTACATTCTATTCTCTCCCACCTCAAAACTGTTTTCCTTCTGGGGCAGAACTGAGATGGTGGAGTAGAAGCACAGACCAGCTCTAGATCTCCCCCCAAATCCCTTTTAAAATACATGTAAAGATGACTCTAAACAAATGCTAGGGCAGTAGAAGCCACAAAATGAGAGAATGAAACAGATTTCCAGCCCAAGATAGCCTGGATGGCTGACAAGAAAGGTCTATTGCACTGGGATCAGAGTACAGCGTAGCCCAGTCCAGTGTGGGCTGCTCCAGCACAGACAGGACTGGAGTAGGCTTCAGGGCACTGAAATATGGGCAGCTGCTGCAGTTTTCAGATATCTCAACCCACAAACAGCAAAGGCAGCTTCAAAGGTCAGTGAGAAAACTCTTTCACCTGTGTGAGAGGGAAGCCTGGTCAGGCCTCAGCCCTAGCCCCAGGGTGGCGGCAGTAGTTGTGGCAGGCATCAGGGTTCACTTTTTCCCCTACAGACCCTGTGGGAACTGAGCAGTTGATCTGAGTTTCAATCCTGAAGGATGGTCCTGGAGTGAGGAGAAGTGCTGGTGTGGAGAAGCTGAGTTCCAGGGCAGAAAAGAGTGCTTGAAGTTGCTCACAGACCAGAGCACAGGCCAAGAGAGGAGTAAACATATGTCTCTTGACTATACCACTTTGGAGGAAATGAAAAGTTACAGGTTCCTATAGATGTCTCTGTACACAACTGCACAAAATTTCTGAAGTTTAGGGTAGTATAATCTCCACTTGACAAAGAACTTGAAAGTCAAGTAATTGTCTGAGAAAATGACCAAAAAGGGGAAAAATAAGACTATGGAAGGTTACCTTCTTGGTGAAAAGGTATTTCCTTCCATCCTTTTATATGAGAAAGAGCAAAGCATACAATCAGAGGAAGACAGCCAGGTCAAGGCTCGTACATCCAAAGCCTCCAAAAAATACAGTGGTCTCAGGCCATGGGATAGCAAAAAAAGAATTTTGAAAATCAAGAAAGAGAGGTAGAGGAAAAATTGGAAAGAGAAATCAAAGCAATGCAAGAAAATCATGAAAAACGAGTCAATAGCTAAAGCAAACCCAAAAGTGCTGAAGAAAATAACACCTTTAAAAACAGACTAACCCAAATGTCAAAAGAGGTCCAAAAAGCCAATGAGGAAAAGAATACCCTAAAAAAGCAGAAATGGT
This sequence comes from Lagorchestes hirsutus, assembly GCA_028533205.1. Lineage (NCBI taxonomy): Eukaryota > Metazoa > Chordata > Mammalia > Diprotodontia > Macropodidae > Lagorchestes > Lagorchestes hirsutus. The sequence continues at coordinate 2,747,156 of CM052673.1, forward strand.
CAAATGTAAAAGGAGGTCCAAAAGCTCACTGAAGAAAATAGTTCTTTAAAATTTAGAATGGAGCAGAGGGAAACTAATGACTTTATGAGAAATCAAGAAATGGTAAAACAAAACCAAAAGAATGAAAAAAAATAGGTGACAATGTGAAATATCTCATTGGAAGAGAGAACCAGGAGAGATAATTTAAAAATTATTGGTCTACCTGAAAACTATGATCAAACAAAGAGCTTAGACATCATCTTCCAAGAAATTATGAAGGAAAACTGCCCTGATATTCTAGAATCAGAGGGTAAAATAGGAATGGAAAGAATCCACCAATCACCTCTTGAAAGAGATTGTAGAAGGAAAATTCCTAGGAATACTGTAGCCAGATTCTAGTGTTCCCAGGTCGAGGAGAAAATATTGCAAGCAGGCAGAAAGAAACAATTCGAGTATTGTGGGAACACAATCAGGATAACACAAGATCTAGCAGCTTCTACACTAAGCGATCAAAGGGTTCAGAATATGATATTCCAGAGGTCAAAGGCAATAGAATTAAAGCCAAGAATAGCCTACCCAGAAAAACTGAGTATAATACTTCAAGGAAAAAAATGGAATTTCAGTGAAATGGAAGCATTCTTGTTGAAAAGACCAGAAGTGAATAGAAAATTTGACTTTCAAATACAAGAATCAAGAGAAACATGAAAAGATATACAGGAAAGAAGGCCTTAAGGAATTCTTTAAAGTTGAATTGTTTACATTCGTACATGGAAAGATGATATCGGAAACTCCTGATACCTTTTTCAGCAATCAGGTAATTAGAGGATATATTTATCTATCTATACATACATACATATATATATATATATATGTGTGTGTGTGTGTGTGTGTGTGTGTAGGTATGTACATATGCTTACAGTATATGTGTTGTATATATGTATATATGTATTGTATGTGTGTATATAGGTATACATATACAGATGGAGGGGCACAGGGTTACCTGAATATGAAGGGAGAATGCCTAAAAACAAAATTTATTGTTGAGTGGAATGTAGTAGAAGAAATAGAAAGAGAGAGGAAGAATGTAGTAAATCACCTCCACATAAAAGAGGGAAGAAAAAGCTTTTACAATGGAAGGGAAAAGGGGGGAGAGGAAAGGCAATAAGTGAGCCTTACTCTCATGGTATTTGGCTTATGGAGGGAATAACACACACTCAATTGGATGTGGAAATCTATTTTACCCAGCAGGAAATCAGAGGGGGGAGAAAGGGGATAGGAGAGGGAAGATAATAGAAGGGACAGCAAATTGGGGAAAGGAATAATCACAAGCAATCGCTATTGTGAGAGGACAGGTCATGGGAGAGAATGGAATAAATGGAGGCCATGACAGGACAGAGGAAAATGTGGTTAGTCTTTCGCAGCACAACTATTATGGAAGTGTTTTGCATGTTTATGCATGTATGACATATTGAATTGCTTGCTTTCTCAATGAGGGTGGGTGAAGAAGGAGGAAAGGAGAGAATATGGAACTCTAAGCTTTAATAACAAAAGTTAAAAATTGTTTTAGCATGTCACTGAGAAATAAGTTGTACAGGCAATGGGGTATAGAAATCTATTTTGCCCTACAGGAAATTAGAGGGGAGGGGGATGGAATAAGGAGTGTAACAGAAGGAAAGACAGAGTGGAGGAAGGGATGGATGGGGTGCATGCTGTTCTGGGGTAGTGGGGTGGGGAGAGATGGGGAGAACATTTTTTCATTCAAATTCTTGTGGAAGTGAATGTTGAGAACTGAAAAGTCATATATTTAAAAAAGTGTTTTGCTTCTGACAACCCTTACCCCAATCTGCCCTCTCTTATGTCACCCCCACTTTTCTTATGCCCTTTCCCTATCACTTTCCTGTAGGGTAAGATAGATTTCTATGCCCAGTTGGGAGTGTATATTAGTCCATCTTTGAGCTGATTCTGATCATTCACTCACTCCCTCTCACTTCCTTCGTCTTTCCCTCCATTGTAAAAGCTTTTTCTTGCCTCTTTTGTGTAAGATAATTTACCCCATTCTACCTCTCTCTTCCCCTTTCTCCCAGTACATTCCTCTCTCAGCCCTTAATTTTATTTTTATGTACCATCCCTTTATATTCAGCTCACACCTGTACCTTCTGTCTATATGTACTCTTTCCAAATACCCTAATAACGAGAAAGGTCTTATGAGCTGCAAATATCTTCCCATGTAGGAATGTAAACAGTTTAACCTTGGTAATTGCCTTATGATTTCCATTTCCTGGTTACTTTTTTATGAGTCTTTTATTTGAAAGTCAAATTTTCTATTCATCTCTGGGCTTTTCACCAGGAATGCTTAAAAATTCTCTATCTCATTGAATGTCCATTTTTCTCCTATCTCAGGTTTGCTGAGTAAATGATTCTTGTTTGTAATCTTAGCTCCTTTCCCCTGCAAGGTATATTCCAAGCCCTCTTGTTCATTAATGTAGAAGTTGCTAAATCTTGTGTTATCTTGTCTATGGTTACATGATAATTGAATTGTTTCTTCCTGGCTGCTTGCAGTATTTTCTCCTTCTCCTGGGAACTCTGGAATCTGAGTATAATATTCCTGGGAGTTTTCATTTTGGGATTTCTTTCAGGAGGTAATCTGTGGATTCTTTGAATTTCTATTTTATCCTCTGCTTTTAGAATTTCAGGAGATTATTAGACTATCAGTGCAAATTAAGATGGAGTAAATGAAAGCTAATTACCTTATGAGAAGTGAAGAAACAATAAACCAAAAGAATAAAAATAATTGAAGACAATATGAAATATCTCATTGGAAAATCAAATGATATGGAAAATGGATCCAGGGGAGATAATTTACAAATTATTGAACTACCTCAAAGGCATGATAAAAAAAGTGCCTAGATGTCATCTTTCAAGAAAATATCTTGGAAAACTGCCAGCAGACTGAGGAGAGCTCAGTATTATGGGTCTTCTGGATGAGTCAGAGCACAACCATAACACTGGAACGTTGCTGACTGCCTATAGGCCCATGGGTCAAAAGTCATTGGCACCATGGCCCAAGTAAAAGAGATTCTCAAAGTGCACCCTTTCCTGAACCCCTCAAATGCAGATATGCCACTGGCATTTTTTAGTTGCACCTTTTAGCAGGACAGCCAGTGCAAGAGTACTTGTGGAAGGGATGTGGCACAATATGGCACACTCATCTCAGTCAAACAGTTTGCTAATGATTTTTTGAAGAGGTTGCAGTAGCTGAAACCATCAGGGAGTTTTCTATACTGAATGTGCTGGTCTCTCAGAGAAAGATGATCCCAGAGCAGCTGCCCTATGGGATCAGGAACTAGGAGAGGTCAGTCATGCGTGGACAGAGCAGAATGTCCTCATAGACTTTGCAGAAATCTTGTGGCTTTATGCCCTGCTTACCCAGGTACTTGAAGACTTTATGCATGTATTTGTGGTAAAAGCCCTCTGGGAATATGGACCACAGGCTGTTGGGCAGCTTCTGGGCTGGCGCAGCGCATGCACCGAGTTGTTGCTGTTTTTGTTCACTATGGTCTCATCAAAATTGAAGGTTGGCAGAAAGTGTGGAGTCCCTGGCTCCATCATCCTTGTGCTGTCCCTAGGCAGTTATCTCAAGTCAGTGACTGGAAAACACTCGTTCGTCCTCAGGACATGACTCAGGGCTCTGCCACTTTTACCAGTAGAGTGCAAAAGCTGTATTCTGATCTCCAGTGTCACTGCAGAGGCAACAGTAGCAATAGAGGCATGGTGGCAACAGCAACAGCAGCAGTGGTGGGGTTGTGGGGTGTACAGGATGAGCTTTTGTAGTGTGCCTGCACAGGGACTTGGATGAGATATTCTAGTGCGGGATGGAATAAATGAGGCAAGAGAAGGAGGGAGCATGATAATCTATGCTCCAGGCAATTCTGCTTTTCAAGATATTCTTCTCTTAACTGGATTTTTGTGCCTCTTTTATAAATTGGCCTATTTTGTTTTATAAGGTGTTATTTTCTTTACCATTTTTGTGCCTCCTTTACCGACCTATTGACTCCTTTTTTTCAGGTTTTTCTTGCATCACTCTCATTTCTCTTCCCCATTTTTCCTCTACCTCTCTTAATTGATTTTGAAAAAGAAGATGAGCTCTTCCATGGCCTGAGACCAATTCGTAACTTTTGAGACTTTGGATGCAGGGATTTTGACCTTGTCGTCTTATGAGTGTGTGTTTTGATCTTCCTTTTCACCATAGTAACTTTCTATGTTTGCTCATTTTCTAGCCTATTTCTTTACTTTTAACTCTTTGCTAAAGTGAGGCTCTGCTTCCCAAGTGGAGGGGACACTGTCTCAAGCTTCTGGTTTTTTATGCAGTTGTCTTCAGAAGTAATTCTAGGGACCCATAAGGTTTAGACGCTTTGAAAGTGATCTAGGGAGAGGTGGATTTTCTACTTTCCTGTACTGTGCACTGGTTTGTGAGCAACCACAAGCATTCTTTTCAATCTTGTAACTGTGATCAGGATCCCTGTTGCCCTGTGGCTGCAAACTCTACTGTGCTAGTGCTCCTCCCTACACTGTGACTGAGACTCAGGACTATGATCCAGATCCATGTATAGGCAATGCAAAAGATGCTGCCCATGGTCCCAGCAAAGGGACCCTTATAAGTCTCCTTCTGACATGTTGTCCAATCCATTTATTGTCTGTGGGTTGACAGGTCTGAAAGCCATCACTGCTACGTCTGATTCAGTTGACCCAAAGCCTTCTCCAGATTTTCTTGGGCCCAGACTGTGCAGGTGGTTCCTGGGTTGCACTCTTACCCTGTTGCAACAGACTTTTTTCACTCAACTTTTAAGTTGTCTTTTGATGGAAAATTGTTTGACTCAATCTTTTTGTGGTTTCTGCCACTCTAAAATTTGTTTAGAGTCATTACTGAAAGATACTTGGAGGAGTTTGGGAGGGAGATCAGAGGAGACCTTGCCTTTATTCCACCATCTTGGCTCTACCTCCTTTCTGAAAGGGCAAGAGTAGAAGAGAAAACCTTTTCTTAAAATCTTTTTTTCTTTAGATTGTGAGCAAAATTTAAAAAAAAAAGAAGAGGATCTTTCCCCAGATTTATAGTTTGACATCATAAACTAAGTGGAAATTAGTAGAGTTTCCATAAATTGTACATTGTGTGCTAAAATTACATTAGTGAGTCTCAAAATAGCATCCTTTGAAAATCATTTTAAGAAAGTTAAAAACATACAGGCAGATTTGAAAGTAATATAATTGAAGTTTCAAGGCTGTGGCCTCTTACAAGAAGCTTGTTATGGTAATTTAAATGGGGAAATCTTTCCTGTTCATTAATAGGCCCATGTGACTCATCTGGGCCCATGGAAGCTTGCCTGAGCCCATGGAAGTTTGAGTCACATGAGCCTGAGTCACATGGAGCCTGTGCTGGGAGGAGTTTGCTGAATGGGTGGAACAGAAAGAAGCAGAGCTAGAGCAGAGCTGATAGGAAATTAGTCAGAGTCTAGTCACAGCTAGGAAGCATGCAGGCAAGCAGACTGCAGGCTAATGTGAGTGAAAGAACCTGCTTGTGATTTGTTTAATGGAGTTGGCTTGTGGGAAGCCTAGCAACACCATCTTGGGGATGGTGTTGTTCACTGCATTGTTATTGAGTAGAGATTTTTGTTACTGTGATGGATTTGGTTTTCTAGTGTCTGAATAAATGCTTTGGTTCTGCCTTCTATGTAGAGAGTGTGTGGTATGTTGTGATTCAGAACTGCACCAGGACATTCATGGCTGACAGAGGCACTGTGAATATCTCATTGTTGCTACAAGGTTGGAGGTCTTGGGTTGAGTTCAAGGTCAGAGGGGAGAACTGAAGAGGATCAGAAGTCAGAGGCACCATCCCCCATCCCCCAGGACTAGAGGTGGTTATAAAAACTAAATTATTACCCAAAAAAATGCACAGGCAAAGGAGAAAGAATCCAACTATAGAAAACTAGTATGGGAATAGAGAAGATTGGATTTGACTTCAGAGGAGGATATTGAAGCAAAGACCCCTCTTCTACTCAAGAGTAATGTCAAATGGTCACTTCCCTAAAAAGAATTCAGTAGATAATTTAAAAAAGACTTTCAAAATCAAATGAGATTGAGGAAAATTAAAAAGAAAAATAAGAATAATACAAGAAAAGCAAGAAGATTCTGACTAAAAAAATCAAACAATTAAAAAAGAGATCCAGAATCTCAGGGAAGAACATGACTCCTTGAAAATCAGAATTGGGGAAGGGAAAGCCAGTAAAATCGTAACAGATGAAATAAAAAATATATACATACATACATACCTGCATGCATGCATATATACACATATGTATATGTAAAAAATGAAAAAGTAAAACAGAGTGTGAAATATCTCATAAAAAATCCAATAGATCCAGAGAACACATCAAGAAGACAAAGCATAAGAATAATTGTATTACCTAAAAGTTCTGATCAAAAATTTTTTTATTTTAAAAAAAAGTTGTCCCGAAGCATTAGAACAAGATGGGAAAGTAGAAATAGAAAAAAAAAACCCACCAATCACCACCTGAAAGTGATCCTACAAGGAAAACTCACAGGAATATTATAGTTAAACTCTGAAACCCTAAGGGTAAGGACAAAATATTGTAAGCAACAAGAAAAAAATACAATTTACATGTGATAGTACCACAAACAGAATCACACAAGACCTAGCATTGGTCACACTAAAAGGCTGTTGTTGTCGTGTTGGTCCTTCACTATCAAAGAGGACCATGACATCACAGAAGTAATGACATGACTGGCAGTTGACTTTTATTTGAGTGAGGGAAGCCTGTACAAGATCAACAGCCTCACTTTCTCCTATTGAGCCATCTGGGTCCAGTGGCCAAATGGAGATGGTTTAGTATGCAATGGGAGATCTTGATGTTTAAACTAAGACCTTTCCATATTCTCACTTTGAATGAGGTAATGCCTATTCAGTGAATGGACCTCTTTAAGAAATGGGTCAAGAGATGGTCCCTTTAATTAGAAAGAAAAGTACAAAAAAAAAACCCAAACCCTTGAAGGTCTTTCCCTCCTAGCTTGACCCTAAAAGATCTCAGGTCTTGGACACCGTATATTGAAGAACAAAAGAACTGAGCTTCTGGCTAAAAATATCACACCTAATAAAGCTAAGCATAATTTTGAATGGAAAAATGGACATTTGATCAGCTGTCAGACTTTCAGGATTCTGTTTAAAAAACAAACACTCAATAGAAGATTTGACTTATGAGAGCCACAAGACATATAAGGTGTATACCAATGAACAGTTATAAGGGACTAAATAAGGATAAAATGTTTATCTTTTATGTAAGGAAAATGTAAAACCTATGTCTAACATTGTTACTAGTAATTAGGTTACTTATAAGAAAGAATGGGGCAGACATGAGTATCATATGACTTTAAAAAGAAAAATCATTCCAGAACAACCAGAAGAGTTATCATCCTATACAAATGACATACAAGAGGAAGAACCGATGTAGAGGAATTAGATGGGGCAGGGGGGTTGTTAGTTCAGGAAAACTACTTTTACTGGTAATGGTTTTGAGGGGAAAATACACACACACAAATATATATGTATGTGTATATATATATACACATATATACATATATGTATAAATTCAGAAAGAAATAAAACCTTAAGGGTATAGGGAGGCAGGAAAAGTAAGAGGATGGGAAGTAGAACCTGGTCAGGCTCTTTGGGCCATTTCAAAGGAATGAACAAAAAAGTTAGAGCTGGGCATGCAGTCAAGTGCCATTTACAATGAGTTTATTGGCAATAGTGAGCTCTCTTTTTGAAGCTTTGACAGCAAATGACGCTTAGACAAATGGAGACTGAAATATTTTTAGTACTTCTTTGTTAGAGATGCACTCAACACGCAAAAATGTATCCAGGAAAATTCATTCGAGCAGAGTTCAGAGGAATTGAACACTTTGGCCAAAGCTGACCCCATCCTTCTTCAGAGGAGGGAATGCCTTCTACTTTCATTCCCCCTCAATGAACGGGTGGCTTCCAAGTAAGGCTACAGGAAGACTACAATTTCTTCAGACCAATGTAAGTCATTTATACTGTTCTGAATTTTGAACTCCACTGGCCATGTGACTTCATGTTTTGCTCTCTAATAGGCTCTCCCTCAAACAGCTTGTCAAGCCTGCACACAAGTTTGTGACCTTTAATCTGACTGTACTAGGCCACAACTCTGTGGAAACAGAATATGTTCCTGGTTTCCCATGGATTCTAAACCCAGATTTCATTTGATACAAAATATGTCCTCAAACTAAATCAGAATGCGATCTTCATTGTGGTTAATAGGATTTTTACTGAGCCTGCTTTGTATGGCATTGTCAGTAATCAAGCAGTTGAATGAATCAGTTTCAGGATGAGGAATATTCTCGTAGCTGAAATAAAAGCACAGGTACACACTTAAATTCCAACTGAGGGAGGAGGGGGGAAGGTGGATCACAGACAATCCTTTAGGGGGTTTCCCCGAAGAAATCTACAAGTCCCACAATGCAACAGTTCTGGAGTCAAGTCAGTAGGGGTTGTGACCTCCCCTAAAGTTACAGAACAAGAATACTGTGAAATAAACAGGTTCTACCATCTTGGATTGGCTTTACTTCAGGTAGGCAGGCAAAAGGATGTCAGTGAGTGTGAGCCTTGTCAAGGACTGATCGATCAGTTCAAGCTACATTGGGTCTGACTCACAAGTTGGACAAGGTAATTCTGCAAAATCTAATTTATTAGATATGTTGGTATAGTAATTTCACATATCATACTGATTATTATAAAAATCAGAGTTCCCTCCATGTTGTGTTCCTCTACTAAGACAATTATGGTACATTAGACCCTAAGAAAACCAGGGATTGACACTAAATTTTTGGGCAGAAGACTAACTGGAAATTGTAGGTTCTATGAAGTTCTTGAAATAAATAGGCCTTATAAAGAACAATATTAAATAATTGAAATTATTTCTTAAGTATTCTGTATTATAGCTTTTGGGAATATAGATCCAGGAGTAGTTGAATTTGTTTTGGTCTCCTTTTAAGTGAAATACGTCTCTCCTAGAATTTACTGTACAATTTGGCATTAAGACAAATAGGGAAAATGTATGGGTCAGGAAAGTTGGTAGGTGGGTGTGTTTGACCCAAGTTACCTCATGTTACCAGTTTGTTAACTGTATGAAAATAGTGCCTCATATAAATGTGATAAAATTTTGTATTTATTAAAATATGGATTAGATAAATGAACTCTGATTCTTTTGAATTATAGATTTAATTGTTAAAAGACTGATATAAATGTTTAAAATTAAAAAAAACTCTTTAGAAAAATGGAGGATAGTAATAATTTTTTTTAATGAGTTCAGAGAGCTCTTTCCTAAACAATTACCAGCAAACACCTGGGTGTCTCAGACAACATGTGGGGAACTGGAAAAAGAACCAGCTGAAATTAGTCATATTGAAATTTTTCAGAAGATGGTGAAATGAATGTCCCAAAATGACAAGAGTTATTATTGAAATCTTTTTATGCTTCTGGCAGGAATTCTTAGGCAAGGTCCTAGAATAATTTCTGCCTTTGGAATCCACTTTTTTTCTTTATCCCTTGTTGGATGTTCCTTTCTGACTTCAGCAGGATCATGTAGCACTTGGGAATAAAGATGCAGCCTAGTAACACAGCACTGGAGGCCAGGATGGAGAAGATCTAGACAATCACCATGGCCTTACCCTTGGTGCTCTGGTACGTGGGCAGGAAGGAGACCCACACACTGCAGAACACCAACATGCTGAATGTGATGAACTTGGCTTCATTGAAGGTGTCAGGCAGGCTCATGGCCAGGAAAGCCACAGTGAAGCTGCCCAGGGCTAGGAAGCCCATGTAGCCCAAGACACAGTAGAAGGCAATATCAGAGCCCTCATGGCATTGAATGATGATGTGACCAGGTTCAGAATCTGGGTCCACATCTGGGAAGGGAGGAGAAATTCCCAGCCAAATACCACAGAGAATCACTTGAACGCCAGAGCAGATGAGGACAACAGAGTTGGACACCCTTGATTGCATCCACATCCTGATTCTACTTCCTGGTCTTGTAGCTCTGAAGGCCAGAACCACCATAATGGTTTTTGCCAAAATGGAGGACACGGCCACAGTAAAGACAACTCCAAAGGTTGTTTGTCTGAGGAGGCAGGTGGCTGCAGTGGGACGGCCAATGAAGAGCAAGGAGCAGAGGAAACAGAAGGTGAGGGAGATGAGGAGAGTATAGCTGAGAGTTCGGTTGTTGGCCTTGACTATGGGAGTGTCTCGAAACTTCACAAACACCCAGAGAACCAGGGCTGCCAGGAGGGAGAAGGACACAGCTATCAGTGCCAGAGTCATGCCCAAAGGCTCTACAATGTCCAAGAAGATCACAACCTCGGGGAAGCAGCGATCTCTGTCCTTATTTGCATACTTATCTTCTGGGCATTTCTCACAGTGGTCTGAATCTGAAGAGGAAAAGAATCCTGTCAGATCCTGTCTAGTGCAGGAGGATCTACTGCTAGTGGCCTCCTCTGTGAGATTACCTTCCATAAATATTCTATTCACATAGTGTCTTCCCTATTAATAAGTAAATTCCTTGAGTGCAGGAATTAGTTTTGCCCTTCTTTGTATACACAGCACTTAGCACAAAGCTTGGCACATAGTATGTGTTTAACAAACCCTACTGCCTACTTCATGGTCTGTAAATAGTGAACCACATTTTTTTTTGCGATTAGTTTAATGAAGACTCAAGACCCCCAATAAATAAGCAAAGTGTTCTAGAACCAGCTTAACTGACTAAACTTCAGGGGCTCATTTGTTACGTAAGATTCACTGTAGTATATCATACTTTCAGATGCTTTATTAACATAAAAATGAAAACAACCCCAATTCTATTCCCTAAGGGACTTCGTCATGAACTGAGTCATTCACATTCAGAGAAGAGCCTATTAATAGCTCTTTTTCCATCTCTGTATAATTCAGTTCTTTTCATAATCAGATTTGTCAACCATCAGACGTGACACTTCATTAACTGAGAATTTGGTATTTTATTTTGCTTTTTAAAATGAGACCATGATTTCACCAGTGTGGTAAGACTTTCTCAGGTCCTTTACCTTGGCATTTGAAAGCAGATAGAAATCAAGAAGACCTGAGTTCAAACCTTGCCTCAGATCTATACTAGCTGAGTAATCCTGACCAAGTCACTTAACCTCTGTTTGTGTCAGTCTCTTCACGTATAAAAGATCCTGCACTTCCTCACCCAGAGTTTTTCTAAGCATCAAACAAGGTAATATTTCTCAAGTGCTTTGTGAACTTTCAAGAACAACATGAATGGTAGTGTGTGGGATGGTTCAGGCCCCTACATAAATCAATTACTCAGAGACCTCTCAAAGTGATGACAGAAAAGAGATTTATTTGATTCTCAAGAATCAGGGCTAACCTGTAGGAGCAGGAAAGCCGAAGACAAAGAAAAGGGCAGTGATTTATATAGACCCTAACGCAAGTCCCTCCTCCCTCACTGACCATTATCCTCATTAGCTGAGAATATGATCTTACATTCTAGACATGAATCTAACCAATCCCTTTTGAAATGAAGGCATCGAGGAACTATGTAAGTTTTGTCCAATCATTGAGACCCTAATACACTATACAGTTTTATATCCTTATATGGAACTATTCTATTCTAAAAATATTGTAACCTTGAGCCTCTAGGTCTTACCTCACCCCTGGGAGAAGAATTACAATCTGAGAAGTCTTCACTAAACCTATCCCACTCAGTAGCTATCATTATTTACCAGGACAGGCAGAAATTTCTTTTCTGCAAAGTGTGGTGTAGAGCAGTGATTCTTAAGCTAAAGTCCACAGATCCCCAACTAGGTTTGTTGGTGCATTTCAGAGGGGCCACAACTTCCGATGCAAGAAAATACATAATTATTTTTACTAATAATGCCTGAAATTTAGTATTTACTACATTTTAAATAAAAAAAAGAACAATATTTTGAAAAGAGTTTCATAATCTTCCCGGACTAACATGACACGTAAAATGCTAAGGACTTCTTTCTTAACTTGGTACACAGGGGGATAAATTAACTTGACCTGGTGCATGAAACCAGTATTTGGAGATCGGACTGACCTGAGGTTTTCTGGACTCCAAGGCCAGCTCCTTTTCTGCTATTCTATTCCTCTCTTTTCTGGGCTCATGACTGTGAGTTATGTTATTCTCCTGATGTAATCATGTTTTATTCTGAATCTCTGACTCGGTACATGAAATGAACAATACAGCGCAGAAGAAAGAACTCTACGCCCAAGGTCAGGAGACAGTAGTATTAACCTTGGCACAGCCCACATCAGATCTGAGAGAGTCATGTCGTCTTTACAGATTTCATAAATAAAAGGAGACATCTGAAAAAGGTGATGGCCAAGGTCCCTGTAAGTCATCTTCCAGCTAATCACGCTATGTTGGCATGTTTCAGTGACACTGATTTCAGTCTGTCTGCATTGCAAAGCATACCAAAATCTTGCAGAAAAAAAGTGAACATTTTAAGAATAGTCCATTCCACCCAGAGGAAATGGCACCCCACCCCAGCAACACTTGAAAACAGAATCACCTACTGCATCAAAATTCAATTTTTTAAATTTATAAATTTATGTAAACACTAAATAATAACTATTTCTCTTTACCCAGAAACTCTGAGAGTCTTCTCTTCCCAGTGTGATTCTTTTTTTTTTTTAAAGTGGCCATCACTTGAGTAACTACTTAAAGACGCCTATTCATTGAAAGGGTCTATCTTACTCAAAGTGAGAATCTGATAAGATAGCCTGAAATGGTGAAGGTCTCCCATTGCACCCTGGGCCATCTCCTGTCATCCTGATGAATATTTGGCCTCTGCACCCAGATGACTCTGGAGGAGAAAGTGAGGCTGGTGACCTTGTACATCTCTCTCTCACTCAAATCAAAGTCACTTGCAATTCGACTCATCATCTTAATGTCATGATCCTCTTTGAGAATGAAACACAAATACAACCTGTGAGTGAGTAGGAGCTCCTCTCCTTTCCCCTCCACTTCCCTCCCCTTCTCTCCCTCCTTGCCTGGGATCCCCCAACCAGGGGAAGGTACACTTCCATGGCCAAAAGCTACCTTTTTATTTTGGGTTTCCTGCTAGATTTCTTGCTCAAAGACCAAGCCTCAAGCCCAATATACTCTGGAGTTCAGAGATTGGGCAACAGGTCCCTGCCCTCCTAGCATGGGGTGAATGTAAGTACTAAATAAATAGATTTATGTAGCATATGTGTGTACATATACATGTAGATGCAGGTATATATGTTATATATACACACAAAAATAATCAATTATAATTTACATAATTTTGTGATGTCAGATACTCTTCTCAGGCTGTTACTTCCTGCTTTGTTTCCTTATCTCATACATTTGCCCTGAATTCTCCTAGACTGTTTATAACCTGTTACTTGGGCAGTAATGTTACTGTGGATTGCATATGACTCCAGTAGCCCAATCTCACTGTTCTGTGCCACAAGGCTCACAAGGGAAGCCCCTGCAGACCCTTACCAATTGTATTGGAAATCTCCCCCTCTGGGCACAGGGAACAGCTGAAACAGCAGATAGGATTTCCCTCCTTAGTTGTCTTCCTGTATCCAGGGCCACAGCTGTCACTGCACACAGCGCTGGGGACCTGAGCCAATAACAAGAGTGGGAAGTATCCCAATAACTAAAGAGATATTTAGGGTGGATGGGGCATGCCAAGAAAGTGTATCTTCTAAAACAGCCCTGACTAGTATACCAGGTTCATGTGTCAATGGACATCACTGATAGAATGTTCAAGGGATCTCCTTCTGGTGCTCTTTCTGTCACCTGCTGTGGTACTTTGGGTAAAACTATTAACCTCCGGGGACTTGAAGTTAATCATTTGTTAAATGAGGGCTTTGGGCTGGCTGATCTTAGGACACTAAGTATACTGCTAAATATACCCTGAATCATTCTCATAGTTATGACCTAAGCTGCTGAATGAAAGACTGATGATCATCCAAAATTACATTCAAACTTTCTTTGTGTAGTATGGAAAAAATATAAACATGTAGGACTGTCCCATAACAGGAACTTGGTCAATGATACCGATCTCCCCAAAGGGTAAGTACTCTGCTCTACCTCTTGCCAAACCATGTGGAAGAGACTAAGTTACTTTCAGAAAAAGAGATGTTTTCTATTGGAAAAAATCTGTTTCCCATTACAGGCATCCCCTGACATTCTGATCGTCCCAAACCCCTGTAATATATGAAAAAGAGGGACTACTTGGTTGGGTGCTGAGTCAGAATTGAGATTGTTTTCAAAAGGCAGTAACTGGCCAATACCGTTTCTTTTTTTTTTTTTTGAGAGTTGTATGCTATAAATCTCTGGGCAAATAAAGGCTTCACCTCCCTGCCACCAGTGACCAACATGTGGCCAGTGACCACAGGCCCCTTTGTTTTGCCTCTTTTATTTCTTCTTTCTTGCATTTAGGTGAAGGAGCCTTGGAAATTTGAGCTTCACAAAGCGAGCTACTATAAATCCAGTGATGGGAGTCTAGAACTGAATTGGATTCCACCCTGGAAGCAACACAGCTCTGAGGAGGAAGACCTTAATCAGGTCATAACAGAGGCAAACATATGTCCAGTTGTGATGCTGGATTTTTAATTTTTCTTCTGCTTTTATTATTTGGCTTTGAAAATCCTTCCTGAGCTCATCAAAGAAGGCTCTTTAGGGTTGGGATCCAAACTCATATTTCCCTTTGAGTTGGCATTTTGATCTTCCCTGTCACCATAATAATTCTCTGTCATCAGTGTTCTTTTCTGTTTCTGGCTCATGATGTTCACCTATTTCCAGGCTTTTAAAGTTGAGCTCTCCTGCTGGAGCATAGGGGGGACTGTCCCAAGGATCTTGTGCTGGGTGCCAGGGGCCTAGTCACCTGCTTCATGTGTTAGGGCTTCAGGTGCTAGCAGCTGGGGGTTTTAGGAGTCTGACACCTTCCCTGGTGCTCAGCTGCGGTCCTAGTGGTGGTATCTGTTGTGTACTGAGGCCAAGTGGGGGTTTTCTGCATTTCCCCAGTACTTTGTGAAAGCACAGGGAGATTTGGCTTCTGGAAGATGCCTACACACCCTAGATTGCACTGAATAGTGTGGAGGTCTGCTGCTGGGGGCTGCACCAGTACACATGGTAGCTCTCTAAGCTGGAATCTGCTGATTCCCTTGGGTACTCTAAGGCATGTGGGGGGTCCTGGTGTTGGTGTTTGCCTTCTTTACTACCCTGGGACTTAGGATCTCCTGCTGATTTGCTCAGGGGGGACTTGCTGCTGTCATGGTGGGACACTCATTTCCTGTCCTGGAATGAACTCCCCTTTTACCTTAACGGTGAGGACATTTCTTGCTGAACCTCCAAATTTCCCAGGCTAAGAGACTGCTCCACTCTGACTTTCTGCTGGCTCTGCTGATACAGAATTTTTGCTGGCATGCTATTTTCTGTGTTTTTAAGAGGTCAAAAAGGGAGAGTGATAGTGACTTACTTCTGATTGCATCATCTTGGCTCCCAGAATTTGGAGAAAGACTTTTTGAGCAAATATTTTTTTACAATATTTCAAGTTTGGTTCCCCCACACCCAACTGGTGTAAGGGAGAGTGTGTCCCCAAACATTGTCTAGGGAGGAATGATTGTACTCTTTTTTTTGCTATGTCTTCTCAGTAAATATACTTTTATAAAATCTAATTGATGCCAATTGGTGAAAAGTACTGGGCCACTGATCCCCGAAATTCATATTGGGCAAAAATATCAAAATTGAAACGTGATGTAACTGTCAGTGAAGACACCCTCACCAAGACACCCCCAGGTGACTCCTGGCACCCAGAGGGAGAGGTTTTATGTACTAGAGATACCAGACCTTCAGTATGAAAATGATGTCAGGCGAGAATCTTCAGAGCTACATATGAACTAGAGTGTAATGGAAATGCAGACTATTAGAGCACATCTGATATTTAGCCAATTTGAGAAAATATATTGCACTAATTTTAGCTTCCATAGAACAAAACTTTGCCTAGCAACGGGATGAAGTTTTATCTTAACTCAATTGAAGCATGTCGAAGTTTCACCATCATTCATGAAGATACAGGGAACTGGATAAGAAGAATAGCTTTGAGGTCAAAGGTCCTTGGGCCCAACAAAAGCTTTCTGGTCTCCTTTTGATTTTCTGTGAAATAAAGAGGTAGACAAGGTGACCTCTAAAATCCCTTTCTGTTCCATCTCCTATGATGCTGACTATCACAGTGCCTGGAAACCTGATGGTTTATTTTTTCATCCAACAGTTTGCCCCAAAGGCAAAAGAAAAAAGGGAGCTAGGTGAAATTTGCTACGCATAAATATTGCATGTTCAGTGAGGTAAGTAGAGTGAGACTTGTTCTTAAGACTGAATGCGTAAGTTGACATGGAAATAATCTCTGACCTTTGAATCTATCCATCCCCAGTCAATGGCTTCCTCACACATGGTGAAATCTTGACCAGGTGGAGCACTGGGGATAAATTGGCCCACTTTCAGCATCAGTTCAGTATCATTATGATAAATCATTTAGTTCCTAATGTCATATTGAGCTTCAGAGCTTTTTTTCTCATCCATAAATACGTGGTCACCAGCACTGTTGTTAAACTGAATGTCCTTCAGAATGGAGTGGAGCTGAAAAGGAAGAGAAATCTCCATTATTTCTTGGTATCAGGGTTGTCCAAGAAGCAAAACCCCTGTATTTTTCCAGAGATGCTACAGTTAGTGAACTGAGGTTTGTGTCACATTTTGGAGGAATGATATTTGTGAGTTGAAATTCTGCCTCACACACCCTATAAGCTCAATGTCCTTGGGCAAGTCATTTATCTTATTTTGTCTCCTCTATTTTTTCCTCTTTAAAATGAGGTAAAACATCAAATAGAATAATATCTCAAAGCACTCTGTAGGTCTTAAAGAGTTATCAAAATGATAAATATTATTCTTTTAATTATTACATTTCCTTATTGCAATGAAACTGAAAGGAACATCACAATTGGGAAAGGAAATTTATTCCTTGTGGGGAAATCTGGGGGCAGAGAATTGAGGTGCTTTGAGACATGCCATGATCTTGGTGGTAGCTGATTCGTAGCTAGCATATGTGCTTGGAAGGAAAAAGGTTATTCATAGGGAACAAGGCAGAGCATCAGTTTGGTCACCACTTACATGTAATCAAGTTGAACACTCAGTTGGGTTAGATTCAGATACCTCTTCCTCAGCATCCACAAATCTGGAGATTTTAAAGGTCTCTGAATGGCATCTATATAATATAAATTCCCATTATGATCTCTGGTATTCCTGCCCCATAATTACCACATTTTTCACCTTAAACTAATTTTGTTCTCATTTACTTCATCTCCCACCCTTCATTGAGGCATGCCTCAGTCCTGAAAACACTTCTTTCTTTGTTATCCTTTCCAGTTCTGATTGCACTTTCCCCCATATCTCCCAATTTCTTAATCATTCTGGGGAATTCAGAATTCCCCTTACTCCCCTTACATATCCCCAAATTAGGAATTTATCTAACCAAGTTGTCAGAGTGATTGTCACTGTATTCTTAAGTCTGAGCTTGAAATCACCTCTTTAGAGCAGAAGAGAAGAAAACAATGTGGTCCAAAAGGACTATTGTGTTGTTCTTAGACAAAAGATGATGCTACTATAAGTATTATATTTGATTTTAGGAACTTATGTTTATGATGTATTGTTTGGCCTTGAGGCCGATGAGCTACCCGAGCCTTCTTACCTTTTGCATGTCTTTGGTGATCAGCTGGATAAACGTGTTGAGAGAAGAGACTTTCCAGAGTCAAACAAGGGTTAGGCTTTATTCAGGGTCTTAGCTACATATCCATATGCAGGGTGAATTCTTCCTCAGGAGAGAGGAATCCTCCTCCTCCCAAGGGGCAAGGATCATACAGCAAGAGGATGGGAGCGGAAGAGGGGAGGGACCCTCTTCCCTCCAAGGGCCCCTCAGCACAAAGAGGGGGGAGGGACCCCCAAAGGGGACCCTGCAGCCAGAAGAGGGCCTTCAGGCTTCCCTGTCCCTACTTAAGCTCTCCCGCGGTATAGTTTGCACGTGAATACCATGTGTGCTCTCAGCCCCTAGCTAATCAACAACAGGTGTGCTCAGACCACGGGCCAATCTCAAGGGTGGGATGCTCTCCCCAGCAAGTTTCCCACTGAGAAGAGGTGGAAATGCACGAGATAGCCCGTGTTTCACGCCTCAATTCCCAGCTGTTCCCTGGGGGGCCTCGTGAGAACTCTGAGGTTCAGAAGTCCTCACTTTTACCTGCCCAAGACTGTCCACGTGAAAACTGAGCTTACATCCCCAACAGTGCATATATGTGTATATATATGTATATATATACATGTATATATGTATATACATACATATATACATGTATATATATACATATATATATTATGTGTGTGTGTGGATATAGATACATAAATATATATACTTGTTCACTTCTTCATTAGAAGTTAAGCTCCTTGAAGGACAAGACAATTTGTTCCCTTTCTTTATCTTCTCTCCCTTAACACAGTTCCCAAAATACAGCGAATGCTTAATAAATGCTGATTGAGTGAATGACTTGAAAGTAAGAACTGCATGATTCTTTATACTTGTATCCCCAGTTCTAGTAAACTGCCTGGCACAAAGAAAGACTTTATTAATTTAAACAGTTGTTGATTGATTTGTTAAGAAAGTGAGATTTTGAGTTACTTCACTTGCATAAGAAAAGTCCCATAGAGGAAACAAATTTGCCCCTAGAGTATAGCTCGCTTCTGGCCCTTTTCCCTAACTCTTCATTTGTATAGTTCAACAGGTGCCCTTTACAATTTGTGGCAAAACCACAAAACCCATAAATTAATGGGTAAATCATCTTTGCTTAGTGATGGCCTAGCCTGCAGAGATGAGGGTTTAGAAAATCAATGGGATGGTCACTGTAAGTTAGTGTTAGGTCTCTCACTGAACTAGCCCAGTCTTGGGTCTGAAAGAGCTGTTAAAGTGAAATGCCTGGGAGGTGGCAAGTCTAAGAGATGAGGTCATAAGGGAAGGGAACTTGGAAGGCTCCTGTAAGGCCAAGGCTAAGGATCTTTGCTCTTTTGCAAAGAGTCCAGCAGTTCCCCTGCAATGAAGTACAGCTGAGCCTCGAGATGGAAGTGATGAAGAATTCAGCTAGCATCAAGGAGCAAATTCAAGAGGGTCCAACAGCATGATCTAGCCAACAGAATCACCATATTCCTGCAGAAGCAGCAGGCACAGTCTGTATGTTAATCAATTCATTCAGAAAATAGGTCACAGCTTTGTGAAGCCTCTATGAGGGAAGAATATCAAGAACTTGAAATTCCCAAGGTGAAAGTTGCTTGGTCACCTGTGTGCCACATTAGCATTGCTCTTTGAGTTTGTGTCCACTATGTCCATGGGCACAGTGTGTATTTGTAGGAAAATTCATGCCAGTGTTCCAAAAGTATTCAGTGAGGCAGTTTGAATGTTGCCCTGCAGAGGGAGTTTAGAAGGGAAAGTGTCTAAGGAGAATGATAATAAGCTCAGTTTTGGTCACGTTGAGTTTCAGATATGTATAGGACATCCACTTCAAATTGTGTAACAGAAAACTGTAGATGCAAGACTGGAGATCAACAGAGAGGTTAGGGCTGGTTACAAAAATTTAAGAATCTTCTGCATAGAGATGATCATAGAAACCATGAGAGCTATTGAGATAATCAAGTGAAGTGCTATAGGAAAGAAGAGAAGAAAGCTGAGGACAGAACCCTGGTGAACACCCAAGGACACCCAAGTACAAGAGTCAAGATCCAAAAAAGTCTGTAGAAGATTACAGGATGGGTCAAATCTGTCACTGAGTCAACACTCAACAAGCATTGCTTAAGCACTTACTGTGTGCTTCACACAATTTACAGGAAAAAGCAAAAGAACAGTCCCTCCTCTCAAACAGCTTCCAATGTTGAGGAGACAACATGGAAACAACCATGAACACAAAAAGGTATATGTGGGGGGAGATGGAGGTAAGCATTGGAGGGAAGTGAGTAGCTTTAAGAGGGATTAGAAACGTCTTCCCACAGAAAGTTGAATTTTAGTATGGAAGTGAAAGAAGCCAGGGAGGACAGAGATGTAAAGAAGGAGGGAGAGAATTGTAGGTACATGGAACAGCCAGTGAAAATGCTTGTAATAGGGAAATGGAACATTTCTGAGGAACTATAAAGAGGTCAGTGTCACTGGGTCTCAAAGTTCATGACAATGAGATTTAAGGTGTAAAAAACCCTAGAAATTGATGAGGTAATCCAGATGATGAAGGGCTTTGAATTCAAAACAGAGAAGTTCAAATTGATCCTAAAAGCAAAAGGGAGAAATTGGAGTTAGGATAATAAAATGAACCATAATAGAGATAGAAAAATGTTTTGTGTGTAAGACCTAAAACTAACAAGGTGAATGGAGAAAGAATTAATTGATAGAATCTGAGTTTTGCAATAACTCCACAGTGTGCTGCCCTGGTCACATCAATTGTGGAGTTCAAAGATTTTGTGAGAGAAGGCCTACCATGAGTGCCATCCAAAACATTCTGAGTAAGCAAAGGACAGGACTAATTCTTAGAGGAGCCTTACCTGCCAAGGATGAGGCACCCAGATTTCTCCAGCTTCCTCAGATGCAGTCTCTGATTTGCTCAGAAGTGTTTCATGAAGGGCCCAGGTCACAGCATACACTGCATTATAGATGGTGTAACTCAGACCAGACATACTCATGTCAAAAATGAATATTGGCAAAGCCTCCAAGGTAGCATTTGGTGCACACTGCTCCAATTGCAGTTTTTCATACTCATCCTTTCACCAGAAAACTGATGACCAGAACTCCTTAAGTGCAATGTCCTCTGGGTCTTTAGTAGTGTTGATTGATCTGAGAAAGGACTTAAATCCAGCAACCTCCCTGGTGAGGTATGTAAATGTGAGAGCTCCATGGAAATTGCAACTATCAACATTGTTGGGTCTCATGGTGATGTCCCAGTGAGAAGTGGTGATCCACACCTTATGTATTGGGAAAATGGGCAATTGTGAATGTCTCAGAATCATTAATGAATCTGTATCACCATGAATGACAACTACTGTGGATGAAGATCCCATGATCCTAGGCATAAAATCCACCCCTGATTCTTCATGTCGTCTCTCTCTGACAGGGATCTTCTCTGTGAAGGCTGCACAGATATCATATTTTGCCATCTTCCCAATCACTTCCTGAAGGAATTCCTCACCCCTGAGATCATCTGTTGTCACCAGACCTACCCAGGTCCATTTAAAGTGTGCCAGTAATTGGACCACCCCTTGCAGCAAGGAGGAGTCTCTGGGAGCCATCTGGTAGAGAGAAGGAAACTGGGTCTTGTCACTGAGGATTGGATCCAAAGGGCCAAAGCTGAGCTGGACAATAGAAAAACATGGGAAAAGTTGAATTCTTTGAATGTGGTAGTGAGGATAGTATTGAGGGAAATCATAAACCCTCATCAAGCCATTCTTTCTCTGTGTGGATAAATGAAGTAAATTTTCTTTTTATTTTCTTTTTTAAAAATTAATTTATTTCAAACTTAAATGTACAAGAAGAAAAGAAAAAGAAACATGATAAACTTAAATATTCAAACAATTACAAAATAAGAAAAGAAAGCATTGTCATAGGTATAGCAGAATGTATGAGAAGATTCAAAATGTACAGCAATAAATTTCCATTTCATAAAAAGCTGTATAATAAATACTATGCATTATATTCAGAGCTATCCACCTTTCTTTTGCTTCCTTGTAAGTTTTCTCTTGTATTCTGTTGTGCCCCTTTTACTTTGTTTTTTTCCTCCATTCTTGCTACCTTCCCCAAGAAAGCTACAAGGAATTGCAGATATAGATAGCTCAATAGATAGATATACATAGATATAGATGCATACACACATATTCATATTTAAGTATCTCTAGTCACCCTAATATATAGATGTATACATTCATATACATCTATGCAAGGCCACACTACTTCTTTGCCTTCAGTTTCTATAAGGGTGGATCATCTCTTCATAAATCTGAGGTTTCAATATTTTTTAAGTCCACTAACTCATTATTTCCTACACCACAGCCATATTCCAAATGCATTTTGCTTAGTTATTTTAGATAACAATATCAATGGATACGGCTGCCATATAGTGTGATTTCCCTTTTTTCACTTTTGATTAAACCTGTTTTAGTTTTAACTTTCTCAGAGATCATGATGACTAACCTTGCTTATTTTTGTAATAGATTCTACTGTTGATCTTTATTTTATGTTTGCATGCATTTCTTAGTTTCTATCCTGCTTCACTCCTCTACTTTACTTCTGCACACTATCTTGCCCTTTTATAACTTACCTCCTGTAAGGATCCCTCCCTTATCCTCCTATTCCTTTTAATCTAAATATTCTTGTATACCTCACCTTCTTTTATATTTTCACTCTCACCTCTAAAAATCCCCTTGTTATCTTCTCTTCTTCCTTATCCCTTTAGCCTTTTGTTTCTTTCTGATTTTAGAAGATTTTTTACCCTTCTAGACAAATATGTATTATTCTCTCCTTACCTCATTCCTGATGAACAGGGTTCCAAAACTACCAACCCCTCACCCCTATACAATTTCTCTTTGTTACCTTTTCCCCTGACACCTCATTTATATAAGGTGATCACTTTTTACCTTTTCCTAAAAGGTTTCATTTTTTAGAATCATATCATACTTAGCTCTATCCCAATCTTTCTTCTTCTAATAACAATATTAGACATACATTTTACTTTTCCATGATTGTTTTACACTTCCTAATTGATTCCCTATCTCACTCAATACTGGGAATATTACAAGAATTCTCCTCAGTTGGCTGCTGAGTGGCACAGTGAATTGAGCACTGGCCCTGGAGTAGGCAAGACCTGAGCTCAAATCTGAGGTAAGTCAATTACCCCTTGTATAACTTAGTTTTCTCATTTGTAAAATGGGAATAACAAGGGCACCTACCTTTCAGGTTTATTGTGAGGATCAAATGAAATAAAATATGTAATAAAGATAAAAGCTAACAATTAGATAATATAAATTATGTGCCAGTCACTTTAAACCTGTGTGCTACAATGGAAATCTGAAAATGCTATATAAAGGGTACCCAGTATTATTTCTGAACTTCTTTGAATCTCTTGCAGTATTTCTACCACTGATCTTCTTAACTGATGACATTGCCCCACACTTCACCTAAAAAGGAAAAATCTGTCTTTTTTAAATGAAAGTTCCATTTTCTCTTCTCTTCCTTAAGTAAAATCACTTAGATGTCTTCCCTTACTATTTCCTTCACATCTGTATAATATGAAGAGACAGCCTCTCTGATTGTAAAGGCAAACTTCTTTGAATAAACCTTGATTCCTTCGCAATCCATCTTCTTAAACAGATTGAGCCCTCTGTCATTTTCACTCTCTCAATAAACTGCAATCTCTCCCTATTTCCTGGCAGTTTCCCAGATGTTTAAATATATCTGGAATGTCCCTCTCTTCTAATCCTATCAGCAACCCTCCTTGGATTCTACCAACCCTGGTAGTTATTGTCTTATACCTCTACTGCACTCCCTGGCTTAATTTCTTGACAAATTTGTCTATATTCAACACCTCCTGCTCCTCTCCTTTAACTTTCTGCTAAATACTCTGCAACATACCACCTAAAGTCTTTGTCTGAAATTGTTCCCTCCAAAGTCAACTATGATCCCTTGCCCTGGCCCGCAGGGCGAATCCAAAGTGGGGGGTCGAGGAGGATCCCGCCTGAAGGGATGGGTTCAAAAGAGGAGTGAGACCAAAATAGATGTTAAGCATGGTCTAATTTTATTGAAAGAAAATACAAGCTTATATAG
>CM052673.1:2771643-2846583 GCA_028533205.1 Lagorchestes hirsutus
CACCTTTCCGGGGAGCATTGGAGCATTTTGTGATTCAGGTCAGAACGACCCGCAACATAGTGCAATTCCCGGAATGAGTTGCTCAGGGTATAATTATCCCACGGGGTGAGGGGCTGAACACAAGGCTCTGGTTTCCAACAATCCCTTCATTGTCAAATCAAATGGACTTTTTGAAATCTTCATCCATCTTGGCTTCTCTGCAATTTTGGGTACTACTGATCATAATCTTCTCTTTCATGTCTTGTCTTCTCTTGGTTTTATGATGTTATTTTCTTATGTTTCTTCTGCCACTTTTATAACTGATTCTTCATCTCTTTTGCTACATATGCAGCAGATTTTGGAAGCAGTGAGTGGATCACTGCATCTGGAATCAGGAAGATCTGATTTCAGATCTGTCCTTAGACCCTTACTGGTAGAAGGACCATAGGCAAATCATCTAATTTCTATGTGTTTCAGTTGGGAATAATAGCGGTATGTGGATTACAAGGTTGTTGAGAGGATCAAGTGAGATAATATTTGTAAGAGTGTTTAGCACAATACCTGGCACACAGTAGACACTCTCTAAATGCTTTGTCCTTCCCCACTCATCCTTCCACAGGGTTATGTAACCCTAATTCCATTCTTTGTGTTCAATCTGCATATAGGTTAATAAGAGGTCCATCTAACTTCTCCTAAATTGGAGTGGTCTGATAAAGGTTTAGAAGGTAGCAGGCTCATTATCATCCACCTGTGGGAACTTGTAAAGCTCCATCAAGGTCCCCATCTGCACAGACAGAGCTGATGTGGCTCCTCCAATGACAGCCACAGACTTGTCCTGTCCTCTGCAGCTGAAATTAGGGACTAGCTGACCCCCTCCTGTCAACCACCTCAGGGAGCTCTCCAAGGTCCTTTCATCACTGTGGTAGGCATTGTAGATCTGGAATCCCAGAGAAATGTTGGGCAGCAGAGCAGGGTCCCTGTTGATCTCCTCCACAGCAAACCTTATGGTCAAGGCCTGCTGGTAGTTTTTATACAGCCACCTGTAAGGGAGAGAAACAGAATTGACTAACAAAGCCTAAATAAAACAGGCATTTCAGAAGGAAAGCTTCTTTAATTATGTGAAAGTCCAAACTAAACAGTCCAGCTCATTTGTGTTAGTAATAACAACAGTAACCACAGCAACAACAATAATAGCTAACATTTATATGGTGCCAGGCACTTTGTTCAGAAACTTATAATTGATTCGTTAGTTGGTTGTTGTCTTTCATTCTCAAAGAGCACCAAGATGACATCACTGTGCTAGAGACAAGTTTCAATGTGTCTGACTGTGGCTGATCAGACGAATAGGAGCCCAGACTTTCTACCACAGATTGGTCACAGAAGATAACATGGGAACATCTTTAAGGTGACCTGTAAGTAGTTTGCATGCATTTCCACACATATTCCAATGCCAGATTAAATAACAAAGGAAAGTAACAAGATAGTTCTGGAGCTACTGCTCTTTGCTAATATAATTGACTATATTGAAATCCTATTCATTAAAATATAAACAAAAGAGGTTCTTGACTTTAACCTCCCGACTTAATAGATTTACATCTTTGTTTCACAAGCTTGTTTACCTTTGACTAATTATATTCATATCATTCTGAAGGAATGAGATACTTCAGGAATAGAATCTTATGCATACGATGAGTTCAAGCACCAACTGCACTCTTATTTAGGTCATAGAATAGAAACAAATTTAATTCAAAGTAACAAGATCTTCCCCACTTGCAGCTTATTACAGTAATATAGATATTTTAATATTAATCTGATAACTAATAGATTAAGTATTTCAGGAACAAACTTTTACTTTGATAATAGAAATTGACTATGAAAGTTATTAGCAGGGACATAGTCACAACAGCACCAAAACTGGTCCTGAAGGCCTACGCCACTATGAACAGTCTAGAATATAGAACCAGGCAGACTGATTTCTTGTATGGGAGAATCAATCTAGAAGAGTCCAACCTTAGCCTTTTTTTCTCCGCTGTTCCTCATTCCCAGGGACAGATATGGACAGGGGTTCACTAGCCTTAAATCTCAAATGCTTCTTCCTCTGAGCTGCTGACTACTGATGTTTCTCTTACGAGCCCATTTAAGGCCAGTCCAACCACACAAGAAACCTAGGAATGAAACTCAAAGAGTATTTCCTACCCCCCAAGAGCTTTCTCTTCAAACTCTGAAGTCTCCATTAATCATGCTTGGTCAGGACACAATTGTTATCAATATCAGCACATCATTGCAAAAAATTAGCTTACAAATAAAAATTGGTAGGCCTTCTAAAAAAAATCACACAAAAATTTTATCAAAAATTTTTAACTTAAGTATCTCTTCTTAAAATATTTTTTTCTTAAAAACAGCTTAAAATTTATCCTGATTTTAAAAAGAATAATCACTAAACTTTCATGAAGTAAATTAACTGGAAACTTGTGAAACAACAGATATCTCTCATTCACCTTTAAAACAAAAATAAATCTTCAAAACTGGAACTTATCAAAACTAAGTTCAAGGAAAATATCTTTGAGAAACAGAAACAAATCCTCAAAGTACTATAACAACAAAGTAATTTTCTACTCATCCCAAATTCCTAAGTACCATCTTGTTCTCATCAAGAAGCGTTCATAATGGGGAAGAGTTTCAGTTTTTCTAAGTCAAAAAGAACATACCCAATTAAATTAGCCATTTCACAATAACAAAGTTCACCAATACTTAAAAAAAAATCGAAATGAAACCATTACCAATCAGATGACTTTAATT
Source organism: Lagorchestes hirsutus (assembly GCA_028533205.1). Classification (NCBI taxonomy): domain Eukaryota; kingdom Metazoa; phylum Chordata; class Mammalia; order Diprotodontia; family Macropodidae; genus Lagorchestes; species Lagorchestes hirsutus. The sequence continues at coordinate 2,774,422 of CM052673.1, forward strand.
TATTTGAATGTATTTACAAATTACGTTACACAAAAATCTCACTCATCTTATCACCATTGGCAATGTGTATGGATCACATCTAAAACCTCAAATAAAGTTATCAAATATGAGGCAGTAACATCTAATTAAAAGAGATAATAAAAACAGTTAACATTCACATAGGGCTTGCCCTATGCCAAGCACTTTACAGTTATGTGATCCTCACAACAATCCTGGGAGAGAGTTTTTTTAAATAATCCCCTTACAGAACAGTAAACTGAGGTAAATGATACTTTCTTGGGGCCATACAATGAATAAATTTCTTAATCTCAAATAGCAAATATCTTTTGATGTGAGATTGTAATTTACCATAATAATCCTGATAAAGAGAGCATATTCAGATGCAATTCTTTTTTGCTTCAAGACATATTTTGACTTAAATCAAATCAAACATAGATTTATAATTACTAATGGTAACATTTTAATTTCTGAGGCCCAATATTCTTAGCACTTTAAAAGAAAAGTTCCTTATCCATTAATTCATATTTTATTATTTTTTAAAGACAACATGGTAACAATTCCCAGATTCAGTTCTCAGTTCCATATAAACTTTTACTCTACTTTCTGGTAGAGTTAGGATCCCCTTTGATATTTGTCAGATAAAGAGCATTCCAGCTCCCTATTTCCATCCTCTGGGGAATTTCAAGCTGCATATACTAGGAAATTCATATAAAGTTTTACAAAAGAGTTTGAAATCACATCTGTTATCATCATATTAGCTTAAAATGTGCTGGGCTAAAATATCCCAAGATTCTAAGGATCTGCTGCTTTTGGACCATGCAGAGAGATATAAAGAATTTGATTAAATGCTGACAGGTGTTGACCAGTTTCCCCAGGCAGAAATCTTAAGAGCTTTCAGAAAGCTACTTAAATAATAATTAAATAATTGACCAATACAAGGGAATGTTTAATTTAAGATTTTATATAATAAATTTTATATAATAATACTGATATAGTAAATATTTATTATATATAATAGGCAATATAATATATTGATATAAATTTTCTATAATAATAACAATTTTATATAATAATCGCAAAGCAAACCAATATCTTTGCCATATCCAGTATTTATATAGTGCTAGATTTAATATGGCCTTCCTACAGATTTTTCCTGAAAGATGGGTGGACATGGTTAACCAGATGATTATCTAACCTTAATCTTAGAGTAAAGCTGGTTATGGACTGATTTCTAAAAATCTTTTCCCCGGCAATTTCTAGTTCTTAATTTAAGTCAAATCATTTCACTTTAGACACCTAGGCACTGGGGTTACATCCTGAAATCTTAAAATAGTGATATCTTAACTCAGTTGTTAATCTGCTACTATTGAGGTTTAGGGATGCTGGGACCCCAACATAGTGCCACATGGCTCCTGCCCCAATGAATTCGACCCAAGTCTTCTTTCAACTAAATTAAAGCAAAGTTTATTAAAAATCCTTCATATTGGCCAGACTCTTAAGGAATCTCAGCATTGTCTAGAGTCTTAAAGAAGCTGAGCATTTGTGTTGCTTGTACTGGCAAGTAGGTTAGATTGAAATCGAGAACCTTCATGGAGGCTGAGATGGATTTTATATACAGAAACACTGTAGGAGGGATCTAGGGTTGGCCAAGAAGACTGGGTGATTGGAGGAGGGGTCTAGGGAGGATTTTGATGAGGGTGGCCAGTAGGCTGGGGTGTCTAGAGGTTTGATGCCAGGAGCCAAGAGAATGGAGTTTTGATAGGATCAAGGGTGGGAAGTAACCAGAGGCAATCTGGAGGTAAGAGACAATGAAAGCCTGGGATAGGTTAAGGGTAACAGAGAATTGGGCAAAGTGATAATGAAAGACTAAAGGAGGAGATTAATGCCTCAGAGGAACACTAAACCAAGGGGGAAGATTCAAGAAGAGTTCAAGGGGGTTTCCAGAGCCTGTTATGGTGGATAATTAGGTTTACTCTTGTGCACCACAAAGTGCAGAGGCCTGTACACTGTCACTACTGGTTATTATTAATTATTTTGCATCAATCTTTTAACAGTTAAATACATAAACCCAAAAGAATTAAAGAAGAGTTCACATTTTAACAATATTTCTACCACACTAAATTATCAAATTCATGTTAGGCATTATTTTTATACACATTACATATCTGGAGTAACATGACTTAAAACCGCACAGTTGACAAATTTCTTGATATAGAATAATAAATTTCACTTAAAATGAGACCATAAAAAATTCACTTACACCTGGATCTATCTTCCAAATGTTGTCATATAGAACCTCAATTTATACTTTCAATTATTTAGTATTATCTTTTACACCAGGACTATTTATTCCAAACATTTTATATAATGGAATTCACTATTTCCAGATAATCTGCTGCCAAAGATTTTCAAGTGATGCTCTATTAAAAGAGAAGCTTGAAACACATGGTGTCCTCTATTTTGATTCCTTCCGGCCCTCTAAAACTTTCTCTATTGACTTTCAAATTAAGCTTTAAAATTCTCTTTCTCACTCTTCCTACCTAAAACAAAGTCCACCTTAGTACTACCCTCTCAACATGCTTAAATCATCTGATGTTAACATATGGGCACCCAGAGCAACTGTCCAGTGACAGGAGGGGTTAGGAGCACGTGGTATTGCTGCTTCCTGCCTGTTGTGCACAGGTTATGTCCCCTACCTGTTCATATTTTCATTCAAGTCTTTATTTCTCTTTTTAAATATTTCAAACTCATTCCTCAGACTATCCCACTTTCTTTTACATTTCATTATAACAGAAAGTACCCCAACTTACACTAGGGGGCTGCTATCACAGGTTCTTTGATCTGCTTTTGTGAAAGGAAAGTTAACTTTTGAGGGGTCAACAATCACTTTAATCAAGCACAAGTATTATTCACTTAGTTTAGGGGGAAAAAATCAGCACCCTGAACTTCAGAGAAAATGCAGAGAAATCAAAGTCAACAAACATGACTTCCAGTTGTCTGACATAAGCAATACATGCATCATAGATCAACAGACAGATCCAGCTGTTTGACCGTATTACATATCTACATTCTTTTTAGAGAGAGAAGCACCAATATCTGAGTTTTCAGGGCTGGGGTGGAAGGGCGCTGCAGCTTAGCAGCTTCCCAGAGTCTCATCTGGCACACAAACCTTCTTCCAAAACTAAGCCTCAAAGTAAAACCTCAACTCAGAGTATTGATTCACTTTTCAGAGCCACAGGGCATCACAAACCTTGAGAACCAGTTGCTCATTAACAAGAGGTGTAGGCCTTTCAACAAATCTTCCCAGGCCCATTAATGACTGGGGAAGATCTTCTTTAAGGGCTTTATTCAATCAGAGGCACTTGATTATACTAGAACAAAAAATGCATTATCAGTACATTCATCCATATCTCAGACTGCTGGGGTGATACTATTATTAAACCAAGGTCTTACAACAACCCTACTTCAAACCAGGACATTCTCTTCATTAATCTGCATATCACAAAAGTCAGGTGTTCTCTAGAGATCAAAGAGCTCCAAATCTTTCATTCTCCCCAAAGGATATAGAATCCTGCACTGTGTATTCCTAGATCCAGAAAAAGTTTATGGGACAAATCCTTAAAAAAATCCATTATGAAGTGTTAGTGATTACAAAACCTTTAAGGAGACATGCAACAGTTTATGTTCCTGCTAAAACACAAGAGTGGGGTCCTGGTTCCTCCCAAACCCTGTTAACAGATCACAAAAGGCTTGCCTGCCTCTTAACACAGTTTTCCAAATGAAAAATCATACTTACCCTCCTTTCTCTCCTGTTTTTCTTCACTATTTAGAATCTGGAGAGAGGTAACACTTAATAATTTAAAGATCAAGAGAGCTGCCTTTGTCTTACACCCTTCACCAACATTACTTATTAAAAAATCTTTTTACAAAATATAGGTACATTTTAAACAAATTAACTGACATCTTAAAGGGATTACATTTAAGAATGTGACATAAAAGCCATGATCATCATCTTAAAAGATGAAAAACCACCTTATTTTATGGTTTTAAATACACTGCCTTCTGTTTAATATTTTTTTTTGGGCATGGGGCTAAGACAGTTCTCTAGATTTAATTTAAACATCCTAATTTGCCTTTAGGTGGATCATTAATTAGTATCACTTGTGATGATGGGTTTGCTCCTAGAAATCAACCCAAGCTGTCAAGCTACTTACCTTTGAAAAGTTTTTAGAGACATAGTTTCTGGGTAATTTAATCAATTTTTAAAATAAAGTCAGTAGGTTATTAATAAAAGGAAAGTCATTTGGTTATGTCCCTTAAACCAAAGATCCCTACTGGTGATAGAGTCATTGTTTATATACCCTTTCAAGAGGAGGTGTTCTGAAAGGGTGGCAATCAACTCAGATTGATTAACACAATAACAATGAAAGTCTTGGTATGTGACTTAGGTCACTCAATTCTTGGTCAAAGAGATGTTAATTTCCATATCACCTGTCTTGATAATAGGGAAAATCAACCTTTCCCCACACCTGTCTGAGCAAATGCCAGCAGGAATACAGCCATTAGCACATACTTAGAATTTCTTATACTGTCTGATTCGATCTTATTCAATCTGATTCGAACCCACACTGGTTAGGTTCTAGATAAGGAAGTAGAAAAGAGGAAAACCCTTTGTCCTAATACAACAATTAGCTATTAAATATAAGAGAAATATCCATTTCTTACAACCTTCTTGGAGAAAAAAACCACCAAACCCTCAGACATCACTCAATTGGAAAACAGAGCAATTCACATATCTCTAAATATGACAGAACTTTCATTATCAGTTTTTATACCCCCAAGGATTCATATTTATGATAGGTAGTGTCAAAATATACTTCTGTCCTCCCAAGAAATCCAACAAAGATGATATCCCTGGTTTCCAAGCATAGCTCAGGCTAGACCAGTCAGCTTGTTAGACTTCTCTAGTCTGGAACACAAAGACATCCATGCATAGTGTCAGTCCGGACATTGAAGGGTAGGATAGGGGAGGTGGGGTAAAAAATGACAGAGAATCCTAGAAACCCTCATCTTTATACCTTTCTAAAGACATGGCCCTTGAAGAAAGGAAGAGAAGTGCAGGAGAGAGAGATACAGAGACAAAGACAGAGATAAAGAGATCAGAAATAACGAGATAGAGACAGAGATAAAGGTAAAGAGAAACAGAGAGTCAGACTTCAAAATAAAAACAGAGGAAGGTAGTGAAATAGACAGGAAAAAGCACAGACAGATAAAGATAGAGACAGAGACAGAGCAAAGAGGCATAGAGAGGTAGATAAAGACCCAAAGACATAGAAAGAAAGAAAATATTCTTTCTTTAACTTCGTAAAACTATCAAAGAAATGAAACCTAGTTTGCAGGAGGTTGTTATGTTGCCCTTTCTTCTCAAAGAGGACCATGACATCAGGGATAAGATGACATGACGTGCAGTTGATTTTGATTTGAGTGAGGGAGGGCTGTGCAAGGTCACCAGCCTCACTTTCTCCAGTGGTCAGATATTCATCAGGACAACTTGAGATGACTCAGGATGCAACTCAATTTGTGGGAACAGAAGTTGGAAAGAGGAAGGTGGGAGATTAGTGGCTGCGGTTTCCTTGTTTGCCATTTTTGTTTTTTAAAAAGAGGATACTTCTTAAAATCCACACACTGAAAATTAACTTTCATACTGATAGGCACTTACTGATAATTCCTACAGTCTTTGTTAGGCTGACTTGTAAAAAGTACTGCTCCTGTGACATTGCTGACTTGCACTGCATACAGAGGGAGAAAGCTTCCAATCACCACGTCCCCATCTCTGCTGATTCTGGGGCTGATTTTGTGGAAGCAGAGGGGCTCCTCTGTCCTGCACACAGAAGCAGCAAACTGCAGGAGTAGTGTCAACAGCAGGATAGGAAGGAGCCAGAAAGTGTCTCTCTGAATGTGAAACAGCATCTCCCTGAACATCAGCCAAAGCCCCAAACCTGGAAGGAGCCAAGTTGCTGCCTGGATCAGAACAAAGTCAACTGCTTGGGTCATTGCTTTATGGGAAACTGTCCAGCAACAGAAATATTGTTGATGTCTAGTCTTGAGTGCTCCACTTATATCTGAGGAAACAAGAAAAGATACAAGTCAGGCCCTTGTCCAGGACAAGAACAATGATGTAAAACTAAGAGCTAAATTTATAAGGATACCCTTACTGTTTGACAGAACTGTCTCTCAGGATCCTCATGTTTGTTATAGGGAGTTGTCCCTCCCCTTGAACCCCATTCTCAAAAGAGACATCTGGGTCTATGGAGAGATCTAATAACTGTCCTTGCTGGAGCATCTCCAGCTGTGTGTCTGCAGAAACAAAAGTCAAATAACATATTTTGGCTTCTCCCTACCTGTTCCCAGTAGTGATCACCAGATGGCTGAAACTTTGGAGTCTCAGTGACTCCTTTTCATCTAGAGATATACTTGTGTATTCCTGGAACAACACAAGGCTACAAGGAATCTGTTGCTGGCCCACACTGAAACTTCAGTGAGGAGACTCTGGGAGGGATATTGGATCTGCCTGTTTCAGATAGTACTCAATGTGAAACACTGAGCTGAGCTGAGAGCTGATCATTCATGGGCGTAGTGTCTACTCTGTTCAGTGAACCAGAGGTCACATGTTCCAGGGTCCATGTACCTGAAGTACACAGTAATCACTTCTTAAATCCCATCCTTTGATGTGCCTATAAACCTCATCTTTCACCATGCTCAGAATCATGAAAGCTTAAAGGTGGAGTTTTCCTAATTCAGCTTGTATCAAGTAGAAATCCCTTCTTCATGGACAAGCACTGGAGACCTATCAGGACCTCAAGTGTTCTGCCTCATTAAGGCCATACTCACAGACTCTGGCAAAGCATGTTTTTCTCCACAGCCCATAGACTCTTGGAATTCAGATCTGAGAGGAACTTCAAGGTAGTTTAACATCCTCAACCTCATTTTAAAGTGGAGACTGAGGCCAATAGAAAAAATGTTATTTACTTAACTTTACATAGTAAGTAGCAGCGTCTGATGCCAAGCCCACGGCTCCACCACAAGGAGTGGAGGTACACAAGCACGTCCCTTCTAGCGACAATGTGCCCATCAACAACTACATTTATTTCTGATCCTCCATGTTGGGAGAGTTGCCTTCAAGAACCACTGGATCACACAAGTCAGGACCTAGAAGGGCCTCAGAGTCATCAGGAAACTCCTGGAGCCTTAACTAGGAATTCCACCCCCTGGGAGAAATTCAGTTGAGAAAAGAAGGAAGAGAGTGATGCTACTACACTCTGAGGTCACTAGATGGGAGTGCAAGTGGTGCCACTGTACTTGTTGATCCTGGGAAAGCCAGATAGAGTGGGATCCCAACCCCATTAGCATGATACAGGTTTTTTGCCCTGTTTGGAGGGGTCAGGCAGACCTCAGTTCAAGTCCTACTTCAGGCACTTATTTGCTGTGTTACCCTGGGCTAGTCACTTAACTTTATCTCTCACTTTCCTGATCTGTAGAAGAGATAAGGGTAGCCGTTCCCTTATAGTGTTATTGTATGACTCAAAACTGATAACCCAAGTAAGTGCTTTCAAAATTTTAATCACTATGTAAGTGCAGGCTATCATTATTTTTATCAGTAGGGTTATTATTATACTGGAGCAAAGGAGAGGAAACAAAGACCTCAAGTTAGGTGTATGACTGAAGAGGCTCTGAATGAAGGGCTGGTCCAGGGCCAGGTGGCACAGAAAAGGCAGGATATAGAAGTAAATGGCCATAAAGGGGCAGGGACATAGGGAGGAATCCCATTATGGAGGCCATAGGGCAAAGTTCAGGTCAGCCCAACATCATATGACTCCATGAAACAAACTGAATAAGAATCCGCCAAACGTGCTGGACAAGTACTTGAATGGTTGTTGTCCTTTGTTCTCAAAGAGGACCAAAATGACATCACTATGCTAGAGTCAAGTTTCAATAAGTCTGACTGTGGCTGATCAGACCAATATGAACTCAGAATGCTCTACCCCAGGTTGGGCACAGATAGCCTATCTGAACAATTGGGTGAATTCTCTAAATCTACACATCTTGTGTTTTCTTTGAGCTGTTTCAATTCTGCTTTGGCCATAGAGCACAGTACCCTTTCTGATGTGGGCACACCGTGCTGGGACATCCTGTTGCACTGTCTCCCAAGCCACACAATCATTTCCAACGTTCTCGAGAGAGACCTTGAGAGAGTCCTTGTATCATTTCTTCTGAAAACCATGTGATTGCTTGTCCATAAAATAGTCTGTTTGGCAAGTGTAGATTTTGCTTTCAAACAACATGGCCAGCTCATCGGAGTTGCACTCTCTGAAGCATAGTTTGCATGCTTGGCAGTTCAAGTAAGGGCCTCAGTGTCTGGTATCTTATCCTGCTAGGTGATCTTCAGAATCTTCCTAAGACAATTCAAATGGAAGCAATTCAGCTTCCTGGCATGACACTGGTAGACTGTCCATGTTTTACAGGCGTATAACAATGAGGTCTTCACAATGACTCTGTAGACCTTCAGTTTGGTAGGCAGTGTAATACCTCTTCTCTCTCCTACTTTCCTTCAGAGACTCCCAAACGCTGAGTTAGCTTTGGTAATGCTTGCCTCATCCTCATTATCACTGTATGCCTCCCTGGAAAGTATACTAACAAGGTAATTGAACTTATCTACAGCATTCAAAACTTCTTTATTTGTTGTAACTGATGATTCCACATGTGGATGGTGTGGAGGTGGTTGACAGAGCACCTGTTTTGGTTGGTGATAATTGTTAGGTCAAAATTAGCAGAAGCAGCAGAGAATTGATTCATACTTTGTTGCATCTCAGCATCAGAGGCTTCATGGAGTACACAACCACCTGCAAAGAGAAAATGCAAATTGCTTAGATTAACAGAAGAGAAAATAAAACACTTAAATAACACTTTTTCAGGAAAAAAAATTTAACAAGCCAACAATGAACTCCTGAAGAAAAACTTTCCAGGGACAGAAGATTTACAAGTGAATTCTATCACATGTTTAAAGAACAATAGTTCCCAATATTATGTAGACATAAGAAAATAATTGAAGAAGTCCTACCAAATTCTATTTATGATGAAAATATGGTGCTGATACATAAACCTGGAAGAGCAAAACAGAAAGAAAATTGTAGACCAATTTCCCTAATGAATACAGATGCAAAAAACTTTAAATTAAATATTCTCAAAGCGATTATAGCAACATATCTCAAAGATAGTACATTATGATCAGGTAGGATTTATATCAGGAATGCTGGGCGGTTCAATGTCAGGAAAACTATCAGCAAAATTGACCATATCAAGAACAAACCTAACAAAAATCACGATTATCTCAATAAATGTAGAAAAAACTTTTGAGAAAACACTACAATCATTTCTACTAAAAACATAAGAGAACATAGAAATAAATGGATTCTTCCTTAAAATGATAAGTAGCATCTATCTAAAACCAACTGGAGGCATTATATATAATGGGGGGAAGCTGGAAGCATTTCCAAATGATCAGGAATGAAATACGGATGTCCATTGTCACCACTATGTTATGAAATATTGTTCTAGAAATGTTAACTTTAGAAATAAGAGAAGAAAAAAAATTAAAGAAATTAGAATAGGCAAAGAAAAAACAAAGCTATCAGTCTTTACAGATGATATTATGGTATACTCAGAGAATCTTAGAGAATCAATTAAAAATGACTTTGAAAATAAGCACTCTTGAAATTTTTCTCAGTATTTGGGTAGTTGGAGGGATTCTACACACACACACACGCACACACACACACACACACGCACATACCACGCAAACACACACCTATATATATATATGTATGTATGTATGTATGTATGTATGTATGTATATAGACAGACAGCACAAGGTGAATTGAATAGGAAGAAATGATATCTAAAAAAATAAAATTCAGGGGAGAACGGATCTGCAGCTGGACTGATGGTGGAGCAGAAACTTTGAGGAACCCAAAGTAAAAAATGTCAAGAAGAAGTAGCAGCCCCAGACCAGTCAAACAGATTCCCCCCAGGAAACTCAGTTCCTTCAAGCCAAAAAGAGAAAAAAACAGCTCAGGATGTAAAGAAAAGAAAAGGGGACACTGTGGCCAAGAGACAGCAATATGAAATTAGGAATTGTTGGCATCTGTGTTATCTGGGGTTATCACTCCTTGCATTATTATTGAAACGCCACACAAAGAAACTGTCACCAGTGACTTCTCCAGATTTACTAATTATAGGTTTTAAAACCTTTACATAAATCCTTTACCTCTGCCTGACCTAAGTTGGCATGTTCTAAGGATGTCTGGTTTAATATGTTAGAAAAGGAGATCAAATATGTTCATGACAAATATTTTGAAATGCTACACTTTGACTTAGAACCACAGATGAGGTCCATGTTTCTGGACTGGCTTTTAGAAGTATATACAGTACATACACTTCACAGGGAAACGTTTTATCTCATTCAAGATATTTTTTGATAGATTTATGTTGACACAAAGAGATAAAAACAAAAAATATACTTCAGTGCATTGGAATTACATCATTATTCATTGCTTCAAAGCTTGAGGAAATCTATGCTCCTAAATTACAAGAATTAGCTCATGTCACTGATGGTGCTTGCAGTGAAGATGATATCCTAGGGATAGAATGCATTATATTAAAGGCATTAAAGGGTGAACTCTTTCCAGTAACAGTTATTGCCTAGCTAAATGTCTTTCTCCAAGGCGATGCTCTGAAAGATGTTCCTAAAGTACTCCTGCATCAGTACTTCCAGGAAAATTTCATTCAAATAGCTCAGCTCCTGGATCTGTGTATTCTTTTCATTGATTGGAATTCCATTGTAGGATATTGACTGCAGCTGCTTTATGCCACTTTACCTCCATTGAAGTCATTAAGAAAGCTTCAGGTTTAGACTAGGACAACATTTCAGAATGTGTACAATGGATGGTACCTTTTGCCAGAGTAGTGAAGGGTGGTTCTCCGGTGAAAATGAAGGTTTTAAAGAAGATTTCTGTAGAAGACAGGCACAATATCCAGACAGACACAAATTACTTGGCTATGCTGGAGGAAGTCAATTATATATCAGCTTTCACAAAGGTGGGACAGTTGTCACCAGTGTGCAATGAAGGTGTCATGACACCGCAGAAAAGCACAGAAAAATCCCCAGGAAAACATTAAAGACAAAGTTAACTGACAACATGCTGAATGGATTTGTTCTTACTTGGAAGTAAAATATCATATTCCTTTGGAGTACTAAAAAGGTATAACACAACTTTTGTAATAGTCCTAACCAATTCAGAATTACACTGCCATGAACAAGTTAAAAGCCTACCCATTTACGAATGGGATAACCATTGCTGAAATTTTAGCTGTCAAAAATAATAGCTGTACATTAGTATGTCATTTCCCGGGTGAGTTCAGATCCAATAACTGTGTAGTCAGATATAATTTTTACCGTAACTACATTTTTGGGACTGGTTTAACAAAGTTCATTCTGATAAATTAGGGATGTTACCATTTGAGCTATTTTGGACTACATGAGTGCTGCTTTCCATTGGACTCTGGAAGTTCAAGAACTCAATTGATTGGTGCTATTCAATTAATTCTTGAACAAAAAATCTGAATTCTGTTTACAAAAGTTTGTTATACAATAAGATGATGATATTTTCATTGCAGCTGCCATAGTATTCTGCTCCAAAATACATGAACTTTTATGATTTTCAGGAAAATCAATATTTTCTTTGGGTAAAACCAAAGATGATAAAAGAAGAAAAAGATAATAGCTGTGCACATCATAATCAGAACTTTGTTTAATATACAGGTTGGTTTACACAAAACCTTTGTATATTATTATAATGATTTTAGTAGGGAAAATTTTTATATGAAATATAGCTTTATGAAATATCAAAGAAAATATCCCTTTTAAGGTATGTTTAAAAAAGTTATAGACTAAAGTCATTTATGGTCACAAGACAGGATTCCCCTCAAAAATGCATTATAAAAAAAGGACAATGTGGGAAGAGACATGATTTTTTCCCATCACCTCCCTCAATCTTCCCTCCCTTCTATGAATCCTCTCCCTTTTATTCCCCTTTTCCCTTACTACTTCTTCCCTCCCTTTTAACTCCCTTCTCTTTTCTTTCCCTTTTCCCATCTCACTGCCTGTAAGGAAATTGTATTTCTATACTTAACTAAGTATGTTGTTCCCTCTTGAGCCAAAACAAATGAAAGTAAATCTCAGACAATGCTCATCTCACTCCCCTCTTTCACTCTACTATAATATGTTTTTGTGCCTCTTCCCTGTGATGTAATTTACCTTTTTCTGCCTCCTTCTTTTCTTTTCTCCCATTACAATCCCTTTCCACCGTTTAATTTCATTTTTATCATCATATCAATTAATTTATACCCGTTCCCTCTCTCTATGTGTGTCCTTTTTAAATGTCATAACAACTATACATTTGTCAAAATTACCAAGTAACATCCTCCCATATAGGGATATAAACAGTTTGTCCACATTGAATAATAAGTTTTTTCTTTTTTACCCCTGTTTGCCGTTTTATGTCTCTCTTGAGACTAGTGTTTTAAGATCGAATTTTTTTATTGAACTCTGACTTTTTCATTAGGGAGGTCTGGAAATCTCTTATTTCATTGAACGCCTCTCTCCTTGCCTGAAATATTGTGCTCCATTTTGCTGGGTAATTGATCCTTGATTATGGTCCCAGTTCCTTTGCTTTACAGAATATCATATTCAATTTTGCCTGATCTTTTAATATAGAGGCTACATTAAAATCCTGTGTGATCCTGACTGTAGTTCCTTGACATTTGATTTGCTTCTTATTGGCTGCTTGGAGTATTTTCTCCTTAACTTGATACTTCTGGAATTTGACAACAATATTCCCCTGGCGTTTTTCAATTTGGGGTCCCTTTCAGGAGGTGATTGGTGGAGACTTTCAATGACTATTTTACCCTTGGGATCTAGTACTTCAGGGTAATTTTCTTTCATGATTTATTGGAAGATACTGGACAGGTTCCTGTTTCATCATATCTTTCCAGGAGATGAATAATCCTTAGATTTTCTCTCCTGGATCTATTTTCCAGGTCTGTTGTTCTTCCAATGAGATATTTTATATTTTCTTCTATTTTTTCCTTCTTTAGATTTTGCTTGATTGATTCTTGATCTCTCATAGAGTCATTAGCATCTTCTTCCTCAATTCTAATTTTTAATACATTGTTTTCTTCAGTTAACTTTTGTACCTCCTTTTCCATTTATCCAATTTTCCCAGTCAGGTTTTGACCTTTTTTTTTGCCATTTGCCCAATTTTTCTTTTTAAGGAGCCATTCTCTTCATTGAATTCTTTTTTCATTTTGTCAATTCTATTTTTAAAGTCACTGGCCAATTTTTCTTCTACATCTCTAACTTTGCTTTTAAAATCCTTCTTGAGCTCTTCTAAGAATGCTCTTTGGGCTTGAGATCAGTTCATAGTCCTTTTGGAGGTTTCAGATGTGAGTACAGAGTCAGTGCTGAACAAACAAGAGATAAAGTGTTGTGAAAGGTAAAACGGATAATTTTTATTACAATAATTTTTTTAAAATGTACAAATAAAACGAATATAGTCAAGATCCAAAGGAAGTCAGAAAATTAGAGGGGAAATTTTATAGAAAATTTCTCATATAAAGGTCTTATATCTCAAATATATGAAAGTCTTTGTCAAATATTTAAGAATACAAATCTTTCCCTGATGAATAAAATATCAAAGAACATGAACAGTTTTCTGATGAAGAAATCAAAACAATCTATAGTCACACAAAATGCTCTAAGTGAAAAACAATATTGAGACATCATTTAAACTTATTAGACTGGCTAAAAGTATAGAAAGGGAAAATTACAAATGTTGGGCTGAATATGGAAAAAAGTGGAACCTTAATTCCTGGTTTGTGGATCTGCAAGCTGATCCAACCATTTTAGGGAGAGATTTGGAATTACCCCCAAAGGGTTATTAAACCGCCTATACCCTTTGACACAGCAGTACTATTATAAGATCTGTTTCCCAAGATGATCAGGGAAAATGGAAAACAATCTATATGTTCTAAAATATAATACGCTATTATCATTAAAAAAGGAATACTCAGAAGTCATATGACTCAAATTTTTTAAAGTCACATGTGTGAAGTTGCATCCATGAAGATTTATTGAGTTTAGGTACATGGAAATCAGTACTAGTGATGAGTAGGTCATGGTATGTACAATTCTTCTGTAGTAAATGACCAGTGCCATTGCTGTTTTTAACTCCATTCCTCTCAAGTAGTCCCTGCCATATCTAATACTCTGCCACTGCTCTTGAGTAGAAGTCACCTATAATTATATATAATTATAATTATAAGCTATATATTATATATATAATTATATACAATTATAATTATAAACTTGTCTATATAATTATAATTATAAGCTTGTCTTATAGCAGGAAGAGGAGGAGACTGATGATGGGAGTCTCCAGGTCTTTGTAAAATTTTTCTTTGACCCTATAGGGATTCATCATAATGACAACATACACACTTATGGTGTTGGCATGTTACTCTCTGGTGAGCAGCAATTGCATTGTCGTGAATCTGTTATTCATGAATCTGCTTTGGGAGACAAACATGCTTATTGACTAGTTTATTTTTCATTGTAAAACTTGTGCCAGCTGTCGGCCCAGGGAGGAGGAGCCCACAGAGGAAGAATTGTGGGGTTTCAAAGTCATCCTTGAGTCAAGATGAGAGTGGACTTTACTTGGACATTGTGTATTGATTAAAGGGATTGTGCTCACAAAGGATGGTATGGTATTTTCTGGTACCCCTTAAGGATGCGTTGTGCTAGGGAAGACCCTAGCCTGGGACCTCCTGACTTTGGGGATGTAATGATATATAGCACTGAGTGTTATGAGGCACATATATGTATTAGATCTTTCTGAGTCCATATTGGTCTGATCAGCCACAGTAGGACATATTTACATTTGACTCTAGCACAGTGATGTAATTTTGATCCTCTTTGAGAATGAAGGGCAATAACCAATCATCTTCTCTTAATCTAGACAATTTACATATTTTAAAAAATATCCGTTTCTGTTGGATTATTTATTTATTGGCATATATGGGCTAAATAAGTACAAATAACTGCTTTAATTTCACCTTCATTGGTGATGAATTTAGCCTTTTAAATTTTTGATGCTGGTAATTTGATTTCTTTCTTTTTAGAAATCAAATTGACCTACAGTTTATATAAGATATTGATTTTATTTATTAAATTAGGTCCCACTTTTATTTATTGATTCAATGGTTTTCTCACTTTCAATTTTTTAGTCTTTCCTTTGAATTTCAGAATTTCCAATTTAGTGTTTAACTAGGGATTTTTAACTTGTTCTTTTTCTAGATTTGTTGGGGTGCAAGTCCAATTCATTATGTGCTCTTTAATCTGTTAATGTAAGAACTTACAGATTTAAAATTTCTCCTAGATGCTGCTTTGGTTTCATCCCATAAATGTTGATATGTTGCCTTATGTCTCCTTAATGAAATTATTTTTAGTTTTATTTATCTATTTGCTTTTAATTTTAAACATTCGCTTTTACAAGGTCGTCAGTTCTAATTTTTTTCACCCTCCCTCTGCTCCCTCATCCCCAAGATGTCATACAATTTGATGTAAGCTATACATGGACAATCACATTAAACATGTTTCCACATTAGTTATGTTGTAAGGAACTAGAACCAAAGGGAAAAACAATGAGAAAGAAGAAAAAAAAGGAGAAACTATTATTCTTTCATCTGCATTTAGACTCTATAGTTCTTTCTCTGTATGTGTATAGCATTTTCCATCATGATTTTTTTGAATTATAGTAGATCTTTGTATTGATGAGAAGAGTTAAGCCTATCAAAGCCGGGCCAAGCATTATTGGCACAATGATGCTATTACCATGTACAATGTACTCTGGGTTCTGCCCTTTCAACATCAATTTTTGTAAATGTTTATAAGTTTTCTGAAGTCAACTTGCTCATCATTTTTTATGGAACAATAGTATTTCCGTATAGTAATATAACACATTCCCCAACTGATGAGCATCCCTTCAATTTCCAGTTCTTCAGAGCTGTTTCAAATATTTTTGTATATATGGGTCTTCTCTAACATTTATCTTCTCTAACATTCATCACCTTCCTGTTTTGTTATATTAGCCAATCTGATAAGTGTGATATGGTACCTCAGAATTGTTTTGATTTCACTTCTCTAATCAATAGTAATTTAGAACTTTTTTCATATGACTATAGCTAGCTCTAATTCCTTCATCTGAAAACTGTTCATATCGTTTGACCATTTCTCAATCGGGGAATGACTTTTAGTCTTATAAATTTGACTCAATTCTCTAATTATTTTAGAAATGATAACTTTAACTGAAATACTGACTATAAAAATTGTTTCCCAGATTTCTGCTTCCCTTCTCTGTAATGAAATTATCTATTGTTTCTCTGATTTGTTTTTTGACCCACTTATTCCTGATGATTTAGATTTCAATTAATTTTAATCTATCTTTCCATAACCCCTTACTGAATGTAGTTTTTGTTTAACCATGATGTGCAAAGGATGCATTTAATATTTCTCCTTGTCTTCATTTGGCTGTGATGTTTTTATGCCATAACACATGGTCAGTTTTTGTATGGGTGTCATGATCTACTCAGAAAAAAATATGCTCCTTTCTATTCCAATTTTCTCCAGAAATATATCATATATCACCTTTCTAAAATTCTATTTACTTCTTTAATTTCACCATTGTTTATTCTTTAGTTGGATATATTTAGTTTCTAAAGGGGCAAGTTGATGCCCCCCACTGATATAGTTTTACTGTCTATTTCCTCCAGTAACTAATTTAACATTTCCTTTAAAATTTTGAAGGCTGTATCATTTTGTGCATATATGTATAGTATTGTTATCACTTAATTATCTATGATACCTTTTAGCAAGAAGTTTCCCTGATTATATCTTTAAATTAGATCTATTTTTGCTTTTGCTTTATCTGAGATCATGATTGCTACCCTGCCTTTGCTTTTACTTCAGCTGAAGCATAACAGTTTCTCCTACAGCCCTTTATCTTTACCCTATGTCTCTGCTTCAAGTGAGTTTTTTGGAAACAACATATTGTAGGATTTTTGTTTTTAATAAACTCTGCTATCTGCTTCCATTTTATGGAACAGTTTATGCCATTCACATTCAGAATGATGATTCCTTCCTGCTTTTGCCCGACACCATTTATCTTTCACTTTTCTCTCTACCCTCCTGAAAGTGTTTTGCTTCTGACCAAGACCTCTCCCAATCCACTCTCTCTTCTATCACCCCCCACACACTTCCTCTCCTACTTCTCTGTTTGGTGTCATTGTTTGTCCTTTGTTTTTGAAAAAGACTAATAGCATCACAAGGTGGTCTTGACTCTTGAATTGAATTTAAGTGAGGCACAGCTGTGCACGTCATTAGCCTCACTGTCTACCAGAATCATAAAATTCCAATGGCAAGATGGTGCTGCAAATTGGCATCTTTAATGCCTGACCATGCTCTGAGTGCTCCATAATACCTGTTTCAACCACATTCATGGCCATGGAAACAAATTGTTTTTGTTCACCAGTTTGATTGGGAGAAGGCTTCACCTGCTTGGGGGAAACAACAACCACCCTGAAGCTGAACAATGGGTTTGAAGCCTATTAGTTACCCATGATATGATTTTGCTCATCTGCTATGATGGCTTACAAGGGTATGGCCACTCAGCATGATACAGTTTCTGGAAGCAACAGGTGAGAGTCCAGTGCAAGGTAGACACAAAAAAATCACTGAGTAGCCATGAAAAGGGCTCATTAGACCCTCACATCAGAAGTTCTAGTCCTCCTTGAATATTCTACACATATCACTTGCCTGTAGGGTAAGAGATTTGAATACCTGAGAGTGTGTTATTCATCTTTGAGACAATTCCTATGAAAATAACGTTCACGTGTTCTCCACCTACTCCTTCTTCCTTTATCCAGTACAGAAGATTTATTTTCCCTCAAAGCCTGTTACTGGCTTGCACTGGCTGTATCCAGATACAGCTTGATTCATGTTGGGGTTCAGGGCCTTGGTCCTGGCTTGCTGGGCTCAGCATGTGCTAGACTTCCTTGCCTTTTTACTCAAGTGAGACAGACATTTCCTGCAGAACTTCTAAGCTGCTGTGGGTGTGTATCATCATTTTCTTCATTTTGCCAAAAAAAGATGACCAAAATAATAAAAGAAACAATGTGACCATAAGAAAGTTTTTATGGTGGCATTGAAGATCAAGACACAAACTTACAAGAAGGCAACAAAGCCAAAACACCTATGGGCAAAATCCAAAAGAAAAATGGAAGGTTGTCTCAAGTCCATAAAGAATTCTTGGAAGAGATAAAAAAAGAAACTTTAAAATCATGTAAGAGAGATACAAGAAAAATTGGGGAAATAAATGAGAGTGATGCAAGAGAACTATGAAAAAAGAGCGAACAGCTTGGAAACAGAAAATAATAGCTTAAAAAGTAGAAATGGCCAAATGGAAAGGTAGATAGCAAAATCCACTGGAGAAACCAACTCTTTAAAGGGTATAATTGGCCAAATGAAAAAGAAATAAAAAAGCTCATTCAGGAAATCAATCCCTTAAAAGGTTGAATTGGTTGACTGGAAGCTAATAACTCAATGAAATATCAAAAATCAATCAAACAAATTCCAAACAATAAAAACATAGAAGAAAATGTAAAATACTTCATGGGAAAAATAATTGATATGGAAATTAGATCCAGGAGAGATACTATTAGCATCACTGATTATCTGAAAGCCATCATCAAAAGGAGGACCTAGACAATATCAAGAAATTATCAAGGAAACCTGCCCTGATTTCTGAGAACCAGAGGGCAAAATGGACATTGAAAGTATCCACTGATCACCTCAGGAACGTTGCCAAAATAAAAACCACAAAATCAAATATAGGAAGGCAGAAATATTAAATTATTCCTTTTGGATTATAATGCAATAAAAATTACTTCCAAAACAGGGCAGTGGAAATCAAGATTAAAAATAACTTGGAAACTAAATAAGCTAATCCTAAAAATAAATGGGTCAAAGAACACATCATAGAAAAATCACCAAGCTCATTATAGAGAATGACAATAACGAGACAACATACCAAAATTTATAGGATGCAGCCAAAGCAATACTTAGGAGAAATTTTCTTTTTCTAAATTCTCACAAAACAAAATGGAAAAAAAGAAAAAAAAATCAATGAATTTGTCATGAAAATAAAGAAAAAACTAGAAAAAGAAGAAATAAAAAATCTCCAACTGAGCATAAAACTAGAAATCCTGAAAATCAAAACAGAGAGTAATTAAATTGAAAGTTAAAAAAAGACTATTGAGCTAATAAATTAATGTAGGAGCTAGTTTTATTAAAAAATCAATAAGGTAGATAAGCCATTGTTTAATGTGATATTAAAAAAAAGAAAGAAGAAAGCCAAATACTCAGTATCAAAAAATGAAAGGAGTGAAATAACTACCAATAAAGAAATTAACGCAATTGTTAGGAAATATTTTGCCCACTTATATACCAATGATCTCACAATCTGAGTGAAATGGATGAATATTTACAAAAAAACACATAAATTGCCTAGATTAACATATCAGGAAATAGAATACCTAAATAAACCTATCTTAGAAAAAGAAATTGAACAAGCCACCAATGAACTCCCTAGGAAAAAATCTCCAGGGCCAGATGGATTCATGAGCAAACCCTACCAAAGATTTAAAGAACAATTAATTCCATTACTATATAAACTATTTGGAAAAAATGGCAAAGGAGTTTTATGACACAAATATGGTTCTGATACCTGAACCAGGAAGAGATAAAAGAGAGAATGAAGATTATAGACCAATTTCCCTAATGAATATCAATGCAACAATTTTAAACAAAATTCTAGCATGCCTGTTACATGTATATATATACATATATATACATAAATATAGATATGTATATATGTATATCATAAGGATTATATGTCATGTCCAGGTGGGATTTAAACCAGGAATGCAGCGATGCTTCAATGTTAGGAATACTATGAACGTAATAGAGTGTGTTAATAACAAAACCAACAGAAATCATATTATCTCAATAGATAATAGATTTTGATAAAATACAATCCCCATTCCTATTAAAAACACTGAGAAGCATAGATATAAATGAAGAATGCCTTAAAATGATAAGTAATAATTATCTAAAACCATTAGCAAGCACTATTTGTAAAGGGGATAAGCTAGAAGCCTTCCAAATGCAATTGGGGTGAAGCAAGGTTGCCCATTTTCACCTCTATTGTTTAATATAATACCAGAAATGTTAGCTATAGCAATAAGAGAAGAAAAATTAAATAAAGGTTTTTAGAATAGGCAATAAGGAAACAAACCTATCACACTTTACGATGTTACATTTAGAAAATCTTAGGGAATCAACTAAAATAAGCTACTTGAAGCAATTAATAACTTTAGCAAAGTTGTAGATAAAAAATAAAACCACACAAATTATCAGCATTTCTATATCTTACCAACAAAGCCCAGCAGTAAGAGATAGATGAGAAATTCCATTTAAAATAACTACAGTGATGGAGAATATCTGAATGATAGGATTCAAGAAAGGTGGTGGAGTAGATCAGAAAATTCCAAGTTCTCAAGATTTTCCCTCTCAAAAGAAATGAAATAGTACCTCAAGGCAAGTAGTAGTAAAAAGAGTAGTAGTAGAAAAATAGGGCCCGAATGGGGGACTTAATGGGGCAATCAGAGAAGATCTGAAGAAAAGTCGTGCACGGGTCTAGGGCCCGTGCCCCCCAACCAACAGGTCTTACTCTGACCAGCAGTGCCCTTCAGTCTTGGCGGAGAGACCTGTGAGCAATGAATGAGGTGGGAGACGAGATGGTGAACAACTCCGTTTATTCCAGCTAGCTCATGCACTTTTATGGCCTTAATTACGTAAGCAGCTCGAGCAAGTTTTAAGCCAGTTTAAGCAAGTTTTTACTCCTACTTTCCAGGAAGTATCTTCTGGTAAACAGGGTGGAACCCTTCCTCCCAGCGCCATCTTGTTCATGCCTTACCAGTCTCCCCTCAGTTTATCTGAGCCATGACTAGTGAACGCTGTCCAAGAGGGCTGAGGGTTGGCAATTCCCTTACAAAGTAGCAGGAGGAGATTTGGTCCATGTGAAGAATAAACACCTTCAGACTAGGTCCTAGGTTCGCTTAAGCAACAAAGAGTAAGCTCTGAGATTAGTTGGGTTGGGAGGCTGCCTTGGTCCCAGACACAGGAACTTTTACCCTTGGAACAATGAGGGGTGTTGAACATCTGAGCTTGGGAAGATAGAAGGAACCTCTGCTGACAAGGAATGCCAGATCCAGCTGTGCTGTGGGACACAGTGGGAGTGAGAAGGAACTCCCATCACACAAGGAACTCACACATCTGAATGAGTACAGAAGCAATGGGGCAGGGACGCTGCTGGTTGTGGGCACTTTTAGGGGGCTTGAGGTCATTGTTCCAGTTCTATGCTATAGGGAAGAACTGAAGGAGGATCTAAAGTCAGAGGCATCATCCCCCATACAGTAGGACTAGAAGTGATTATAAAAACCAAGCTACTACAAATTTAAAAAAAAAATGCTCTGGCAAAGGAAAAAACATTGACTATAGAGAAGTACTATGAGAATAGAGAAGATTGAGATTCATCATCAGAGGAGGATATTGAAGCAAAGAAACCCTCTTCAACTTCCAACAAGTGACATCAAATGGTCAACTTCTCAAAAAGAATTCGTAGAAGAACTTTACAAAGACTTTAATAATCAAATGAGACTGAAGAACACTTTAAAAAAAGAACAATTCAAGAAAAACAAGATTATGAAAAGAAAGTCAACCACTAAAAAAGGACATCCAGAATCTTATTTTATTTTATTTTTTTTCAGATATCATCTCTTCTGGTTCAACTCAACCTGTACTCTCTGTCTGTGTGTGTGTGTGTGTGTATAATACCTCCACCTATCCAAATACTGAGAAAGTCTCAAGAGTTACAAATATTATCTTTCCATGTATGAATGTAAACAGTTCAGCTTTAGAAAGTGTTTTATGATTTTTCTTTCCTGTTTACCTTTTCATACTTCTCTTGATTCTTGTCTTTGAAAGTCAAATTTTCTCTTCAATTCTGATCTTTCATCAAGAATGCTTGAAAGTCCTCTATATCATTGAATGACCATTTATTCCCTTGAAGTATTATACTCAGTTTTGCTGGGTAGGTGATTCTTGGTTTTAATCCCAGTTCCTTTGATTTTTGGAATATCCTATTCCAAGCCCTTCAATCCCTTAATGTAGAAACTGCCAGATCCTGTGTTATCCTGATTGTATTTCCACAATACTTGAATTGTTTCTTTCTAGCTGCTTGCAGTATTTTCTTCTTGACCTGGGAACTCTGGAATTTGGCCACAATGTTCCTAGGAATTTCTCTTTTTGGATTTCTTTCAGGAGGTGATCAGTGGATTCTTTCAATATTTATTTTGCCCAATGGTTCTAGAATATCAGGGCAGTTTTCCTTGATAATTTCATGAAAGATAATATCTAGGCCCTTTTTTTGATCACAGTTTTCTTTTATTCCCATAATTTTTAAATTGTCTTTCCTGGATCTAGTTTCTAGGTCAGTTGTTTTTCCAATGAGATGTTTCACATTATCTTCTATTTTTTCAAACTTTTGGTTTTGTTTTCTAACTGCTTGCTTTATCTCATAGTCATTCATTTCCCTGAACTCAATTCTCTCTTTCAGAGAACTGTTTTGTTCAGTGAGCTTTTGAACCTTTTTCCTCCATTTGGCTAATTCTGCTTTTTAATACCTCCTTTTCCTCATTGGCTTTTTGGACCTCTTTTTTCAATTGAGTTAGCCTCTTTTTAAAGGTATTATTTTCCTGAGCATTTTTTTTTGGCTCTCCTTTAGCAGGCTGCTGACATCCTTTTCAAGCTCTTCTATTGCTTGAGAGCAGTTTAACTTCACTTTGGAGGCCCTGTAGGTAAGGCTCTTAACTTCCTGTGACAGTAAGCCTTGTTCTTCCTCATCCAAACGGATGGGAGGAAATACCTGTTCACCAAGAAAGTAACCTTCTATGGTCTTATTTTTTCCCTTTTTTTGGCATTTTCTGAGCCAGTTACTTGACTTCTGAATCCTTTGTCAAGAGATTGGACTCACCCGCTCATTCTCCTGGGCTTTGGGTGGGGACAGGGCCATCACTCAGGGCTGGGGTTTAGATCAGCTGCTCCCTACCACCAGAGGCTTTAAGCTGAGCTACCTGAACAATGGATCTAGCTTGCTTCCTGGCCACCATCTGGTGCTGAGGCCTCTGCCATTGCCTGGGGCTACTGCTGGAGAAACCCCTGTTCCCTCTGGTCCAGCTGGGAAAGCCCTCCCCCACTGACATTTGGAGCTTTCTTTGTAACTTGTGGGTTGAGGGATCTGGGACCCTTCCTTGCTAGGAACTCTGCCTGGAGGTCTGTTCAAGTCGTGTTCCTCCCAGTGCCTCATGGCCTGGGCTGTGCTCTGCTCTGCTCAGCATCCCATGAGATAGACCTTTCCTGTTGACCTTCCAGGTTACCTTTGGCTGGAAACCTCTTTCTCTCTGTTTTTCTGTGGCTTCTGCTGCTCTAGACTTTGTTGAGAGTCCTTTTCACAAGTATTTTGTGGGCTATGGCAGAAGCGCTAGGGTATATGCGTCTTTCTACTCCGCCATCTTGCCTCTGCCCTAGGTTCTCTCTTTTAAAGAACTCTTTTGTTCAGTGAGTTTTTGAGCCTACTTTTCCATTTGGCTAATTCTGCTTTTTAAAGCCTCCTTCTCCTCATTGGCTTTTTGTACCTCTTTTTCTAATAGAGTTAGCCTCGTTTTGAAGGTGTCATTTTCTTCAGCTATTTTTGGCTTTCCTTTAGCAGGCTGCTAACATCCTTTTCAAGCTCTTCTATGGCCTGAGCCCATTTTATGTTCATTTTGGAGGTACTGGAGGCAGAGGCCTTGACTTCCTCTGACAGTGTGCCTTGTTCTTCCTCATCTGAAAGGATGGAAGGAAATAGCTGTGCACCAAGAAAGTAACCATCTATGGTAAAAAAATTTTTTTCCATTTTTGGGCATTTTTGCAGTCAGTTACTTCACTTCTGAATCCTTGGTCAAGAGGAGGGTCCTAGTGCTCCTCCTTTCCCTAATACCCTGCTCAAGGCTGAGGTTCAGATCAGCTGCTCAATTCTGCCAGAGGCTTAAAGTTAAGCTGGATAATGGACCCAGGTTGCTTCCAGATAGCAGCCCTCCACCTGCTGCTGCTGTTGCCACCTCTGCCACTGCCTGGAGCCAGTGATGAGGGGCCCCAGCTCCCCTCTTGCCCAACTGGGAAAGCCCTCCCACACTGACCTTTGGAGCTTTATTTGTCACTTGTGGGTTGAGGGATCAGGGACCCTCCCTGCTGGGAATTCTGCCCTGGAGGTCTGTTCAGGTCCTGTTCCTCCCAGTGCTGCATAGCCAGGGCTGGGCTCTGCTCTGTGTCCTGTGAGATACACCTTTCCTGTCCACCCTCCTGGTTACCTTTGACTGGAAACCTCTTTCACTTCGTTGTTCTGTGGCTTCTGCTGCTCTAGAATTTGTTGACAGTCATTTTTACAGGTATTTTGTGGGCTGTGGGGGAAGCGCTAGAGTATATACGTCTTTCTGCTTTGCCATATTGACTCTGCCAACATGTAGAATCTTAAGGAGGAAAACAACTCCTTAAAAAAAATGTAAAAGGAGAAGCCAGTGAATTTATAAGAGAACAAGAAATGATAAAAGAAAATTTAAGGAATGAAAAATTGTGGTGAATGTGAAACATCTCATAAGACAAACAACTGCTCTGAAGAAGAGACCAAGAAGGAAAAACATAAGAAATAAAGATGTAAGGGAATAGGGAGTGGGAGAGAATAAGGGAGGTATCTTTAGGACAAAAATGAAGGAATAGGTTAAATGGAGGTATAGAAGGATGTCTAAATTAATGAGAATAGGAGGACAAGAGAGAGAACTTTGGGACAATAAGGAAGGGAACTTTAGAGGGGAGAATAAGGAATAGGTCAAAGGTGGGATATAGAAGGGTGTTTAAATTTATGGGAATGAGAAGAGAAGGGGAAAGGGGTAGGTTAAATAATAAGAGGGCAAGGTAGAGGGTAGAAATAAAATAGAGGAGTTAGGAGGAATAGGAAACAAGGGACACACAAACAAAAAAGCAAAGATCAGAAGTAGAATTTGTGTATATATGTATGTCTATATACGTATATAAGTATATGTGTATCCATATATCTATATATAAATAAATCCATACTTAATTGGAGCCTTGGAGTGAATGGGAGGAGAGCCGAGTGAAAAGTACACAGCAGAAAACAACAACAACAACAAAACACCTAACAAGGAAGCAAAGATGGATAGCTCTCAACCCCATATAAAATATTTATTATGCAGGCTTTCTTGAAATGGAGATTTACTGACATATATTTTGAATCCTCTCTTACATTCTCAGTGTCACCTTTTCTTATTTTGTACTTGTTTCAATATTCGCATTTATAATAAGTTTCTTTTCCTTTTCCTATTGGATATTTAAGTTGTAGCAATAAAAAAAAAGGTAACGATATAGATTAAATGAAGAAGTTTGTGGGGCATTTTCAAAGAGCTCTTTGTTAGCTTACTATCATCCCCTGGGTATCTTTGAATGTATATGGTACTTTTGGTGCATCAGCAACCCAGGAGGGAGGAGCTCAGTCTCTGGCTTCCACTACAGTCATTGCTGCTGCTTCCTTCTCGGCCTCCAGCCTGGCTCTGGACCTGCATCGTCTGCCAGCAACATGCGGTCCCAGGGGCCACTCCAGTCTGGCCATGTTTTCTAGGGAAAGAAAATTGCCACCGCTGTTTCCCACAAGAGGGGCGATCTCAAGATGAATGGGCACCCACTGGAGATGATTGATCCTCACACACTGGAGTACAAGCTGCTGGAGCCTGTACTCTTACTAGGTACGTTTTGCTGGGTTCGTGTGAAAGGAGCAGCCCATGTCACCCAGATTTATGTCATCAGGCAGTCCCTCTCCAAAGCCCGGGATGCCTATTACAAAAAATATGTGGATGAGGCCTCCAAGAAGGAAATAAAAAACATCCTTATCCAATCTGACCCAACTGTGCTGGAGGGTGATCCTTGGACCTGCTATTCTGAGAGAGCCCTGGGGCCTGGTCTTCCTATCAGAAATCCTACCCATAAGGCAACTGCTGGGATTGTGGATCTTTTTGCCATAAATTTGGTATGTGATCTTAAAAAAAAGAAAAGAAGATATATTAGAAGTTTGAAAAAGAGCTAGTTGAAACTCATTAATCAAAACATGGTTGAATATAGGTCTCTGAAACATAGGTGCGGTATCATTTAAAACTTTCATACCTCTGGCAGGAATGGTGAGGCAATGTCCTAGAATAAATTCTGTCCTTCAAATCCACTTTTTTCTTTATCCCTTCTTGGATGTTCCTTTCTGGACTCAGGAGGCTCACATAGCACTTAGGAATAAAGATGCAGCCCAGTAACCTAGCAATGGAGGCCAAAATGGAAAATATCTCTATAGTCACAATGGCCTTGACCTTGATGCTCTGGTATGTGGGGAAGAAGGAGATCCACACACTTCAGAACCTCAGCATACTGAATGTGATGAACTTGACTTCATTGAAGGCATCAAGCAGGTTTCTG
The DNA here is from genome assembly GCA_028533205.1 of Lagorchestes hirsutus. NCBI lineage: Eukaryota > Metazoa > Chordata > Mammalia > Diprotodontia > Macropodidae > Lagorchestes > Lagorchestes hirsutus. The sequence continues at coordinate 2,801,282 of CM052673.1, forward strand.
ACCAGGAAAGTCACAGGGAAGCTCCCCAGGGCTAGGAAACCCATGTATCCCAGGATACAGTAGAAGACAATGTGAGAGCCCTTATTATATTGAGCGCTGATGTGACCAGGTTCAGAATGTAGGTCCATGTTTGGGAAGGGGGAGAAGTTCCCAGCTAGATGCCACAGAGAATCACTTGAATGCCAGAACAGATAAGGACAACAGAGATGGACATCCTACATTGCACCCACATCCTGACTCTACTTCCTGGTCTTGTTACCCTGATGGCCATAATCACCATAAAAGTTTTTGCCAAAATCAAGGACACGGCCACAGTGAACACAGCTCTAAAAGTTGTTTGTCTGAGGTGGCAGGTGACTATAGTGGGATGGCCAATGCAGAACAAACAGCAGAGGAAAAGGGTGAGGGAGATGAGGAGAGTATAGCTGAGAGTCTGGTTGTTGGCCTTGACTATGGAATTGTCGTGAAACTTCACAAACACCCAGAGAACCAGGGCTGTCAGGAGAGCAAAGGTCACAGCTATCAATGCCAGAGTCATCTCCAAAAGGTCTGCAAGATCTAGGAAGGTCACAACATTGGGGAAGCAATAATTTCTGTCTTATTTAGATACTCATCTCATCATTCAGATCCTATCTTCACCAGCAGGTCATTCCCAATTTTGGTGGCTTCTAAGAACCTACTTTTTGTGATTATCTCCCATCAAAAGGTGAACTCGTTGAATGCAAGAACTATTTTCACCCTTTGTATCCACAGCACTTAGCACTAAGCTTGGCAAGAAGTAGATGTTTAATTAATCCTGCTGCCACTTGCATAGTCTGTAAATAATGTGCTAAATTTTGATGGGGGTGGCTTGTATTGTGATTGGCATCATTCATGACCCAAAGTCTCAGCAAAATGAGCAAAGTGTTCTTGAATCAGCTTAGTCTGGGGGACTTCAGAAACCCATAGGTTACATTCTGTCATGTGCCTTATCAATATAAAAATAAAAGTAAGCCCAGTGTCAATCCCTGAGGGACTCCACCATGAAGTTAGTCATCTAGACTCAGAGAAGGGATTAGAGACGCTTCCTTACTTTCTCCTATGGAATGCATTTTTTTCATAACCAAACATGACTTCATTATCAGATGTCCCACTTTATTATCTGAGCATTAGATATTTTATTTTTAGTCATTAAAAATATTAAACTTAAATACCAAATGAGAAAAGAAAAAACTGTCATGTACAAAGTAGGATAAAATATAAAATAATGAATTTTCATTTCAAGAAAAGCTATATAATTAATACTACAAATTGTTTTCAAAGGAGCCCAGCTTTTCTTTGCTCCTTATTAGATTTCTTTTGATTTCTGCTGTGCACGTTTTACTTTTTCTCCTTCCTCTTCCCCCCAAGAAGGCTGCAATGAAGTGCATATATATATTTGAGTTGTCTGTGTGGACACACACACACACACACACACACATATAATATGCATATGCATAAATGTCTATAAACATGCACATATATGCAAGATTGCACCATGCCCATTTTCTCCTATCATCCGTTTCTCCAAAGGTAGATTCTAAGGTCATGATTACTATCCCTGATTTTTTTTTCTATATCAAATCCCACTTCTGCCCTTCATTTGATCTTTGTGGGTATCTCATTTTTATAATGGCTTTTGAAAGTAATATATTGTTGAATTCAAAATTTTAATCAGCTATCCATTACGATTTTATAAGTAAATTTCTCCCATTCACATTCTAAGCTACAATTACTTGTGTATTTTCCTCCTTCTTATTTTTCCTCATTACCCTTCTCACACTATTTACCAAATCCCTCATCTTAACTTCCATGCTATCTTGCCTTCCTATTCTTTAACCTACTCATCTCTTTTAGAGTCCCTCCCTTATCTTCCTCAACCTTATCTTCTTGCCCTATTTTTCTGAATTTAAAACACTTCCATACCATTGATATATATATTGTTCCCTCTTTAACCCATTCCCAATGAGAGTAAGGTTCCGGTATTACCCTCCCTCCCCCATGCTAGCTTTTTCTATATCAATTTTTCCTTTTATGCCTCATTTCTATGAGATAATTCCTCCTTTTTGTCTCTCCCTACACAATTATATATTTTTTAAAATCACTACATAATACTCAGCCTAACCCAAGCATATCTTTCAAAATACCCAAATGATGACAATCATAAGAATATTTCTTACATATAAATGTATACATGTAAATATACATATATGCACACATACAATACATATAGGCACACATACATACACACATATATGTACATATATCCATGTCTCTATATAGAATATATATTACATATAGCATATATATAATATATAATACAATATATACTGTATACATACACACACATGCACACACACACATACACACACACACACATATATATATACATATATATGTGTATATATATATACACACATATATACATATATATATGTATATATATATATGTATATATATATATATACATATATATATATATATATATATGAAGGAAGCAATTTGACATTACTGACTCCCTTTTAGTTGGTCTTTAATGTTTTCCCTATAATTCTTCCGAGTGTTTGATGTTGAATTTTCCCTTACGTTCTGGGGTTTTGTCAAGAAACCTAAAAGTCTCTGAGTTTGGTAAATCCCCATTTTTTTTCATTCAGTATTATACTTTAGCAGGTAAGTTTCCCTTGTTCATAATCACAGCTCTTTAATTTTTCCTAATTTTTCCAGCACTCTTCTGGGCCCCTCATATAATGGTATAGAGGGTACACCCTCTATTATTGAATAATAATTGAATACAATTGAATAATTGAAGATGAATAAAGCAGACTATAGCTTGTCAAGACCCATGGTCCATCAAGCTAGTATTTTAGATCAGATTATGATTTCATCAATCTAGTACAATTTCTTCAGGTCTTTACTCTGGTTTTTGAAGGCAGATAGGAATCAAGAAGATTGAATTCAAATCTAGCCTCAGTCCTTTCCTAACTGAGTGACTCTGAGAGCATCTTGCTCATCATTTTTCAGCACAATCATATGCCACAACTTGTTCAGACATTCCTCAGTTGATGGGAAACCCTTCAACTTCCAATTACTTACTACCAGAAAAGAGCTTCTGGTAGTAAGGAATTGGAATTAACTTTGATTACTTCATCTGAAAATGAACTGTTCAAATATTTTGATCCTTTATTATTGCAATAATTGCTCTTATTTTTATAAATTTTACTCATACTTCTATATATCAGAGAGATGGTTTCTTTATCAGAGAAATTGTGCTTCAAATTTTTTTCACAGTTAGGATTGCTAACTGTATTTCCTTCCATCATATTTCCCCACTGTATATTGTATTCTCCCTCTCCTTTCAACTTGTCCCTCCTCAAAAGTGTTTTACTTCTGATTATTGCCTCCTCCAAACAACAACTTTCTGTTGTTGTCTGTACACTCTGAACACTATCTGAAATAAGTAGATCCATCATCCCCTCCCAGAGTGTCCTCGCGGAAATTACAACTTGGGTCAGCCACAGAGTAGCCTTGGGCTAACGCAGTAATGCACAAGTATCATTAGCTGAGAAGGAGTAACAGACTCCAAAGTTTCAGCTGCCTGATGAGCTCTGCTGGGAACAGGAAGCAAGAAGCCAGAACATGTTACTTTGACTTCTGTTTTTCCCTTGGACTCAGGGACACAGCTGGAGGTACTCCAGGAAAGGACAGTCCTTAGATCTCTCAATGGACCCAGATGTCTCTTTGGAGACTGAGGTTCAAGAAGAGGGGCCCCTCCCAGTAACTAGTATGAGGCTACGGAAAGACAGTGCTGTCAAACAGCAAGAGAAGCCTTATAAATTTAGCAGTTGGTTTTATATTCTTGTTCTTGTCTGGACAAGGACATGATTTATGTTGGTTTTTTTTTGTTTCCTCAGATATAAATGAAGGACTCAAGACTGGACATCAGCAATATTTCTTTTTCTGGATAGTTCCCCATAAATCAATGATCCAAGCAGTTGACTTTATTGTGATCCAGGCAGCTTCTTGTCTCTTCCCAGGTTTGGTTCTTTGGGTGATGTTCAGGGAGATGGTGATTAACATTCAGAGTGACACTTTCTGGCTTCTTCCTATCCTGCTGTTGACATTGCTCCTGCAGTTTCCTGCTTCTGTGTGCAGGACAGAGGAGTCCATCTGCTTCCACAAAATCAACCCCAGCCTCAGCAGAGATGGAGACCTAGTGATTGGAAGCTTTCTGCCTCTGTATGCAGTGAAAATCAGTGAGGTCACAGGAGCAGCACTTTTTACAAGTCAGCCTAACAAAGGCTGTAGGACTTATCAGTAAGTGCCTATCAGTTTCTCTTTGTAAAGAAGGGGTAAACAGGCAAAGCCCAGCCACTGCTCCCCCACCTTCCCCTTTCCTATTTTTGTTCCTACAAATTAGATTTCTTCTCTTTGACAGTTTTACAAAGCTAAAGAGAGGAAATCTTTTCTTTTGATGTCTTTGCAGTGCTCTCTGCCTCTTCGTGTCTCTATCTTTCTGTCTCTTTTTTTTTTTCAGTCTATTCACTGTCTGCCTCAGTTTTTGCCTTTTGCCTCTGTCTTTGTCTCTCTTTTGGTGGATTCTTCTTTACCTTGCTCTCTGTGTCTATTTCTATATTTCTTCTTTCTTTATCTCTGTCTCTCTGTCCTTGTTTCTCTCTCCCTCTCCTGCACTTGTCTTTCCTTCCTCAGAGGCCATGTCCTTGAAAAGGTACAGAGATGATGGTTACTAGGATTCTCTGTCTATCATTACTCCACCTGCCCTATCCTGCCCTTCAGTGTCCATACTGACATTATACATGTATGCCCTTGTGTTCCATACTAGAGAAACTTAACAGGGTTGACTGGTCTAGCCTGAGCTGTGCCTAGAAATGGGAGGAATCATTTGTGTTAGATTTCTTGGGACAACATAAATATATTCAGGTACTGGCTATGGTAAATATGAATCATTAATGATATAAAAGCTGGCGATGAAATGTATGTCATATTTGGAGATATCCAAGGTGCTCTCACTTTTAATTGAGTGATGTATGAGGGTTTGGTGTTCCTATAGGAAAATTGTGAGAATTTAAGGTTTTTTTGTATATTTAATAACTGTTTATTATATTAGGGCCACAGTTTTTCTTATTTTCTTCCTCCTCATCCAGATACCATTCATCGTGGAAAATCTTCCCCAGGCCAAGATTTAATCTAAGCGTGGGCTAATTGGTGTATTTCTTTTTGTTGGGTTTGCTCATGTACGCCTGGGGAAAGGTTGATTTGCCCAATTATCAAAACATGTGATATGGAAATTCATGTTTCTTTGACCAAGATTTGAGTGACCTAACCCACATTCCCGAAGACATTCACTTTAATATAACTCGCACCTGAAATTTTGCTAACCAGTCTTGGCTATTGCCACCTGCCGAGAACACCTCTTCTTCAAAGCATATAGAAACTGGAGCTCCACCACAATTAGGGATCTGTGATCTAAGAAAAATGACCAAATGACCATCATTTTATTAATAACATGCTGGCTTTATTAATGAAATGACTAAATTACTCAGAAATTATATCTTTTTTAATATCACAAGGTTCTGCTGAGCTCAAAAATTGGAAGTGAAACTTTCTTCCAAAACTCTATTTAACTTTTTGGACATTGCCCTTTCCCAGGCTGTGACTAGAGCTATTTCTTGACTCTGTTCCTGTTGCATATTAAAGATAAATATAGCAGGAGATATTTCTAGCAAAGCAGCCTGCAATGTAAGCCTCTGTGAGTCTATACTTTTGGGCAGAGAGGGTTGGGGGAGTCCAGATTTAAACACATACACAGAGACATGCATACATACATTTCTCCTCTCAAATATTCCTTTACAAGGAGCTTCACAGTAAGGAAGCTGATGAATTAAAGGGTAGTAGGAAAATGTGTGTTAGAATTGTGGGAGATAAATTGTCGGAAAAGCCCAATGGTCCATATCAGAAGAATATTCTGATGTCTTCCTTTGGATCTCTCTCTCTCTCCATATCTCTAGTATCTCTGTCTTCCTCTTACTACTGAGGACTCTCAGCATTTCTCTATTTCATTTTGTGCCCCCACTTCTACTTCAATATTTCTCTATTATTTGTCCAAAATGAGGAAACAAATTCTGATCCATAGAGTCAGAAAGACCTGAATTCCAGTCCTAAGACACGAGGTTTGTGATAACTGGGCAAAACTCTCAACCCATCTGCGCCTCGGCTTCTTCATGTGTAAAATGAGGAAAATAATAGAACCTATTTCCCAGGGCTGCTGAGGATCCAATGAGACTGCACACACATGAAAAGCTCTTCTCTAACCTTAAATCCCTATAGAAATTCTGGCTCTTCAGTTCTTATACACATTGATGTGTGTTCGTCATTCATTGCCAAAGAAGACCCTGTATTCTAAATACCATCAGAGAAATAATGACATGACTTGCACTTGACTTTATTTTGAGTGAGGGAGGGCTGTGCAGGTCACCAGCCTCACTTCTCCTCCAGAGCCATCTGAATCCAGTGACCAGATATTCATCAGGATGACTGGAGGTGACCCAGGATGAGGCAACTGGGGTTAAGTGACTTGCTCAAGGTCACACAGCTAGTGAGTGTCAAGTGTCTGAGGTGAGATTTGAACTCAGGTCCTCCTGACTCCTGCACTGGTGCTCTATCCACTGCACCACCTAGCTGCCCCTTCTTGTACACGCATATTTCTCCAAATGCTTTAAGGTGTTCACTGTCTTTTCCTTTCCCTTCATTATTCTCTGCCAGGGGTGGTAATGGTTAGCCCTAGAGAGAGGAAAGTGCTCTTGGCCTGTATGTACCTTCAGACCGAGGTGCTGCTGGGAGGCACATTTCCTTTTTTTCTCTCTGTCATGTTTGACTTTTGAACAGTGGTCCTCGATGGAGACAAAAGAGCTCATTCTGCAGTGTTTCTTTCTAATGGTAGAGAATATGAGTGATTGAGAAACCAAATTAGCAGGAATTTGTTAAGAACCTACTGTGTGCCAGCTCCTCGGGACCTTACATTCTGAGGCATAGAGAAGCTGAAAGAGAAAATATGAATAGATTCTAATCAGAACAGATACCGGGTATTTATGGGATAGAGGGGATTAGCAGCTTAGAAGGTCACTAAAGGCTCTGTGAGGAGGTGTGCCTTTTGCTTGGGAGACAGCTGATAACAAACCGTGGAAAGAGTGGACTCAGTATCAACAGTATCAATCAGTATCAAGAACCTGGCAAACAACTTCTCACGAAGGAAAAGAGAGTCTCTTCCTACAGGTATAGGTAGTTTGGATGCGATCACAAGAGGGATGGGGCAGACTGATGGACTCTCTTCTCCTCAGCTGCTGAGTCACAGAAATCTCACCTTGTTTTCCTCAAGATGGGAGTTGCCAGAGGAATATTTCCAGACTGTAAATCTATTGAGGAATGTTGGTGTGAACAAAAAGGGGTCTTTGCTGTGGGTTGTGTGGTTAAAGATTGGTTGCAGGTGACAGTATTTGAGTGCCGTTGACTTCCTTCTCCTCTCCAGCCTTAACAGGGAAGAGAAAGAGATGAAGATGGAGGAAGGGAGGCCTTCACAAGACTCTGGCCTTGAAAACAAGTCACATTGTCAAGGCCTGACAATAGATGCTGTTTGTACAAGTCTGGCAGGCTTCCTATTTCCCACCTTGCCTCTGATCCTTGTTTCTACAGTTTCCTCTGCCTCGAGATGATGATAATGATAGTAAATATGTAGTTAACCTATACATGGTATTTTACAATTATTATCTTATCTGTGCAGGGATGGAGTATAATCAATTCCCATTTTACAAATCAGGAAAAGTGAGGGGACAAAGGCTAAGTGACCTGCCCTGGGTCACACAGTTAAGAATATTAGGCTTCATTTCAACTCTGGTGTTCCAGATTCTCATCCAGGAGCCACTTAAGTACCTGCTCCCTTCTTACTCATCTCCCTGAATTTCCTTAGAGCAGAAAGGAAGAAAACAAGCCTTTATCCAGTGGGTATTATGGGTCAGGCACTGTGCTATACACTTTTCAAATATTACCTCCTTTGATCTCCAAAACAACCCTAGCAGGTAAGGGCTACTATTATCCCTATTTTTTAGACAAGGAAACTGAAGCAGACTGAGGCTGAAGTGACTTGCCTAGGGTGTGAGCCTGGATGTGAACTCAGTATTCTGGTCCCAGTCATCCTGGATCAGTTTCTGCCTATATTTCACATTTCTAGTGCTATTCCCATTCTTGAAATATGGTAAATATTCATAAATGCTTGTTATTTAACTGGTCACCTTTCTTCAGTAGGCATGAAAAAATCCAGGAAGCCTTTTCTAATGACTTTATTTCAAAGTAAACTCTTTCTTATTCATGATCTACATCTTTCTGTACCATGCATGTGCACATCCCTCCTGCCACCTTGTATTTAAGGTGTGTGGGCATTTTGTGCCTCATTTACTGTATCCTAGACCCCTCTGGGTACAAGGGCCATCTTGGTCACTGGCAGTTTCTAGTACATCATATTTGCTTACAATTTATTATTTGAACAAATGGGTGAATTCTGCAGGCCCAGTCAAACAGAGAACAAAAAGTAAACTGTCCTACACATCATAGGAATCACATGAGGAAGTTGTTCAGGAAGAGTAGCATGACGTCAGGGAGGTGGTGCCAGGTCATGTAAGTGACCTGGCTGAAAGTGAGAGAGGGCTGTGCTGAGCTATGAGCCTCACTTTCTCCCCAGAGCCATCTGGTTGCAGTGACCAGATATACATCAGGAAGACTGGAGATGGCCCCACTGGGGGAAGGAGTATAGGGATGAGGAAGCGTGTTATTAATAATCAGCTTGCATCTTCAAGGTTCCATACTGGATGAAGGTACAGACCTCAAGTCAGGTAGATTGTGATTGAATCCAGCCTCAGACCCTGGACAAGTCACTCAACCTTTGCTTCATTCATTTTTCCACTTGTGAAATGGGGATAATAGCAGCACCTATCTCCCAGGGTTGTTGTCAAGATTAAATGAGGTAATAGTTGTAAGTAGCTGAATAGAATGCCTGGCACTATCTAAATTTAGATATTATTAATTATTCTGTTGTTATTGTAGTTATTATAAATGCAAAATGAACTGGAGAGCTGAGTTTTCAACTTCATATAATTGAGAAACATTTCCTTCTGAAATGGATTCTCTTTTCTGTCTTTGTTAGTCATTTCTGATTCTTATTCTTTCAGGTGGCTGCATAAAAACTACCAGCAGGCCCTGACCATAAGGTTTGCTGTGGAGGAGATCGACAGGGACCCTCTTCTGCTGCCCAACATTTCTCTGGGATTCCAGGTCTACAATGCCTACCACAGTGATGAGAGGACCTTGGAGAGCTCCCTGAGATGGTTGACAGGAGAGGGTCAGCTAGTCCCTAACTTCAGCTGCAGAGGGTGGGACAAGTCTGTGGCTGTCATTGGAGGAGCCACATCAGCTCTGTCTGTCCAGATGGGAACCCTGCTGGAGCTCTATGATTTCCCACAAGTGTGTGATATTAGGCCTGATGTATTCTAAACCTTTATCTGGACACTCCAATTTAGGTGCATGAACCTCTCATTGAGCTACTTCCAGATTGTACACAAGGAATAGAATTAGAGTTACCTAATCCAATGGAGTGTGGTCCAGGATTAAGAATCTGGGGAGTGCCTCCTCTGTGCATTTACAGGCACTGTCTTACACACTCTTGCAAATGTTATCTCACTTGATCCTCCTGACAACCTTGTGAGGCAGGTGCTGTTACCATGTCCAAGTGAAGCATACAGAAGTTGGGTGACTTGTCCATGGTTATCCAACCAGTAAGTGCCTAAGGACAGATCTGAGTCTTGATATGGCCTAAAAATCACATTTACTTTTTACTTACACAGTATCTGCCAATTCACATTATTATATTGTTAATGATAAGAAATTGCCAAAGACATTCTGGCTGAATGTGTGTGTGTGCACTTATACGTACAGATATACATGCCCATATACATATATACACACATATACATACATATATATATATATATACATACGTGCATGCTGTATACATATATATGTATAATTACAAGAGAAATATAAAGAAGACATTAATAAACTGGAAAGGATCATAGAGGCTCCAGATACCAACACATAAAATACATTGTGTTTTAGTGAAAAAATAAGTTTATGTATGAGTTTCTGTATTACATAACAAGTCTTGCATAAAGGACTCTCAAGAAGTAATTGTCATTAAAGGGGAAGGAGAAATTCAATGTAATAATGTTCTGAAATTCGAAAAGTGAGAAGAGCTTAAATTTCCATCATCACTCACAGCACCGTACACTGGGGACAATAGCATTTCCTATATCAAGCAGTACCAGATGCTAACTTCTCCAATGGGAGGAGAGAGACACACTAATGAGAAATGAGACGCAGAAAGAAAGGAAGCTTGAGGACTCTGCTGTTGTTCAGTTATTGTTTCAGTTGGCTGACTCTTTCTGTCCTCATTGAGGTTTTCTTGGCAAAGATGCTGACATTTTTAGCCATTCACTTTTCCAGCCCCTCTTATAGGTGAGGAACTGAGGCAAACAGGGTTAAATGACTTTCCCAGGGCCACACAGATAGTAGAAGTCTGAGATCAGATTTGAACTCAGAAGGCTGAGTCTTCCTGACTCCAGGAGCAGCAATCTATCCACTGTGCCATCTAGCTGCTCTTGAAGATTCTATAAGAGTACAAATCCTTGGAATACAGCAAGGAGCCATACTGAAGAGAAATTTCATGAGGACTTCACAAAGAGAAAAAAGGAGGAAAGAAAGAGAGGAAGAGAGAGACACACAAGAAGAGAGACACAAAGGGTGGGGAGAGACAGAGAGACACAGACACAGAGAGAGACAAAGACAGAGAAAGACAGACACACAGAGAGAAAAGGGGAGAGAGAGAAACAGAGAGAGGGAGAGATGGAGGGAAAGAGAGAGAGAGAGTTAAAGTGGAAAAGAATGTGAGAAAGGGAGGAAAGGAGAGAGAGAGACAGAGAGAGAGAGAGAGAGAGAGAGAGAGAGAGAGAGAGAGAGAGAGAGAGAGAGAGAGAGAATGTCCAGGAATGTAGAGATGTGAATTCAACTTTTAGCCTCATGTGTTCTCTGTGTTTGGGCCAAATCTCTTGGGAACGTTGTGGTGTACATGTTGAGTGTGCCCATGGTAGGGTGAATGTTTTTGTAATAACTATTCTTGCTTTAATTACTTAGGAGAAACCTTTTCTGAAAGCTAATTAAGTCTAGTTGATAATCAATGAGGAATATACCATTTGGGGACTTAGACTCAAATAACTAGAAACTCCCACAACCTCCTGCCCCTCTCCATCTTTCTTAGGAAGCAAGAGGGAATAATCAGTAGCAGCCAGACTTTGAAGACCTAACTTAACAATTAAGGGAGAGTTGGGAAAAATGCCCATGAGGATGTGCTACAAACATCTGATTTGATGTGTTGTCTAAGAATTATGGGATGGATTTTGATTTTGCTCCTGTTGGAATTCACAGTGATCAATGTGTAATACCCATTATGTGGCATTTGAGGAAAATGGTTGGCATGGCTTCTACTCCCATGGTGATAACTTTATATATCATTCTGTAAGAACGATGTACATTGCATGTACCTTAGAAGGATGTAACTGATGAACTGAGTGTGACATTTAATCATTGCACAGTGAGTCACACCAATCTGAACTTAGTGCTTTACTATTTGATGTTTCCAGATAACTGTTCTGAATAAGAATCTATTAAATAATATTTGAACCATCAAAAGGATAGCATTTGTGTACTGAACAAGACTTTGGAATACCTGATTTCCAATTGTTGTCGACCAAGCTATACATTCAAAGCAACTATATGCATATTCCAGTGTCAAAGAGGAACTCATTAGACTGTATTTTTAAGCAAAATTTGCATATAAAAAGGTGAAGGTGAAGGCATCATACTTTTTGACATCAAAAACCTAAGCAACAGACATAACACACATAACATTTCAGTGTTTTTTTTTTCATAAAAAATGTTGCAATCACCAAATCTGAAACCTATCAGTATTAGTATGACAGTCAATTCTGGGCCAAGACAAAAATATATATATTTTAGTTTATATAGGAAGGAGGGAGAAGACCTTCTAGCTGAGTCGATCACAACTGAAGACTCAAAGAACTCTTTCTTGCCAGGCAAGTGGCTAAATCAGAGGGATAAAAATGGAAAATTATGTTGATTAGAATTCCCCTGTAACAAGGAGAGTACTCCAAAACCCACAGCATTTGTCCCCACAGAGAAAGGATGGTTTCATGAGAGTTGTAATTTCCCAAAATTCTGTCATTACTACCACATTTATAGAATCAACTTTTCCCATGTTTCTCTATTTTCCAGCTCAGCTTTGGCCCTTTTGATCCCATCCTGAGTGACAAGGCCCAGTTTCCTTCTCTCTACCAGATGACTCCCAGGGACTCCTCCTTGCCCCGAGGGGTGGTCCAGTTACTGGTACATTTTAAATGGACCTGGGTAGGTCTGGTGACCACAGATGATCTTAGGGGTGAAGAATTCCTTCGTGAAGTGATGGGGGAGATGGCAAAGTATGATGTCTGTTCAGCCTTCACAGAGAAGATTCCTGTCAGTGAGAGGAGACTCGAAGAATCAGAAGTGGGTTTCATGCCCAGGATAATGGCATCTTCATCCAGAGTAGTTGTCATTCACGGTGATACAGACTCCTTAATGGTTCTGAGACATTCACAATCACACTTTTTCCCAGCATATAAGGTGTGGATCGCCACTTCTCACTGGGACATCACCATGAGGCCCAACTCTGCTGATAGTTACCATTTCTATGGAGCTCTCACATTTACCTACCTCACCAGGGAGGTTCCTGGATTTAAGTCCTTTCTCAGATCAATCAACCCTAATAAAGACCCAGAGGACATTGCACTTAAGGAGTTCTGGTCATCAGTTTTCTGGTGCCAGGATGAGTATGAAAAATTGCAATTAGAGCAGTGTGCACCAAATGCTACCTTGGAGGCTTTGCCAATATTCATTTTTGACATGAGTATGTCTGGCCTGAGTTACACCATCTACAATGCAGTGTATGCTGTGGCCTAGGCCCTTCATGAAACCCTTCTGAGGAGATCAGAGATTGCATCTGAGGAAGCTGGAGAAAGCTGGGTGCCTCATCCTTGGCAGGTAAGGTTCCTTTAAGAACTAGTCCTATCCATTGCTGATTCCTGATATTTTGGATGGAACTCACAGTAAAGCCATCTCTCACAGAATCTGTGAACTTCAAAAGTGATTATTCTTAATTGAATAGGCTGTAAATACAAGAAGATATATAAAGATAAGAGAGTTGACAAAATGTCAATTGAAAATGCAACCCAGGATATTCGTGTTTCCTTTACCATCAACAAGACATAACATAGTATATGTAGAGCAAATATTAAAAGTCTCATTATTCAAGATGTCTTGGGTTAAGACACCTCATCCTTAATGACCGCTAACAAAAGAAAATGCTTAGTCAGCTCCATCTGGCCTTGGAATTGCTGATCCAAGAGGAGACATTCTCTGGATTTACTCAGAGGACAAAACAGGGCATGTCTGTTAGGACAAGGAGCTTCTTCTGTTTGATTGGTTCAGGTTTTGGCCCTTATGGGGGTTCAAATGACCTTAAATGATTATCAGAGCAAATACAATAATCCATTGTTTCCTTCTCCGCTGCTTTAAGGAGTTGATATTAAGCTTAAACTAAAGAATACAATCACGATCACTCTGATCACCTAGTTAGGAAAACTCCTAACATTTGGATCTGGAAGTGGCAGTGGAGAGTGAGGAATATTCTCTCTCTCCCAATATGCCTGGGAAATCAGGAGCTATGGGAGGAAAGTAAAGGAAGAACTCCAAAGGCTAACAAAGAAAGCAATGTCCTTGGAAAAGAGACATGCCTCAATGAAGGGTGGAAGATGAAATGAATGACATAAAAGTAAATTTTAAGGTGAAAAGACATTTGTTAATTATAGGTAGGAATGCCAGAGGGCACAATGGGAATTTATATTAAACATCTGCCATTCAGAGTTATTTTAAATCTCAAATTTTGTGGACTCTGTGTTTCAGGGAAAGGTACCTGAATCCAGTCCAACTTACTGTTCAACTTTATTTCTTAAAATTGATGAACAAATGGATACTCTATCTGGTTCCTTATGAATAAGCTGTCCCTTTCCTGTACATATGATTCTATGAACTAGTTACCACCAAGACCATGGCACGTCACAAAACACCTCACTTCTCCATACACAGATTTCCCACAAAGACAAAATTTCCTTTTCCAGACTGGGATAAGGAAGTGTAATGATGGCAACTAAGAATAATACCTAATGTTTTTATAGACCATTAAGATCTACAATGAGCTTTGGCATCTTATTAGGTGTTATTACTTCATTTTACTGAGGAGACAAGAGATGATAACTAACAAAAATATTTAGCTAATGTATGTGAGGTAGAATTGCAATTACATCCCTCCAAAATGTGGCACAAACCTCCATTCATCAGCCACAGCATCTGTGGCATATTAAAAAAATCTTACTTCTTAAAGAGCTCTGACACCACAAAATGACTGCAATTTCTCTTCCCTTTCAGCTCCACTCCTTTCTGAAGGACCTTCAATTTAACAACAGTGCTGGTGATCAGGTGTTTATGGATGAGAAAAGAAGCTCTGAGGCTCAATATGACATCAAGAACTATGTGTTCTATCTTAATGATACTGAATTCCTGCTAAAAGTGGGCCAATTTATCCCCAGTGCTCTACCTGGTCATGATGTCACCATATGTGAAGAAGCCATCAACTGGGGATGGATGGATTCAAAGGTTAGAGATTACTTGCAGATCAGCTTACATGTTAAGTCATAAGAACTCACTCCAACACAAGTCTCACTCTACTTACCTCACTAATAATTCTATATTAATGCATAGAAAACCTCACCCAGCTCTTTTTTCCCCTTTTGCTTTTAAGGCACACTGTTTTATGAAATAAATACCGTATCAGGTTTCCAAACACTATGGTAGTTATCATCATAGGAGTTGAAAGATGAAGGCACTTTAAAGGTTTATTTATATACTGCTTTACTTCCCAGAAAGCTTTTGATTGACCCAGGGACTGTTGGCCCCAAAGCCATTTTCCTGCATCTTCAAGACTGATGGTGAAACTTTCACTCACTTCATCTGATTGAAGATGAAATTTCATTCAGCTACTGGGCAGTTTTGTTCCTATGGAAACTGAAATTGGCATGATGTACATTTCCCCAAAGTGGCCAAATATTGGATGTGCTCTCATAGACTATATCTCCATTACATTCTCATACATATGTATAGTTCTGAAAGTTCTCATCTTCCTTCTTTTCACACTGATGATTCGGGCATCTAGTGCAAGGCTACAATCTCTCCCTCTGGGCTCCATGGTCACCGTGAGTGGTCCTGGTGACATATTCACTGAGAACTCCATCAGGTTTCAATTTAGGGATTTTTACCCAATATAAGTTGCAGAATCAGCACCTCAGCATTGTCTCACCAAGTGACATCAATTAGCTTTTATAAAGGGATGTTTACTGAGAAGACAGAGTGAAGATAACAGTATAGACATTTCTTCTGAACCAGCACTTGGGGATCTGTTGTTGCTTAAAGCAACTGGGTATAGCAGATGCAAACTTAAACTACTTTTTCTTATCTTATTTAAATTTTCAACTTTCACTTCCACAACGTATGCAGTTTCAAATTTTCTCCCCATTTCTCCCCTCCTACACTCTGACAGTATGCATTCTGATTGTCCCTTTCCCCTATCTGCTCTCCCTTCCACCACCCCGCATTTTCTTAGCCCCTTCCCCTTATATTTTCTTGTATGTGTTCCTCATTCGTTGCCGAGGAAGACCATTCCATCAGAGAAATAATGACATGACTTGCACTTGACTTTTGTTTTTTGAGTGGGGGCGGGATGTGCAGGTCACCAGCCTCACTTCTCCTCCAGAGCCATCTGAATCCAGTGGACAGATATTCATCAGGATGACTGGAGATGACCCAGGATGAGGCAATTGAGGTTAAGTGACTTGTGTAAGGTCACCCAGCTAGTGAGTGTCAGGTGTCTGAGGTGAGATTTGAACTCAGGTCCTCCTGACTCCTGCACTGGTGCTCTATCCACTGCACCACCTAGATGCCTCCTATTTTCTTGTAGGGCAAGATATATTTCTACACTCCATTGCCTGTATAACTTATCACCCAATTACATGTTAAAACAAATTTTAAGCTCAGTTTTTAAAACTTTGACTCCTTACTTCTCTCCTCCCTCCATCCTCCTCCACCCTCATTGTGAAAGCAAGCAATTTTAAAAAACTTATGCATGTGAAGTCATGTAAAATGGTTTCATAATAGTCGCATTGTGAAAGACTAACTATATTTCCCTCCATCCTATCCTGACCCATTCACTCTATTCTCTCCCTTGACCCTGTCCCTCATCATAATTATTTCCTTTTTATTTACCCCCTTCCTCAATCTGTCCTCCCTTCTTTCCCCTCTTTTCCTCTTCCCCACTACTTTCTTCTAGGGCAAGAAAGATTTCCACAGTGTAGTGACTGTATATGTTATTCCTTCCTTAAGCCAAATCTGATAAAACGTTCGCTCATTCCTTCTCATATTGCTCCTCTTCTTCTCTACTGTAAAAGCTTTTTCTTGCCTCTTTTATGTGAGATAATTTACCCCATTCTATCTCTCCCTGTCTCATTATCCCAGTACATTCCTCTATCTCACGCCTTAATTTTATTTTAAATATCATCCCTTCATATTCAACTCACATCTATCTATCTATCTGTCTGTCTGTCTATCTATCTATCTATCTATCTATCTATCTATCTATCTATCTATCTATGTTTATAAGTATATATGTGTCTATACATACACATGTATATATGTATATATATATATACATATATACACATATACATATACATACACACAATCCCTCCAGCTATCCTAATACTGAGAAAGGTGTCATGAGTTACAAATATCAATTTTTCATGTACAAATGTAAACAGTTCAAATTTATTATCATTATGATGATGATGATGATTTCTCTTTCCTGTTCACCTTTTCATGTTTCTCTCATCATGTATTTGAAAGTCAAATTTTCCATTCAGCTCTGGTCTTTTCATCAAGAATACTTGGAAGTTTTCTATTTCATTGAATCTCCATTTTCCCTGAATAATTATATTTTGTTTTGCTGGGCAGGTGATTCTTGGTTTTGATCTTAGCTCCTTTGACTCCTGAATATCACATTCCAAGCCTTCCAATCACTTAATATATAAGCTGCTGAATCTTGTGTTATCCTAATTGCATTTCTACCACATTTGAATTATTTCTTTCTGGCTGCTTGCAATATTTTCTCCTTGACTGGAGAACTCTGGAATTTGGCTACCCTATTCCTAGGAGTTGTCCTTTTGAGATTTCTTTCATGAGGGGTCTGTGAATCTTTTTAAATTTCTGTTATCTCCTCTGGCTCTAGAATATCAGGGCAGTTTTTATTAGTAGTGTCTTGAAAGATGATATCTATACTCTATTTTTGATCATGGTTTTCATATAGTCCATTAAAATATTTTTTGGAAAGTATTTGCTCCACCAAGCATATTTCAAAATCTAGCATCATTACTGAAGAAACCATTGCCTCTGCTATGGCTAGATATGGTTCTTCCTTCTTCAAGCTGTATGCTTACATGGTTGAACTGTATTCTGTTCTATAATCTCTTCACTGGATTTATAATCACTCACTCTCCCAACCTTGTGAAGCTCCCACCAAAAAACAAGAAAGAAGACACACAAAGTGGCAAAATACAAGAAAAAAAACCTGGCTACATGTTGACCATGGGTGGCATGGGCCTCCAGCCTTTACTTACTTAGAGGGTTACAGCATGTCTTACATTCAGGTAGAAAAGAGAAACAATGTTGGTCAGTTAATGACTTTTGAAAAACATTCTCAGTTCTATCTCAGTATCCACTCAAATAGCATCACTTTTTTATATAAGAAGAGGTTTTCAAACAGTCAGAATTTCAGGCGATGTCTGTAATGGGCAATAGACTTTTCCATTATCCAACATCACCATTTTTCTGGAAATAAGCACTTTATTCTATTTCATATGGATTGGCAAGAGGTAGAGCACAATACTTATCCTTTGGAGAGATGGGTATCATTGATCAGATTCTCCTTATGAGACAGTGAATTAATTTCCATACTACAAGCTTATGATCTGTTCACACTAGAAGAATAATTGTAATTTGAAATGATAGCCCTCCTTCATTAAGTAGCTTGAGTCATTACTATTAAAATGATCCAGGATATATTTAGCAGTACAGAATGTAAGTGTCCTAAGATCACTCAGTCCAAAGCTGTCATTTCACACATGATAAAACTCAAGTCTTCAGAGGTTAGCATTTTCAATCAAAGTATCGCAGCAGGGGACAGAAATAGCATCAGAAAGGAGATTCTTTGGACATTTGCATTAGTGATATCCATTGACACATGAACCAAGTACACTAGTCAGAGCTATTTTAGAGGTTACAGTTTGTTGGCCTTCATCATCTATCATAAATATCTCTCTAGTTAATGGGACACTTTCCACTGTCCAGTTAATGTCTCAGGTCCCCCGATCTGTGTGCAGTGACAGCTGTGGCCATGGATATAGGAAGACAACTAAAGAGGGAGAGCCTGTCTGCTGCTTCAGCTGTTCCCAGTGTCCAGAGGGGGAGATTTCCAATAGAATTGGTAAGTGCCTCTAGGGGGCCCATTGGCACAGAACAGCAGGATTGGGCTATTGGAATCATATGCAACCTTCAGTAATGTCACTGCCCAAGTAAGAGGATACAAACAACCAAGGAGAGAAAGAGGAAATGTCTGCGACAAGGAAATGGTGTGAAACCATGACAGTCTGAGAATGGTATCAGGCATTATAGAATTATGTAAACTATAAGTGATATTGTGAGTGCATGTGCACACACATACTACTTGTATACAGACATACATGTATGTATATATACACATATGCTACATAAATCTAAATACATATGCATTGATAGACAGTGAGAGAGAAAGAGAGAGAGAGAGAGAGAGAGAGAGAGAGAGAGAGAGAGACAGACAGTCAGACAGACAGACAGACAGAGACAGAGAGTGACTCAGGAACCACTGGCCTCATACTGGGGCTGAGCATTGTGAGATAGGGAATAGGGGTTTGCTGCGGTCAGCTTCCACCCAACTTTCAGAGGCAAATGTTACATTTTCCATATGAGCCTTTTTACAAGGTAAATTGGCCAGTGTTACAAATTAGGCTTTGGTTTATTTGTTGAGTAGACTTATGAAAAGGATGTAGAAAATGTTAATAATGATTATTCATCTTACAAGTGGTTTGTGCATACATTTCCCTCCAAAATCTACATGTTAAAATTTGACCATCATAGACTTGCATGAAGGTGATTAACATGTGGACACTTATGTCTGCTAATGAATATGTATGATCTGGAGAAGCAGAGATTGGGCACTGAATGTTGCATTTCCTCTTGGACAGAAAGTGCAGGAGGGGAATTTGACCAAGGCAGGGTAGGAGGAGTTGATCCCACTGAAGGGGGCTCAGTTAGGCAGAAAGGCTGAATTGGTTGTTAGCACCCGGTCGGGATGAGTTCTGAGGTTTGAGAGTGATTTGAAGAGGGGGTGATCTAAGGTAAAGATGGGAACATCTTGGCAAAATTATATTATCAGGAGCAAAGGAATCTGGAAGAGAGTTCTAGTTAGGTGAGTGGTGACTGAAAATCGAGAATGAGTGATATTGTACAAAAATGACTTTTAATGGAGTAAGAGATTCTCATTTCAAATGTTCCGGGAAGGGGTGTGAGTTCTTCTGGGGGGAACGGACAATGCTTAAAATCTTCACTTTTTTCTGGAAGGCATTGATTTCATCTGCAAAAAATCCCAGGTGAATGGAATTAGTGTCACTGAAACAGGCCAACCAAGGGTGATTAACTGGAGGACTAATTATATAATCTTGTAGGTGGAAGGGATCTTGCCTATAATCTTTTTGCAACGTCTCATTTTATTTAGGAAACCTGCAGAGATGACATGACTCTCTCAGATCTAATGTGGGTTGTGTTATGGCTAATACTCCTGTTTCCTCACTTTAGATCTAGAACTCTTTCTTCTAAATTTGGCCTAATAATTAACACCAAGAAAGCACAGGTGCTCCATCAGCCACCACCACACCGTCCATACGTGGAACCATCAGTTACAACAAATGGAGAAGTTTTGAATGCTGTGGATAAGTTCACTAACCTTGGTAGTGGACCTTCCAGGGATGTGCACATTGACAATGAGGTTGATGGACACATTGCCAGAGCTAGCTCAGTGTTTGGGAGGCTCCAAAGGAAGGTTTGGGAGAGAAGAGGTGTTAGACTGACTACCAAACTGGAGGTCTACAGAGCCGTTGTGCTGACCTCATTGTTATATGCTTGCGAAACATGGACAGTCTACCAGCGCCATGCCAGGAAACTGAATCGCTTCCATTTGAACTGTCTTAGGAAGATTCTGAGACTCGCAGGGCAGAATAAGGTACCAGACACTGAAGTTCTTGCTTGAGCTGAACTGCCAAGCATTCTAACTACGCTTCAGAGCACAACTCCGATGGGTTGGTATGTTGTTTGAATGTGAAATATATGCTTGTCAAAAAGTCTATTTTATGGAGAACTCAAATGGGTCAGGTGACCACATGATGGCCAGAAGCAACAATACAAGGACACTCTCAAGGTCTCTCTCAAGAACTTTGGATTTGACTGTGCAACATGGGAGACCCTGGCACAGGACTGCTCAGCATGGCATGCCCACATCAGAAAGGGTGCTGTCCTCTATGTGCAAAGCAGAATTGAGAGAGCACAAAGTAAACATAGAATGTACAAATTTCGAGTATTCACCTCAAACATTCATAAGGACTATCTGTGCCCAACCGATGGTAGAGCATTCTGATCTCGTATTGGTCTAATCAGCCACAGTCAGACACTGGAATTTCACTTTTTCCTGATGATGTCATTTTGGTCCTCTTTGAGAAGGAAAGACAATAACCAACCAGCCAACTGTCAGTTCATATACCAGGTCAGAGATTCAGAATAAAGCAGGACAATATACACTGTTAAGGAGAAACTACATCTCAAAGGTGATTATCACAATCATGAGCCCAGAGAAAGGTGGAATGGAGTAGCAGAAAGAGAGCTGGCCTTGGAGTCTAGAAAACTTTGGTTCAGTCCCATCTACAGGGCACAGTCATTTATTGCTCTGTGCCCCAAGGAACTTTCTAACACAGAATTTCTTTGTGTTTTATTTGTTATGGAAACCAGAGAAGATTATGAACCACTTTTGAGGGGTTTTTTTTTTTGTTTAAAATGTAGGAAATACTAAATTTCAGGAAATATTAATAAAAATAATATCTTTTATTGCACCAAATTTATGGGCCTTCTGAAATATACTCACAAACCTACTTGGAGATCTAGGAACATTAAGTTAAAAATCACTGCTCTGAAACTGCACTTTGTGGAAAAGACACTTCTGCCTCTGTTGGTAAAGAATGATAGCTTGTTCTTGAAATTTACAAAACACTTTTATCTTATTTTTATCTTATTTGATGTTCACAAATATCCTAGGCTCACAACATACCTATAGTATGATCTTTGTCAGGATTACTCAGCTAATAAAGGTCTGAGGCCAGATTTGAACCCAAATCTTTCTGTTTCCCACCTGCCTCAAAAAGCCAACGTAAAGAAATGAGAAAAATTTACAATGCTGATGAAATCACAGTCTGATTTTAAAAAGCAAAACAAAACACGAAATTCTCAGCTAGTGAATTATCTTCTCCAATAGTGAAGACATGTGTGATTATAAAAAGAGTTAAATTGTACAGGGGAAAAAAGGGAGCAGTGAATGGACCCTTCTCTGAGTGTAGAAGACTCAATTCATAATGCAGTCCCTCAGGGATAATGACTGTGGTTATTTTCAATTGTGTGTTAATATAGCATCTGAAAATATGATCTACTACAGTATATCTTACGTAACAAATTAGCTCTTGAAATCCAGTCAGAGTTAAGCTGGTTCTAGAACACTTTGGCTATTTGTCTGGGCTCTTGGATCATGCATTAAGGCAATCATAATAAGAGCCACTACCATAAAATTACTTACTGGTTCATTATTTACAGACCATTCAGTAGGCAGCAGGATTTAGTAAACATGGCTCAGTGCTGTGGACACAAAGAAGGGGAAAACTAGTTTCTGCACTCAAGGAGTTTACCTTTTAATAGAGAAGACATTATGTGAATAACTTATTTATACAAGGCAATCTTATAGAGGAGGTCACTAGCAGCAGATCCTCCTGCAAACAACAGGATCTGACTGGATTTCCTTCCTCTTCAGATGCAGACCACTGTGAGAAGTGCCCAGAAAATGAGTATACAAATAAGGACAGAGATCACTGCTTCCCCAAAGTTGTGACCTTCCTGGGTCTTGCTGAGCCTTTAGGGGTGACTCTGACATTGACAGCTCTGTCCTTTGCTCTCCTGACAGCCCTGGTTCTCTGGGTGTTTGTGAAGTTTCGAGACACTCCCATAGTCAAGGCCAACAACCGAACTCTCAGCTATACTCTCCTCATCTCCCTCACCTTCTGTTTCCTCTGCTCCTTGCTCTTCATTGGCCGTCCCACTGCAGCCACCTGCCTCCTCAGACAAACAACCTTTGGAGTTGTCTTTACTGTGGCCGTGTCCTCCATTTTGGCAAAAACCATTATGGTGGTTCTGGCCTTCAGAGCTACAAGACCAGGAAGTAGAATCAGGATGTGGATGCAATCAAGGGTGTCCAACTCTGTTGTCCTCATCTGCTCTGGCGTTCAAGTGATTCTCTGTGGTATTTGGCTGGGAATTTCTCCTCCCTTCCCAGATGTGGACCCAGATTCTGAACCTGGTCACATCATCATTCAATGCCATGAGGGCTCTGATATTGCCTTCTACTGTGTCCTAGGCTACATGGGTTTCCTAGCCCTGGGCAGCTTTACTGTGGCTTTCTTGGCCAGGAACCTGCCTGACACCTTCAATGAAGCCAAGTTCATCACATTCAGCATGCTGGTGTTCTGCAGTGTGTGGGTCTCCTTTCTCCCCACATACCAGAGCACCAAAGGCAAAGCCATGGTGATTGTAGAGATCTTCTCCATCCTAGCCTCCAGTGCTGGGTTACTGGGCTGCATCTTTATTCCCAAGTGTTATGTCATCCTGCTGAGGCCAGAAAGGAACACTCAAGAAGGGATAAAGAAAAAAGTGGACTCCAAGCCTATTTCCTCATAATTCCTGTCAGAGACTTAGAAAAGCTTCAATAACATTCCACATCAGTGTGGGATGCCTATATTTCGCCTGCTTGTTGATATTTGAATTTCCGTTGATTCTTTTTTCAACTCTCCATATGTTGTCAGAGACACCCAGGTATGGCCAGCAATTGTTTATCAAAGAGCTTTCTGACCTTCATAAAAATGTTATTATCATCTTCTATTTTTTTCTAAAGAGTTTTCATTTTAAACATATCTACATAAATCTTTTGACAGTAAAATCTATAATCGAAAAGAATCTGAGTTCACTTTTGTAATTCACGTTTCTAATATTATGAACTATCATATTTATGTCAGGCACTGTTTTCCTGTAATTATCCAATTGGCAACCTGAAGCAACTTGTCTTAAGATCAGACAACTAACAAATTCCTTGATCCATACATTTTTTCCAATTTGTCTTAATGAAAAAATAGTACAATGACTTATAGGAGAGAACATTTCACCTATTATGAGACCAGAATAAATTCAATTATACCTGGATGTATATTCCCAAATTGCATATAAATCATGCTTAAGAATTTCGATTATTTCATATTCAGCTAATCCACTGCCAAAAATTCAAAGTGGCAATCCCTATTTGTTTTTCTTTTTTAATGTTCCAATCTTCTATAAATATCCTACAAGAGGAGTACTTTTAAGAGGACATTCTGATTGAGCGTGAGGACATATTTTGATCCAAATGAAATCTGAGTTCAGAATCAGTCCCCAAATCATTTAGATCTCATTTTGACTAAGGATCACTTGCTGATAAAGCTTCAAAAAGGAGAGCCCATTGCTGTCAATAAATTCATTTTTAAACATGTGAGACCATTTGCAGATCTCACAAATGCTTTTTTCTAATTCCTTTCAAATCACCCAAAGAGTCTGGTCTGATTCTTGTCCCCATTTTCTCACTTTTCCTGTCATTAAGTGACAGGGGAGGGGTCAGGTCTTGAGGGGCAGATTAGAATTTCCTTTCCCTGCTTCCTTTTCCCTTCTTCTTTCAATGAAACATCAACCCTTAATTTAAAAAAGAAAACTTATTTACCTATATCACCAAACTTTGTTGAGTTATTTCTTGAGTGGTATTCTGGCATTTTCCAGGAGATTAAAGAATTTCAAATTTCTCCTGTTCTTCCCAGAGGAGTTAGAAATCGGAACTGCCTGCTCCTAGTCTCAATATCTTGAAGAAGTCTATGAGAGAAATCCCTCAAAAATCCGTTAAGATATTCTTTAAAATTACAAAATCTTTTAGGAGGTCTGCTTATGTCCTGTTAAAACCCAGAAATGGGATCTGGATTCTCTCAGGCTTTTTTTTTAACAGCATACAAAAGACTTGATTTCCCAATTGTTAGATACACACTTGACACTAAAAAGGTATCAAGGAACATTTTTTGCAGCAGAGGTCAGAAGAATTGAACACTTTTGGTCCACACTCTCTTTTCAGGAGGAGGAGGGAGCACTGGATACAAAAGCGAGATGAGCTATATACCATTACTCCAAGACAGATACTCTCACCAGGGGATGGATTGGTCCATCCTTCATTAGATCACCATTTTTTCTACATGCCCATTACATAACCCCCCATCCCTTAGTTGGTTTCCCCCTCCCCAACATGGTCTAACATAGGACCCATGATCAGAAAATGGAGGGATAATTTTATATGGGGTATGTCTACTCATATGCATGAAGTTTGTTAAGCAAGAGCAGTGAAGAAAAACCTTCTCTAGGTCATTTTTCTTGGCTATTTCCAGTTAGCTGCAGATATGGTTCCTTTATCAAAAACTTTGTAATTTTTGGAAGGCCACTGTCTGTCTTTTGATTGGTTCAGTCCTCCTTCAGTCTGCTGGCCTTCTTATAATCTAATGTATTCTCAATGACTTCATCAATTGACAATAACTCACATTAGAACCTTAACTTTTGCTCTTTCTCACACAATGGACAACTACCTTCTGTTACATTGTCTACAAAGCATTTTTTTCCAAATTAAGTCAAAATTTACTCTCTTCTTTTTTCCTTACTATTCATTTTTCAGAATCTATAGAGAGTTAATACTCTGTAATTGACAAGTCAAGAGAATTATTTCTTCAATCCTCAACAATATTCTTTATACTAAAAGTTTTTACAATGGGAACACATTTTAAACTTAAATTGCTAAAATTCTCAATCAATTGTATTTAAGGTCAATCTAGAGAAACCTTTATCACTATAGAGAAAGCAGATGCCATCTGGGGCTTGAATGTTAGTGGCCAGATATGTTGGTCTACTCCAAAGGTACCAATACTTTAATTGCTTAAGATTTTTGACCCCTGTAACTGACCTTAAAACCCATGGTCTGACAGTTAAAAGAGCCATACCTGGGTCACAATAATTCCCCAGCTGTATCAGTTGTTGTTTTAGGCCCTATGTCACAGAACTTAATCGTTGCTTTTTTTCATCCCTGACTCAGTGGGGACTTCTCTCTTGTCCCACATGCAATGAGGAGTGATTCTCTGGGAGATCCTTTAGGCATCCTCTTTTTACTATGGTTGGATCCACATTATATACATATACATGTGCATATATACACACAAACAAATATATTCACACATGTATGTATATTTGCACACACATTTATGTATATATGTCTATATATGTACACACATGAACACACATATCATATATGTGTATGTACACACATACACCTATGCGTATAGTATATGTATGTATATACATATATGTATGTTGTTCATGTGTGTACACGTGTATACAGATGTGTGAATTATATATATGCATATATGCATGCATACACATATGCATGCATATATAGGTATTTATGTGTGATATATGAATGTGCATATATGCATATACACACATGCACATGCATGCATGTTTACACATGTATCCATATATGTATGTATGTGCATATACATACATATACATATAGGCAATCATACATATAGACATACACACAAGTATTATACAACCATATATATGTGTATATGTACAAACATATATGCATGTAAACACACTTATATGCATATACATATTGTGATACCTATCCAAATAGAATATTTTGCTGTTTTTTTTTCAGTATAATCAAGTGCCTCTGATTGAATCTTTCCTTTATCAATCAAAAGTTTTTACAAGGAGTAATGTAGAGAAACAAAGTTAATAAAGTTAATAAAGTTAATAAAACTAGAACCAGTTTATGTATTTTTATTGTTCATTATTTTAATGTGATTAAAGATCTTTCCCACCTATTGATGGCCCTGCCCATTGAGGGACGTTTGATTAGGTGTCTTGTTTTGTAGGAGGGTCTCAGGTACCTTTTATTTTTTCTACTGAGGCACTGGGTCAAAAGATTTTGATGCCCTCTGGCTCTAAAGAGTTATAAATACTCTGAGGTGAGATTTTACTTTGGGGCTTAGTTTTTGGTAAGAAGATTTGAGTGCCACATGAGGACTCTGGAAAGCAGCTAAGGAGCTCCCTGCCTTTGAAAAAGCGATGTTGTGCTTCCCTCTCTGTTAACGAAGGTCAGATAGTTGGTGTCCAATTGTCTGTTGAATTCAGGTAAAGGAAGCCATGTCTGTTGATCTTTTGATTTCTCCGTATTTTCTTTGAAATTCATTGTATTGACTCCCTAAACTAACTGAATGATATATGTACTTGGTTAACGAATTGATCCATGTGCTTGATTAAAGTGATTGTTAACCCCTTTAAAGTTGTTTTTCTTTTACGAATGCACATCTAAGAACCTGTGATAGCAAGCTCCTTTGTGTTTCTTGGGGTGCTTACTGCTACACATATACACACATGTATATACATACACACATATGTATACACAAAAACATATATATATATACATACGTATACACACATCTACATACTCATATATATACACACACACATATATTATACATATCCATATATACACATACACACACATATATGTGCGTATATATATGTTATATATATTTCTTACACTGGTTTTAAAAATATAATTTCTAAGAATTCCCTTATTTAGGGTTTCAGGAGTTCCTCCCAAGGGTATAAAAGTTTCATCTGGAAAGTGGGTCATGGGCCAGATGCTCAGATTATGCTAGTGATTGTCATGAAGAGGGCTAAAGCAGTCAGACATTTTCGCCTTTCCTAAACAAATGAGTGGGCTGGGGCAAAAGTCAAGTTATTACCACATCCTCTCATCCTTGCTAATTGACCACAAGGTAGAAAGAGTCACTTGGTATTTATTAATGGAAGCACACGCATAATTCCTTGAAACTTCACTGATATTACTTTCAGATATGACTTCTGTCTTTAACTTTCTTAAGATAAATTTAAAAGAATGAAGTTTTCAGACTCACTAGTATAATTTTTGCATACATTGCACAATTTAGGGAAGTCCCAATTATTTCTAATTAGTTCACAATGTTGAAGTTCTATAAATTGGGGGAAAAGATCCCCTTCTCTATTTCTTTTAATTTTGACCACAACCAAAAAACAGAAAGAGATTAATTGTTTACTCTTTACTCTTGCCCTTTCAGTGACGGAAAAAGGAAGTGGAACCAACATGGCAGGTTAGAGTCAGGGATGCACTTGATTTCTCTCCCAAACCCTTCTAAACACCTTTAAATAATGATGGAAGGAATTTTAGAGTGACAGAACCCAGAAAACATGGAAGAAGACATTCTAGCCCAGGACAATTGAAAAGGTTGGCAGGAAAGGTCTGCTGCACCAAGGTAAGAGAGAAGCAAAGTGTAGATCTTGCCAGCACAAACTGGGCCCCAGAAAACCAGGAACAGGCTTCACCATGACTGAATTAGTGGCAGCAGTGGCATTTTCAGGCATCTCAATTAAAAGATGATGAAGGGATTGGACAATTGATCAAAAGGAGATTTACAGTGTCCCTTTATTGGGACAATGGGCCAGACTCTATTGACTGGCTATACTTGGATTTGGGTCACAGTCCTGGGTCTTAGTCCCAATGTGGAGAGCCTGAGACTGCAGGGGAGCCAGGTTGAAAAGAGTGTCTGGAGTGGATCACAAACAAATTCACAGTATAGGAGTGTAGTAAACACACATCTCCCTAGATCATACCTCCTTGGAAAAGTCAAACACTTATAAGTCCTTAGAATTACCTCTGAAAATAGCTGCACAGAAAACCTAAAGCTTGGGATCATGCCCACTCCACTTGGGAAGTAGAGCCCCATTTCAACATAGAATTAAAAATCAAGAAATAGGCTGGAAAATGAGTAAACAACAGAACAAAATCTGACCAGAGAAAGCTACTATGGTGACAAGAAAGATAAAAACACACACTGAGAGTAGGACAGCAAAGCCAAAATTTCTGTGTCCAAAGCCTTAAAGATGAATCTGAATTTGTCTCAGGCCAGGGAAGAGCTCAAAAAGAATTTTCAAAATCAAGTAAGAAAAGTTGAGGAAAAAGTAGGAAGAGAAATGAAAGTGATGCAAGAAAATAATAAGAAAAGAGTAGTTGGCTTGATAAAGAAGCTACAAAAGATACTGAAGAAAATATACTGAAGAGTAGGGAAATTTCTAGTTCTGGGAGCCATGATGACAGAGTGATTGGTAGTTGTTATCTCCCTCCCTTTGTTGACCTTGAAGAGCCCAGAGAATATCTCCCTGAGAAAAACCCTGGAACAGTGGGAGCAGCTGAAGGGATAAACAGACTCTTAGCCCATGAGGCTAGGAAGATTGCTAAACAGTGTTCCTCTTGTTGCGGATGAAGGGGACCAGTGCAGGAATAGAGCTGTCCCAGACAGCACCACCTCAACAAACTGAGAGAAAATCCTGAGCCCTGGGGAGGTGGGTGAAGTCAGCAACTGCCAATACCAAGACCCCAGGCGTGCCTGAACACCCTAGGGGAATCAGGAAGACACTAGTGAAGATGGGATCACCAATCATTGAGCTTTCCTATCCGCTAGCAAAGCAGAGGAGATCTCCTGAAACCAGATCACCCTCTCCACACTTAATGAGCTAATTCCAGGGTAAATGCAGGGAAACCCAAAATGACCTCACCTCATCTCTGCTTTCCAACACCAGCCAACTTAGCATCAGGTAAGCTGCAGCATTTTAGCTTCTAGCTGAAAGAACTAGAGACCACAATGCACAATGCCTCAAATTTTAGGCACAAGACTTGTGGGACAGAGCCCTCTGTCCTGCAGAGGCAGAGATCTACTTTAAAAGCCAGGAAAAGGGTGATTATCATGAGTAAGGAGCAAAACAGAAAAGAAAAGACCCTAGAATCTTTCTATGGGGACAAGGACCAAAACAAATATAAAAGAGGTCAACACTGAGACTGTACTGTCTTCTGAAACTTCAGAAGAAATATGAACTAGTCTGAAGCACAAAGAATTTTCTCGGAAGAGCTCAGGAAGGATTTTAAAAGTCAAATTAGAGAAACAGAAGAAAAACTGACAAATGACTTTAAAAATATGAAAAAAGAAATCACAGAATTTAAAAGGACAGTCGGACAAATGGAAAAAAGAAGTACAAAAACCTAACTGGAGAAAATAACTCCTTAAAAGGAACAACTGGACAGATTGAAAATGAGATGCAAAAGTTAACTGGAAAAAACAATTTGATAAAAATTAGAATCAGACACGTAGAAGCTAATAAGTTTATGAGACATCAAGAATCAGCGAAACAGAATCCAAAGAATGAAAAGATTGAGGAAAATGTGAAATATGTAAGTGGAAAAAGAACTGACCTGGAAAATAGATCCAAGAGAGAAATCTAAGGACTTTTCTACCAGAAAGCCATGATGAAAGAAAGAGCCTCGACAATATCATGCAAGAAATCATCAAGGATAATTGTCCAGAAGTCCTCTATCCAGAAGGCAAAATAGTTATTGAAAGAATCCACTGATCACCTCCCGAAAGGGATACCAAACTAAAAACACCAAGAAATACTATTGCCAAATTCCAGAATTATGAAGTGAACGAGAAAATACTGCCAGCAGCCTGAAAGAAAGAATTCAAATATCAAGGAGCTACAGTCAGGATCACACAGGACCTTGCAACTTCTACATTAAAAGATCGGATGAATTGGAATACGATATTCCATAATGCAAAGCAGCTGTGATGACAACCAAGGATTAATTGCCCAGCAAAGTTGAGCATAATATTTCAGGCAAGGAGATGGACATTCAGTGAAATAAGGGATTTCCAGGCTTTCCTGATGAAAAGGCCAGAACTCAATAGAAAATTCGATCTCCAAACGCAGGTTTCAGGAGAGGCATAAGAAGGTAAACAGGAAAAAAAAAACCAAACTTGTTACTCAATATGGGCAAACTTTTTACATCCCTCTAAGGGAAAATGATACTTGCTAATTTTGAGAATTGTGTATTTATTATGAAATGTAAAAGGCATATACATAGACAGAGGGTGTGGGTATAAATTAAATGATATGATGATAACAAATATGATTGAAGGGTGCAAAGGGATTGTAATGGGAGATGTGAAAAGGATGAGGCAGAAAAAATTAAATTCTATCACAGGAAGAGGCACAAAAATATATTACAGTAGAGGGAAAATGGGGAGGGAGATGAGCATTGTTTGAGAGGTACTCTCATCTGATTTGGTTCAAAGAAGGAACAAACTCAGTTAAGTATAGAAATACAACTAGCTCTATAGGCAGTAGGAGGGGAAGGGAAAAGAAAAGGGAGGGGAGGATAAATTGGAGGGAAGAAATAGTAAGAGAAAAGAGGATTAAAATCGAGAGGGGATTAAAGAAGGGAGGGAAGCCTGAGGGAAGCAGTGGTCAAAAATTAAAACTTTATTGTGGAGGGGAAGGGAGAAGGGAGAACTAAAGGCATAAACGGGGGGAAAGGGGATGGAGGGAAAACAGATAGTAATTATAACTGTGAATATGAATAGGATGAACTCTACCATAAAACAGAGAGGGATAGCAGAATCGATTGAAAAACAAAATCTAACACTTTCTGGTTTACAAGAAACACATTTCAAACAGAAGCATACACACAGGGTAAAGGTGAAAGGTTGGAGCAGAGTATATTGTGCTTCAGGTGATGTGAAAAAAGCAGGGGTAGCAATCTGAATCTCAGAAAAAGGAAAAGCCGAAACAGATCTAATCAAAAGAGATAAGGACAGAAATTATATCCTGCTAAAAGGTACCATAGACAACGAAGGAATTTCATTACTAAATATGTATGCTCCAAGTGATAAAGCATCCCAATACTTAGAGGAGAAGTTAAGGAAGTTACAGGAAGAAATAAACAGCAAAACTATACTAGTGGTGGATCTCAACCTCCCCCTCTCTGAACTTGATAAGTTTAACCTCAAAATAAAAAAGAAAGAAGTTAAGGAGTTGAATAAACACCTGGGAAAGGTAGATAAGATAGATCTCTGGAGAAAATTGAATGGGCACAGAGAGGAATATACATTTTTCTCAGAGGTACATGGCACACATACAAAAATTGACCATGTACTAGACCATAAAAACCTCACAATCCAGTGCAGAAAGGCAAACATAGTCCATGTATCCTTCTTAGATCATAATGCAATAAAAATTACATGCAATGAAACTCCATGGAAATATAAACCAAAAATTCATTGGAAAGTAAACGATGTAACCCTAAAGAATGAGTGGGTTAAACAAGATATTATAGAAACAATCAACAACTTCATTCAAGGGAATGACAATAATGAGACAACCTACCAAATCTTATGGAATACTGCAAAAGCATTTTTAGGGGAAGTTTTATATCTTTGACAGCCTACATTAATAAAATAAAGAAAGAGGAGATGAATGAATTGGGCATGCAGCTGAAAAAGCTGGAAAAAGGACAAATTGAAAATCCCCAAGTAAATACCAAATTAGAAATACGGAATACCAAAGGAGAGATTAAAAAAATTGAAATAAAGAAAAATCTATTAAACTAGTAAATAATACTAAGAGTGGTTTCATGAAAAATTGATAAACTTTTGGTCAGTCTGATTTAGAAAAGAAAGAAGAAAACCAAATTGTCAATATTAAAAATGCAAAGGGTGAAATAACCTCCAATGAGGAAGAAATTAAAGCAATAATTGGAATTACTTTGCCCAAGTATGCTCATAAATTCAACATTCTAAATGAGATGAATGATCATTTTAAAAAATATAAATTGCCCACCTTAATGGAAGAGGAAGTGGAGGATTTACATAACCCCATCTCAGAAA
This sequence comes from Lagorchestes hirsutus, assembly GCA_028533205.1. Classification (NCBI taxonomy): domain Eukaryota; kingdom Metazoa; phylum Chordata; class Mammalia; order Diprotodontia; family Macropodidae; genus Lagorchestes; species Lagorchestes hirsutus. The sequence continues at coordinate 2,833,912 of CM052673.1, forward strand.
AAAGAAAATGAACAAGCCATCAATGAACTCCCTAGGAAAAAATTTCCAGGGTCAGATGGATTTACGAGTGAATTCTATCAAACATTTAAACAACAGTTAATTCCAATACTATATAGGTTATTTGGGCAAATGGCTGAAGAAGGAGTCCTACCAAAGTCTTTTTATGATACAAACATTGTTCTGATGCCTAAATGCAGAAGAGTCAAAACAGAGAAAGAAAATTATAGACCAATTTTTCTAATGAATATAGATGCAAAAATTTAAATAAGATATTAGCAAAAAGAATACAGCAACTTATCACGAGAATAGTAGATTATGACCAGGTAAGATTTATACCAGTAATGCAAAGCTAGTCAATATTAGAAAAAACTATTAGCATTATTGATCATATCAACAAGAAAATTAACAGAAACCACATGATAATCTCAATAGGTGCAGAAAAAGCCTTTCACAAAATATAACATCTATTTCTTTTGAAAACACTGGAAAGCATAGGAATAAGTGGAATTTCCCATAAAATAATAAGCAGTATCAACCTAAAACCATCAGGAAGCATAACATGCTATGGGGACAAACTAGATGCATTTCCAATCAGATCAGGGGTTAAACAAGGATGTGCATTATCACCACTGTTATTTAGTATGGTATTAGAAATGTTAGTTGTAGCAATAAGAGAAGAAAAACAAATTGAAGGTATTAGAATAGGCAAAGAAGAAAGTGAGTTGTCACTCTCTGCAGATGATATACTTGGAGAATCTCAGAGAATCAAATGAAAAATAAAACTACTTGAAAAAACAAACAACTTTGGCAATGTTGCAGGTTACAAAATAAACCCAGACAAATCATCTGCATTTCTATATATTACTAACAAAGCACAAAAGTAAGGGATAGAAAGAGAAATTCCATGTAAAGCTACAGTAGACATCATAAAACATCTGGGAGTCTATCTGCCAAAACAAACCCTGGGATTATACGAACACAATTACAAAACACTTTTCTCACAAATAAAGTCAGATCTAAGTAAGTGGAAAAACATCAGTTGTTCCTGGATAGACCGAGTCATTATAATATAAATGACAATTCTACCTAAATTAATATACTTATTCAGTGCCATATCAATCAAATTACCAGATAAGTGTTTTCTAGACCTAGAAAAAAATAATATCAAAATTCATCTGGAAGAACAAAGGATTCAGAATATCAAGTGAACTAATGAAAAGATATGCTAGGGAAGGTGGCCTAGCCCTACCAGATCTCAAATTGTATTATAAAGCAGCTTTCATCAAAACCACTTGGTACTGGTTAAGATATGGAGGAGAAGATCAGTGGAATAGAATAGGTACTCAATACACAGTAGTCAATGAATATAGCAATCTACTCTTTGATAAACCTAAGGACTCCAGCTTCTGGGATAAGAACTCATGGTTTGACAAAAATTGCTGGGAAAACTGGTAACAGTTTGGTGCAAACTGGGCATAGACCAAAGTCTGACACAGTACACAGGAATATACTTCAAATAGATACATGATCTAGGTATCAAGATTCATACTATAAACAAATTTGTGGAGCAAAGAATAATGTATTTGTCAGATTTGTGGAGAATGGAGAAATTTGTGACCAAATAAGAGATTGAGAACATTATGAAGTGCAAAATGGATTACTTTGGTTACATTAAATTGAAAAGTTTTTGCACAAACAAACCCAATACAACCAAGATTAGAAGGGAAACAGAAAACTGGGAAAGAATTTTTGCAACTAGTGTGTATGATAAAGGCCTCATTTCTAAAATGTATACAGAACTGAGAAAAATATACAGGAATACAACTCATTCCCTGATTGATAAAAGGTCAAAGGATATGAATAGAGAGTTTTCAGAGGAAGAAATTAAAGCTATCTATAATCATATGAATAAATGCTCTAGATCACTTTTGATTAGAGAAATGTAAATCAAAACAACTCTAAGGTATCACATCACACCTATCAGATTGGCTAACATGACAAAACAGGAAGATGATAAATGTTGGAGAAGATGTGATAGAGTTGGAACACTAATTCATCGTTTGTGGAGCTGTGAGTAGATCCAACCATTCTGGAGAGCAATTTGGAACTATGCTCAGAGGGCTACAAAAATTGCTTCTGAAACTTTATCCCAAAGAGATCACAGAAACAGGAAAGGGTCCCACATGTAGAAAAATACTTATAGTAGCTCTCTTCTTGGTTAGTTGTAGCAATAAGAGAAGAAAAAGAAATTGAAGGTATTAGAATAGGCAAAGAAGAAAGTAAGTTATCAAAAACTGGAAGTCAAGGGGGTGCCCGTCAGTTGGGTAATGGCTGAACACGTTGTGGTATGTGAATATAATGCAGTACTATTGTGCTATAATAAATGATGAACAGGTAGTCTTCAGAGAGGCTTGGAAAGATATATGAACTGATGCTGAGTGAAAAGAGCAGAACGAGGAGAACTTTGTACATAGCAACAATCACAGTCCACAAGGAATATTTCTGGTAGACTTAGTACTTCATTAAAATGCATGAACGTAAATAATTTCCAATGGACTCTTGAGGCAAAATGTCTTCCATATCCGGAGAAAGAACTATGGAATTGGATCGCAAAGAGAAACACACCATTTTCTCTCGCATTTTTTTTTATTTTGTGGTTTCTCCCATTCATTTTAATTCTTCTATGCAACATATATTAATAGTAAAGTATATGTGGAACCTGTATAAGACTGTATGCCATCTCAGGGATGGAGTGGGGAGGGAAGGGAGAATGGGGAGGATGGAGGGGAAAAAATCTAAGGTATATGGAAGTGATTGTCGAACACTGAAAATAAATAAAATAATTTAACTAAAAAATTAAAAAAATGCTGACCACAGAAAAGGAAAAAGGCCATTTCCATGAGTAAAGAATCATCCACTGCCTGTTGCTGTACCTCCACAAGTCCATCTGCTCAGCCTTTCCCTGCGATTCACTCTTGAGATGTTCACATCACTTAAGTAAACGCTTACCATTATGGATGACGAGAACCGACATATCAGTAGATCTCAAAGAAGCCCAGGTTTTCAGGTAAGTGAAAATTGATTAGAAATTTGATGAAATAAGCAGTAATAATGACTGTGAGAGGAAAGCATCTTAAATCCTTCACAGAGCACTATTTCTAAGGTCATAAGAAATTTTGCAAAATATAATGTCTCAATTCCTTCTTCCTCTTGTCTGGGAACCCCATGTTATTAGTAGCTCTCTAGATTCCTGGCCTTAGATGTACACCTTTAAATTACATTTGAAGTTAAAGTGTCTTGTTGAGGTTCCTGGAGGACATTCTCCTTGCTCATTCCCTAACGTCAGTGCAGGGTACTCAGCTTTTTGATTGTTTGTTCTAATAATCAGGATTCCTTCTCAATTCAGAGCCTTTAAGCTTCCTGTTCATAGCAACATAGTCATACTGGATGACTTGGCACATTTTCTCCTCCTCAGCAAGTTTGCACACTCCAGTCTCAGAAATCCTTTGAGTATGAGGTATTATGGCTACTGGCATGGTGGGCACAAGCAAGGGTTTAAGTGTCACCATGCATCAACCAATATGTACTGGATGAAAAATGACAGATGAAAGATTCATTTCCTAAAATACATAAAGATACCTCCCTTATCTTTTCCAAATCCCTCCCTCAGCACTTTTATTTCTTTCTGAATTTGGAAGACTTCTATTTTCTTCTAGATATATATGTATTGTTCCCTCTTGAACCCATTCCCAATAAAGGTACATTCCTCTTCCACCATTTAATTTCTTTATTGTCAATTCGTCCTCTCCCATTTCATTTGTTTAAAATAATTACTTGATTTAGTTGTTCCTAATAAGTTTTACTTTTTAAAGTTGTATCATGATCATGTCTACCCCAATCATTCTTATGAACTGCCCAGTTATTGATAACAGTCTCAGGCATATGTTTTACATACATAAAGGTGAACCGTTTGTCCTTATTGAGTTCCTTGGAATTAATATTTTGTATGTATCTCATATTTCTCTTGAGGCATGTCAAATCTTCTATTAAATTCAGGTTTTTTTTTACAATATCCCGAAAGTCTGACAGTTCATCCAATATTCACTTTTTCTTCCATCCAGGATCATGCTTAGAATTGCTGGGTAGGATATTTTAAACTGAACCTCCAATTCCTTTGCTCTTTAGTATATAGTGTTCTAAGACATGTGGTCTATTAGTGCCATTGCTATTAAATATGGGATTCTTACTGTGGCACCATTTTTATTTATTTTTTCTTATTGCTTGTATTTGAGCTTGAAGTTTCAGAATTTGACTATGATTTGGCCATGAGGTTTCCTCAAAGGATCTCTTTCAGGTGATAACTGCTGGAATTTTTCTATTTCTATTTCTCCCCTTGTTGACTGCTTCAGGACAATTTTCTTTAATTATTTCTTGTATTACTGTATCAAGCTTCTGTTTTTTGAACGTAGCTTTCAGGAAGCCCAAATTTTCCTGTATTTTCTCTTCTTCATCTCTGCTCCAGAGCAGTTGTTTTCCTTATGAGACGTTTCACATTCATTTCAATGTTTTCGTTCTTTACATTTTTTTTATTATTTCTTTCATTCTTATAACTTCATTGGCTTCCCTTTTCCCAATTTTGATTTTCAAGGAGTTGTTTTCTTCCTTAAGATTCTGGATGTCCTTTCCTAGTTGGTTGTTGTTCTTTTCATAATCTTGTTTTCTTGGAGTGTTCTTTTTTTAAAAAGTGTTCTTCAATCTCATTTGATTGTTATAGTCTTGTTAAAGTTCTTCTATAAGTTCTTTTTCAACAGGTGACTGTTTGATGTTACTCTTTGGGGGTAGAAGAGGGTTTCTTTGCTTCATTACCCTCCTCTGATGATGAAACTCAGTCTTCCCTATTCTCATAATTCCTCTCTATGGTTGATTTCTTTCTCCTTTGCCAGTGTATTTTTTTTTTAAATTGTAGTAGCTTAATTTTCAAAATCACCTGTAGTCCTGCTTTATGGGGGATGATGCCTCTGATTTTAGATCCTCCTTCCATTCTTTCCTATGGCATGGACCTGGAACCAGGACCTTAAGCCCCCTATAAATGCCCACAACCAGCAGCATCCCTGCCCCACTTCTTCTGCACTCACCCAGGAATGTGCAGGTTCCTTCTCACCTCCACTGTGCCCCACAGAACATCTGGGTTTGGCATTCTTTGTCAGTAGAGGTTTCTTTTATCTTCCCAAGCTCAGATGCTCAACACCCCTCATTGTCCCAAGAGTAAAAGTCCCTGTGACTTGGGCCTAGGCAGCTTCCCAAAACAACTACTTTAGTGGCTTGGCATTTGTTAAGTGAACCTAGGACCTAGCCTGAGAGTATTTACTCTTCACATAGACCAAACCTCATCCTGGGACTTTTCTTCAGATATCTTCTGATTGTCCCATTAGGTTCTATATCCTGCCCCTATTCTTATTTCTTTTTATTGTTCCGTATTTGCTCTGAGGTGCTATTTCATTTCTTTTGTGGGAGAAATTTTTGAGAGCTTGGAATTTTCTGATCTACTACACCATCTTCCCTGAATTCTATCATTCAGATTTTCTCCATCACTTCTCTAAGTTTAGGGAATCAAAAAAATTATCTATCTGTCTGTCTATCTATCTATCTGTCTGTCTTTCTGCCTGTCTTTCTGTCTCTCCGTCTGTCTGTCTATATCTATTGCACACACCCTGCATTCGATTTTTTTTAGCCATTATCAGATTATTTTGATAATTACCACTTTATAATGCAGTCTGAGATCTGATATGGCTAGTCCACCTTCCTTCACTTTTTTTTTCATTCATTCCCTTGGTATTCTTGACTTTTTGTTCTTTCAGATGAGTTTTGCAGTTTTTTTCTAGTTTTATAAAGTAATTTTTTTTACAGTTTGATTGGTATGGCACTGCATAAACATATTAATTTAAGGAACATTGTCATTTTTATTGTATTGGCTCAGCCTACCTATGAACAATTAATGTTTTTCTAGTTTTTTAGATCTGGCTTTATTTGTGTAAATAGTGTTTTGTATTTGTATTCATATAGTTCCTGAATTTTTCTTCGCAGGTAGACTCAGAAGCATTTTATATTTTGTACAGTTATTTTAAATGGAACTTCTCTTTCTGTCTCTTTGTACTGGGATTTGTTGGTAATATTTAGAAATGCTGATGATTTATGTGGTTTTATTTTGTATTTGCAGCTTTGCTAAAGTTGTTAATTATTTCAATTAGCATTTTAGTTGATTTCCTATGATTTCTTAAGTGTAATAGCATATCGACTGCAAAGAATGATAGTTTTGTTTCCTTATTGCTTATTCTAAAACCTTTAATTAATTTTCTTCTCTTATTGCTATAGCTAAAACTTCTAGTTCAATATTAAACAATAGATGTGATAGTGGGCATTCTTGCCTGCCTCACCCCTATGGCATTTGGAAGACTTCCAGTTTATCACCTTTCCAAATAATGGTTGTTAATGGTTTTAGATACGTTATCTTTTTATTTTGTATTTATTCCACTTCTATTTTATATTTATTTTATTATCATTTTAAGGTGAACTCTACTCATTTCTACACTCTTGAGTATTTTTTTAAAGGAATGGGTATTGCATTTTGTCAAAATATATTATCTTTTGAAGTCATAATATGACATCTGTTGGTTTTGTTATTGATAAGGTTAGTTCTGTTAACAGTTTTCCTAGTATTGAACCAACCCTGCATTCCTGGTATAAATCCCTCCTGATCATAACATATAATCTTTATGATACATTGCTCTAATGGACTTGCTAATATTTTGTTCAAAATTTTTGCATCAATATTCAATAGGGAAATTGGTCCATAATCTTCTTTCTCTGTTTATCTTTTCTTGGTTTAGGTAGCAGCACTATATTTGAGTTTGGTAGGACTCCTTCTTTGTCCATTTTACCAAATAGTTTATATAATAATGGAATTAGTTCTTGAAATCTTTGATAGAGTTCACTCATGAACCCATCTGGCCCTGGGGATTTTTTCCTAGGGAGGTCATCAATGACTTCTTCATTTTCTTTTTCTGAAATGGGGTTATTTAGGCATTCTGTTTCCTGATCTGTTAACCAATGTAATTTATGTATTTGTAAATATTCATCCATTTCACTCAGATTGTGAGATCATTGGTATATTATTGGACAAAATATTTCCCAATGATTGCTTTTATTTCTTCATTGGTAGTGACTTAATCCTTTTCAGGTTTTTTGTTCCTTTGACTTCTGGAATATTGTATTCCACACCCTTTGATCCCTTAATGTAGAAGCTGCTAGATCTTGTGTTATCCTGATTATATTTCCACAATACTTGAATTGTTTCTTTCTAGCTGCTTCCAATATTTTCTCCTTGCCCTTGAACTCTGGAATTTGGCCACAATGTTCCTAGGAGTTTCTCTTCTGGGGTCTCTTTCAGGAGGTGATCAGTGGATTCTTTCAAAACTTATTTTGCCCTCTGGGTCTAGAATCTCAGGGCAGTTTTCCTTGATAATTTCATGAAAGATTATGTCTAGGCTCTTTCTTTGATCAAGGTTTTCAGGTAGTCCCATAATTTTTAAATTGTCTCTGCTACATCTATTTTCCAGGTCAATTGTTTTTCCAATGATATATTTCACAGTATCTTCCATTTTTTCATTCTTTTGGTTTTGTTTTGTGATTTCTTGGTTTCTCATAAAGTCATTAGCCTCCATCTGTTCCATTCTAATTTTGAAAGAACTATTTTCTTCAGTGAGCTTTTGAACCTCCTTTTCCATTTGGCGAATTCTGCTTTTTAAAGCATTCTTCCCCTCATTGGCTTTTTGAACCTCTTTTGCCAATTGAGTTAGCCTATTTTTCAAAGTGTTATTTTCTTCATCATCTTTTTGGGTCTCCATTAGCAAGGTGTTGACCTGCTTTTCATGCTTTTCTTGCATCTCTCTCATTTTTCTTCCCAGTTTTTCCTCCACCTCTCTAACTTGATTTTCAAAATCCTTTTTGAGCTCTTCCATGGCCTGAGCCCATTGAATATTTATTTTGGATGTTTGGGATGCAAAAGCCTTGACTTTTATGTCTTTCCCTGATGGTAAGCATTGTTCTTCCTCATCTGAAAGGATGGGAGAAGATATCTGTTCACCAAGAAAGTAACCTTCTATAGTCTCATTTTTTCCCTTTTTTGGGCATTTTCCCAACCAGTTACTTTAGTTTTGGATCCTTTGTCAAGAGCAGGGTATATTCTGGGGACCTATAAGATATCAGTCCTTCCAAGATGTCACAATCAAGTGTGTGTTGGTCTGGGCGCAGGGAAGGATTTTTGTGCCCAGAATCTTAGCAGCCTTTCCTCTCCACAGGCACCTGACCTCCAGTTCCACCAAGCTAGCACTGGGGGGGGTGAGCTTCAGTCAAGCTGCGGGAGCAAGGCCTCCATTCAGTGCGAGACAAAGACCAGTTGCCTCAGGGCGTCTACAGAGGGCTGAGGTAAGACTCAGCTCTTCAGTGCCCCCAGGGGTTGTTACGATCCAGCTATGGTCTCAGGCTGCTGTAGGGGCTGCCCTGAGAACTCCTGCCTCCTGCCCAATGTGAAGGCCCTTCTCCCTTCCTGGCCAGCTGAATAAACCCTGTCACTGACCTTTGGTGCCTGTAGGTTGAGGGATCTGTGGACCCTCTGCTCCTGGGACTGTGGATTCTGAGACTGGAGATTCTGCCCCGGAGGGCTGTTCACTAGCTGTGTGCTGGTGGCCAAGGCTGGGCTGTGCTCCGTGCTCCAAGCTCTGATCCGCATCTGGTGCAACTGATGGTTCCTGTGGGTCTTTTGGGTCACCCTGGGCTGGAAATCTCCTCCACTCTGTTGTTCTCCACTTCCACTGCTCCAAAATTTGTTGAGAGTCCCTCTCTGCAGGTGTTTTATGGGCTGCGTGGTGGTAGCCTCTGTATGTGTGTGTGTTTCCACTCTGCCATCTTGGCTCTTTCAAGGTTTTTTGATACCAGGTAATTCGTTTTCTTCCTTTTTTCTTTTAAATCACATTAACTAATGGTTTATCTATCTTATTGTTTCTTTAATAAAAATCGTTTCTAAATTTATTTATTAACTCAATATTGTTTTTAATCTTTCAGTCTTATTAATCCTTGCTTTGATTTTCAGGATTTCTAATTTGGTGCTCAATTGGGGATTTTTGATTCGATCTTTTTCCAGTTTTTTTATTTGCATTCCAAATTCATTGATGTGTTTTTTTTCCACTTCGTTGATGTGAGAATTTTAAAAAAAGAAAATTTCTCCTAAGTACTGCTTTGGTTGCATCCTATGAATTCTGGTATGCTGTCTCATTGTTGTAATTCTGTTTAATGAGATTATTGATTATTTCTATGATTTGTTCTTTGACCTACTTATTTTTTATGATTAGATTATTTAGTTTCCAATTAATTTTTAATATAGATTGCCATCTTTTGAATAGAATTCTTATTGAATTATAATCCAAAAAGGATAATTTAGTATTTCTGCCTGTTTATACTTGATTTTGAGGTTTTTATTTTGGGAACTTTTCTGAAATTAATGGTGGATACTGTCAAAGCCCATTTTGCCCTCTGGTTCTGGGACATCAGGGTAGTTTTCCTTGATAGTTTCTTGATGCTATCTTGGTCCTCCTTTTGATGATGGCTTTCAGGTAGTCGATGATGCTAATATTATCTCTCCTGGATCTAATTTCCATGTCAGCTGTTTTTCCCATGAGGTATTTTACATTTTTCTTCTATGCTTTCATTGCTTGGAATTTGTTTGATTGACTTTTTTTGTCTAATAGAGTCGTTAGCTTCCACTTGAACAATTCTAACTTTCAAGGAACTGTTTCTCTGAATGAACTTTTGTAATTTCTTTTCCATTTCTCCAATTTTACTCTTTAAAGAGTTGCTTTCCCCACAGGAATTTGGTATCTACTTTACTATGTGGCCATTTCTACTCTTCAAGCAGTTATTTTCTTTGTCCAAACTGCTGACTCTTTTTCGTAATTTTCTTGTATCACCCTCATTTATTTTCCCATTTTTTCTTCTACCAGGCTTCTACGATTTTAAGCTCCTTTTGGAGCTCTTCCATGAGTTCCTTCTGGGCTTGAGACCACTTCCCATTTTACTTTGGGGTTTTGCCCATAGATGTTTGGCTTTGTTCTCCTCTTCTGAGTTTGTGTCTTAGTCTTCCCTGCCACCACAATGGCTTTCTTATGGTTACATTATTTTTAATTGTTTTTTTAAATCACTTTCTTTCTCCTTTTTCCTTTCTTTTAAATTTGAGCTCTGGTTCTGGTGTGGAATGGGCACTATCTCAGGCTTCTTGTGCCAGGGGCTGCAGAGCCTGGCTATTACTTTGTGCTGCATTGATGTTACTTTGAGGTTCATGGGGGACCTTCTGTTTAGTACTGTGCATGTGATTTAGGTGTATGCCTGCTCCACTTCACTGGGGCTCAGGACCTAGCACTGTTTTGCTGAGTGGGGACGTGCTGCTGGCTGGTTGGATGTTTCATGTCCTAGACTATGCTTCCCCTTTACTTAACTGAAATAGACCTTTTTTTTTTTGCCAATCTTCCATCTTTCTTGGGCTCAAAGATTGTTTCACCTTATCTTTTGTATGGTTTAGATGTTCCAGGATTTGTTTGGAGAGCAATTTTATAGTTGTTTGTAGGTGAATATAGGAGAGTTACCTCAATTTACTGCCTACTCCACCATCTTAGCTCTTAGAAGTCTACAACTCCATAACTTCTGTTCTTGCTATCTTCCCCAAAACTCTCTTTCTAAGAAGTTATTGGAGTTCTATTCGTTAAATTATGAGAATGATACATAATAGGACTCCTGAGTTGTCTTAAAGAGAAATTCAAATCTTCAGTGTTACCCCCTAGAATTTATGGAGAAAATAAGCAGTTAGCTTCGGGGAACCTAATCTTCCAATGATGGTGGGGGTGGAAACTGAAGTGAGAGTGATTGCCAAACTAGCATGAGCTAGGGAGAGGAGGGGAACATTCTCCTAGATCATCTGGTAGCTTCCAATCCCTCAAATATTTTACTTATCTAATACATTCAAGGCACTATGCACCATGAGAATAAAAGAAAATATAGTCCCTGGAGTCAAGGAGATTACATTCCACTGGAGGTGGCAGATGCAACAGGCAAAGCAGATAAGCATACACAGAATCAGTTGGCAAAGGCAGGGGAACATAAATGTAACAGCCTCTATGAAGGCATTGTCTGGCCATGAGAGTTACAGGATTTGGGAATTGTGGCTCTTCCATGCTGAGGAAGAAGATGAGACCTTTGATCAGATGGTGGGTTGTCTTTAACAAGTCCTTGCCAAACTTCTGCTTAACGGTAGTTATTACTCTTTTAAAGAATGTATTTGACAGGTTTTATATAATTTCTCATAAATACCTAGAGCTGAACCTTTCAATGAGTCATAAACATTTATTTAAACTCCTACCTTGTGCCAGGGACTGGGCAAGGGACAGAAAATTTTTCAAAAGTGAAAAGAAAGCACACCAGACCTCATTCTTTACACACTAATGTGGGAGGTAACATTCAAACAACTCAACTAGGCACAAATAAACTATACATAGGAAAAATTGGAGGTAATCAACAAAGGGAAAGCATTCTCATTGAGAGGCATTTGAGAAATCTTGTAAATGATGAGATTAACTAGGATGTGAAGGAAGTCAGAAGGCAGAGAGGAGGAGAGAGACTATGAGGCATGGGGCCAGTGAAAATGCTTAGTTAGGAGATGAAATATAAAGTGAAATGAATAGCAAGAAAGCCAGTGACACTGATTTTGAAAGTAATCTGCAGGTGGGGACCCAAGGTAGTAGAGGAGAGGAAACAATCAGCTGAGCTCTCCCAAATAACTTTTAAAAATTACTGGTCTACCAGGAAGCCATGAGGAAAATCAGAGCCTAGACAATATCTTCCACAAAAAAAAAATAATAATAATAAGTGAAAAATAAATAAAAAGTTTTAAATTTCTCCATTCTCCATAAATCTGAAAAAATACACTACTCCATGCTCACCTAATTTGTTTTCAGTATCAGTCTTTATACCTATATCATGAAGCCATTTAGACTTTATTCTTGTGTGCAATGTCAGGCATTGGGCTGCACCCAGGTTCTGCCACACTGTTATCCAGTTTTCTCAACAATTTTTGTCAAACAGTGAGTTTTTATCCCAGAAAATGGGTTTTTGGGTTTATCCAACAGTCACTTGCTATATTCATTGACTATTGTGTCTTGAGTACCTAACCTATTCCACTGATCAATTCCACTATTTCTTAGCCAGTACCAAGTGCTTTTGATGATTGCTGCTTTATAATACAATTTGAAATCTGGTAGGGCTAGGCTACCTTCCCTACCCTTTCTTTTCAGTAGTTTCCCTGATGTTCTGGAACTTTTGTTCTTCCCGGATAATTCTGATATTATTTTTCTGGTTCTAGAAAATAATTATCTGGTGGTTTGATTGGTATGTCACTAAATAATTAAATTAATTTAGGTAGAATTGTCATTTTTTTAATTTAAATTTAGCATTTAACATTCATTTTCACAAAATTTTGGGTTACATATTTTCTCCCCTTTCATCCCTTCCCCCCCCCCAAACACCAAGCATTCTAATTGCCCCTGTGTCCTATCTGCTCTCTCTTCTATT
>CM052673.1:2855300-2873969 GCA_028533205.1 Lagorchestes hirsutus
CATTTTAGACACGGAATCTAACCAATCCCTTTTGAAATGAAGACATCGAGGAATTATGTAAGTTTTGTCCAATCGTTGAGACCCTAATACACTACACAGTTTTATATCCTTATATGGAACTATTCTATTCTAAAAATTTTGTAACCTTGAGCCTTTAGGCCTTACCTCACCCCTGGGAGAAAAATTACAATCTGAGGAGTCTTCACTAAGTCTATCCCATTCACTTCCTTCCTTCCTTCCTTCCTTCTTTCCTTCTTTCTCTCTCTCTCTTTCTCTCTGTATGTCTGTGTGTGTGTATGTATTTCTTCTTTCTCATGGTTTCTCTCATTGGTTCTAATTCTTCTTTGTAACATGATCAACGTGAAAAGAGTTTTAATGGGTTAGGGGAGATAATATGGAACTGAAAATATTATGGAAGTAAAAAAAATTAAAATATGCTTCACTATTTCAGATCATGCAAGAGGCAGCAGCATTTATTAAACATCTATTATGTGTCAAGCTCTTGTAACAGTAAGCACCACACCATACACAGGAGACCCTGCTATCACAGGTTCTTAGATCTGTATTCTTAAAAGAGAAGGCAACTTTTGAGGGTCTAACAATCACTTTAATCAACCACAGGTATCAATCAATCACAAGTATATGGTTAAAGGAACCAAGTACATATATCATTCACCTAGTCCAGGGGAGTCAGCACCCTGAACCTCAAAGAAAATATAGAAAAATTAAAAATCAACAGACAGAGCTTCCAAAACTGTCTGACCATTACATACATACACAGTTACCAGAAAGGGAAGCACCAACTTCTGGGTTTTAGCCAGGGGGCTCCTTAGTGGCTTTCCAGAGTCTCTCTGGCCAAAGAAACAGTTCCAGTCAGTAAGCCCCAAAGTAAAACCTCACCCTCAGAGAATTTATATACCTTTTAGAACCAGAGGGCATAACCCTCTGACACAGTGCCTCAATAAAAAAACAAAAACAAAAAATATTTGGGATTCTTCTACAAAACAACTCCCCTAATCAAGCTTCCCACAATGAGCAGACTCATCAACGGGTAGGAAAGATTCTCCTTAATCACATTTCTCAATCAGACGCATTTTTAGTGAAGTAAAAACACAAAAGATACTATTTTACTTGCCATGACAGCCCTGTAATAAGTGCTGTGAATACAAAGAAGGGCAAAGTAGTTCCTGTACTCGTGGAGTTTATCTTTCAATAGAGAAGACAATATTTCAATAATATGATGATTTAAAAAGGCACAAGAGACATGGTTTCTGGGTAATTTATCAGTAAAGCAGGAGTAAAATAGTAAAAGGATGGACATTTGAACTTTTGTCTTGGAGCAAAGGCCCCTAATGATGGTAGGGTCACAGTTTGTATGCCCTTTAAAGAGCAGGTGCTCCTGAAAGAGGGCAATTAACTAGGAGTGGTTAGCACAATGGGTAGTGTAAGCTGTATTAAAATGAAGGTCTTAGAATACTTGACTTAGGTCATTGAAATCTTGGTAAATAAGACATCAATTTCCATACCTTTTATCTTTTGTTCTTGTTTAATAAATTTATTTGTTTTCAGCTTTCAACAAATACTTGCATAAGTTATAAATCTTCCCCTCCTTCCCTGAGATGGCATGCAATCTTATATGGGATCTACACCTACATTTTTATTAAATATATTTTCACATTAGTCATGTGCATAGAAGAATTAAAACAAAGGGAAGAAACCATGAGAAAAACAAACTAAAATCAGTCATAATACAAGAGAAAATAGTGTGCTTCATTCTCTGTACCAGCTCCATAATTCATTCTCTGGAAATGGATGGCATTTTGTATCAAAAGTCCTTTGGGAATGTTTTAGGTCCTTGAATTGCTGTGAAGGGCTAAGTCTGTCAGAAACAGTCCTTGTACCCTGTGGTTGTTACTGTGTATAATGTTCTCCTGTTCCTGTTCATTTTACTCAGCATCAGTTCATATTAGTGTTTCCAGGTTTTTCTGAAGTCTGCTTATTAATAATTTCTTATAGCACAATAGCATTCCATTACATCCACATACCACAATTTGTTCAGCCATTTCCCAATTGATGGAAATTCCCTTGATTTCTAATTCTTGGCCACCAAAAAAAAGCTGTTATAAATATTTTTGTCCATGTGGGACCTTTCCCCATTTTTATGATCTCTTTGGAATATAGTCCTAGAAGAGATATTTCTGGGTCAAAGGATATATTCATTTCTGCAGCCCTTTGGGCATAGTTCCAAATCACTTTCCAGAGTATTTGGATCAGCTCAAAACTCCACCAACAATGAATTAGTGTTCCATCTCTCCCACATCTTCTCCAACATTTATCATCTTCCTGTTTTTTCATGTCACTTGTCTTAATAGCAGGAGAGTCAGCCTTTCCTCTCACCTGTCTGACCAAACACAATGAGGAAAAATACACCTCTCAACCTAAACTTAGAATTTCTTTTATGGTCCGATTAGATCTTAGACTTGGTGTATCAATGAGAGATTCCCCACACTGGTTGGTTTCTGGATGAGGAAATAGAAAAAGGGAAAATCTTTGGTCCTATTGTTGAGATTGGGGTGCTATACCCCAAAATACTGGTATTCCAGGTCCTGCTTGAATGAATTCAACACAAGCTTTCTTAAAGCCAAAGAAAAACAAAGTTTATTAAAGATTGACCATACCGGGTTGACTCTTAAGGAGTCTAAACATTTGTAATGCTTGTATTCACAAGCAGGCCAGATAGATTCTCAGCTAGAAAGTCTGAGCTGAATTGAATCTGAGCACCCTCATGAAGGTGAGATGGAACTTAAATACAGAAAAAGATGGAGGGAAGCAGCCAGGTGTCCCCAAGTAGTCTGGGGTCCCAGGAATGGTAGTGACAGATCAAATCCAGGGAGGATCCTGATGGGAGTGGCTGGTAATAGGATCAAAGGGAGGAATATCAAAAGGATATTAAATAGAAGATAGGGAGTATCTGAGCTGGAAGAAATGGAAAAGGAATCCAAGGAAGCACCTTTCCAAGGCCAGACTTTCCAGAGGCCCTCTAGACAAAAGCCCGCCTGATCCATGGGGAAAAGGCCTTGGTTTGGACTTCTACTTCATCACTATTACAATAATTAATGATTAAATGTAAGAGAGAAACATTAATTTATCAAAATAGTATCTTTATGGACTCAGAATACAGTAGCAGTAAATGCTCCCGTACAAGATAGAATCTGACTGGATTCTTTTCCTCTTCAAATGTGGACCACTCTGAGAAGTGCCCAGATGATTAGTATCTAAATAAAGACACAGGTTGTGTTCACAAAGGTTGTGGCCTTCCTGGATACTGCAGAACCTTTGGGGATAACACTAGCAATATGATAGAGAGTGGTCACTTTCCCCAGGTAGATATCTTAAGAGCATTCAGAAAGTTACTTAAACAATAATAAAATAATTGAACAGTGCAAGGAAAGATTTAAGATTTTATATAATAATCACAAATCACAAAAATTAATATCTTTGTAATGTCCAATATTTATGTGGTATTAGATTTAATATGGCCTTCCTATAGATTTATCCTGAAAGGTCAATAGATGTGATTAATCAGATGATTATCTAACCTTGCTCTTAGACTAAACCTAGTTACAGACTGATTTTTAAAAATACTTTCCTTTGGGGACAGAGCCAAGATGGCAGAGTAAAAAGACAGAACTGTAGACACTCCTCTACATAGCCCCTAAAATATCTGTAAAAAATTGCTCTAAACAAATTCTAGAGCAGCAGAAGCTGCAAAATGACAGAATGAAAGAGATTTCCAGCCAAAGACAGCCTGGAAGGCTGACAGGAAAGGTCTATTGCACTGTGCATGGAGCACAGCCCAGTGTGAGCTGCAGTGTGGCAGGAACAGGACCTGGAACAGGCTTTAGGGAGCCACCAGCAGCAGCAGTTCCCAGATTGCTCAACCCACAAATGGCACAGACAGCTTCAAAGGTCAGTGAGAAAGCCTTTTCATTTGGGGGAGAAGGGAACAGGGTATGGCCACCCCAGCAGCAGACACTGCAACATCAGTGTCCATTTTTGGTGCCTCTACCCTAAAGCCCCTGGGGGAACTGAGCAACTGATCTGAATTTCAGCCCTGAGCCCAGGCCCTGGGGTGAGGAGGAGCACTGGCAGTGGAGTTAGAGACAGTTGTGGAGAGGGAATTCTGTTCACAGGTTCTGGGCAAAAAAGTTTTTGATTGCCTCCAGACCAGTGCACAGGCCAAGAGAGGAGTTAATTCCTCTCCCCTGATTGTGTCACCTTGGAGGAACTGAGAACTTATAGGTCCCTAGAGTATACCCTCCTCTTGACAAAGGACTCAAAAGTCAAGTAACTGATTGGGAAAATGTTGAAAAAAGGGAAAAAACAGACTATAGAAGGTTACTTTCTTGGTGAGCAAGTATTTTCTTCCATCCTTTTGGGTGAGAAAGCACTAAGCATACCATCAGAGAAAGTCAAGACTTCTGCATCCAAAACCTCCAAAATAAATATGCAATGGTCTCAGGCCACGGAAGAGCTCAAAAAGGATTTTGAAAATCAAGTAAGAGAGGGGGAGGAAAAATTGGGAAGAGAAATGAGAGAGATGCAAGAAAATCACGAAGAGCAAGTCAACAGCTTGCTAAAGGGGACCCCCACAATACTGGAGAAAAAAAAACTTTTAAAAATAGGTTAACTCAACTGGCAAAAGAGGTCCAAAGAGCCAATGAGGAGAATGCTTTAAAAAGCAGAATTAGCCAAATAGAAAAGGAGGTTCAGTAACTCATTGAAGAAAATAACTCTTTAGAAATTAGAATGGAGCAGATGGGAGTTAATGACTTTATGAGAAACCAAGAAATTAAAAAACCAAAGGAATGAAAAAATGGAAGATAATATGAAATATCTCATTGGAAAAATAACTGAACTGGAAAATAGATCCAGGAGAGACAATTTAAAAATTATGGGACTATCTGAAAGTGGTGATCAAAAAAGAGCCTAGACATCATCTTTCATGAAATTATCAAGGAAAACCACTCTGATATTCTAGAACCAGGGGGCAAAATAAATATTGAAAGAATCCACCATTCACCTCCTGAAAGAGACCCAAAAGAGAAACTCCTAAGAACATTGTAAACAAATTTCAGAGTTTCCAGGTCAAGGAGAAAATATTACAAGAAGCTAGAAAGAAACAATTTGGGTATTGTGGAAATACAATCAGGATAACACAAGATCTAGCAGCTTCTACATTAAGGGATTGAAGAGCTTGGAATATGATATTCCAGAAGTCAAAGGAAGTAGGAATAAAACCAAGAATCACCTACCCAGCAAAACTGAGTATAATACTTCAGGGGAAAAAGTGGTCATTCATTGAAATAGAGGACTTTCAACCATTCTGGATGAAAAAACCAGAACTGAATAGAAAATTTGACTTTCAGTTACAAGAATCAAGAGAAGCATGAAAGGGTGCACAGGAAAGAGAAATAGTAAGGGACTTGTTAAAGTTAAACTGTTTACTTTCCTACATGGAAAGATGATATTTATAGTTCTTGAGACTCTTCTCAGTATTTGGGTAGTTGGAGGGATTATGCACACACACACACACACACACACACACACACACACACATGCACACACACACAAATAGAGCACAGGGTGAGTTGGATAAGAATGTATGATATCTAAAAAAATAAAATTAAGGGGTGAGAGAGGAATATAGTAGGAGAAGAAAGGGAAAAATGGAATGGGGCAAATTATCTCTCATAAAAGAGGCAATAAAAAGCTTTTCCAATGGAACAAAAAAGGGAGGAGGTGAGAGAGAAAAAGTGAAGCTTACTCTCTTCACATTTGTCTTAAGGAAGGAATAACACATACACTCAAATTGGTATGAAAATCTATCTTACACTACAGGAAAGTATGGGAGAAGGGGACAAATGGGGTGGGGGAATGACAGAAGGGAGCGCCGATGGGAGGGAGTAATTGGAAGTAAACACTTATGGAGAGGGACAAAGTCAAAAGAGAGAACAGAATAAATGGGGGGCAGGATAGAATGGAGGGAATAGTTTTACACAACATGACTATTATGGAAGTCTTTTGCAAAACTACACATATATGGGCTATGTCAAATTGGGCTATGTCTCATTTGGGATGTGTAAGGAGGGAAGAAGGGAGAGAAGTTAGAACTCAAAGTTTTAGGAATGAACATTGAGAATTGTTTTTGCATACAACTGGGAAAAAAGAAATACAGGTAATGGGATATGCAAATCTATCTTGCTCTTCAAAAAAAGAGAGAAGATGGGGATAAGGAAAGGGAGGAGTGTGATAGAAGGGCAGTGTATTGAGGGAAGTGGTAATCAGAATGCAAGACATTATGGAATGGGAGGTGGGAAGAGATGGAGAGAAAATTTGGAACTCAAAATTCTGTGGAAATGAATGTTGAAAACTAAAAATAAATAAACATTTAAAAAACAATTTTCCTTTGCATTTTCTAGTTCTCAATTAAACTCAAATCACTACATTTTAACCAACCAAACATTAAGACTAGATCCTGAAATCTTAAAATACTGAAACCCTGACTCTGCTGCTAATCTGCTACTAATTACTATTTTTATATGTCTTTTAACAGCTAAATCCATAACTCAGAATAATTAAAGAAGAATCAAGATTTCTAACAATATTTCCCATACAATAAATCATCAAATCAATGTTAGGCATTCTCTTTCTACACATTACAAATCACATGTAACTGTGGTAAGATTTGTTAAAACCACACAATTGGCAAGTTTCTTGATATAGCACAATAATGATAAATAAATAAATTTCACTTAAAATGAGAGCATAGAAAATTCGCTTACACCTGGACTTATTTTCCAGATGTTATCCTACAGAATGTCACTTTAAAATTTCAGTTATCTGGTATTAACTTTTATATAAGCCTATTGATTACAAACACTTTATACAATGGAATTCACTATTTCCAGTTAATCTACTGCCAAAGATTTTAAAATGATGGTATATAAAAAGAGGGGCTTAAAGCACATGATGTTTTCCATTTTAATTCCTACCAGCCCTCTAAAACTTTGTCTACTGACTTTGAAATTATGCTACAAAATTCTCTTTCTTGTTATTTACTTAAAACACAGTCCAGCTTCCTCCCAACCTCTCAACATGCTTACACTACCTGAAGCCGGCGCAAGGGCTAGAGCAACTGTCCAGGGACAGGAGGGGCTTGGAGCATGTTGGTCTGTTGCTGCTCTATGCAGGGTATGTCCCTCACCTGTACCCAAACCTTCTTATCTACCTTCAAGACTTTTGCTCAAGCCTATATTTCTCTTTCTAAATCTTTCCAACCATTACTTAGACTACCTCACCTTCCTTTACATTTCACCCACATCCCAGCCTGCACATATTATTATTAATCCAGTGTTTTACTAAAGCCCTGCTTTCCCAATCTGTGGAAGTAATTTCTACCTAAGGGATTCTCTTCATTAATCTTCATGTCACAAAATTCAGGTGTTCTCTAGAGATCAAAGAGATCCAAATCTCTCATTCTCCTAGAAGGATATAGAAGCCCTCACTGTCTGTTTCTAGTTCCAACATAGGAATAAGTTTGTGATATAAATCCTTAAAAGAAATCCATTAACATGTTTTAGTGATTAAAAACCTTTTAGGAGACATGCAGTGGCCTGTGTTCCCACTGAAAAACAAGAGTATTAATAATCACAAAAGGCTTGACTGCCTACTTGAAACAGTTTTCCAAATCAAAAACCACACTTACCCTCCTCTTTGTTTCACTGCTCTTCACCTTTTGGAACTGGAAGAGAATCAATACTCAATAATTTAGGGATCAATGGAACTCTATTTCTCTTACAATCTTCATCAACATTATCTGTTTAAAAAAAGCTTTTACATTTTAGAGTAATTATTGAAATTCTAAATGATTGTATTTAAGCTATGATATAAAAGCCCTGATCATTGTCTTACAAGACAAATAAAATTATTTTGGGGGTTTTAAATACATTACCCTAGTGCCTGATATATTTTTTGGGATGTAAGTCAAAGACAGTTCTCTAGATTTAAGCACCCTAAAGTAGGTGGGAGTGGGTCATTAATTAACCTCACTTAACATGATGGGCTTGCTCCTAAAGATCAGTCCTAGTTGGTTACAGCAGAGCCCATAGACTGCTTGGTCTGTGATGTTATCAGCTTGGAGCTGCAAGTTAAGAACTTACCAAAGGGAAAAAAAAACACTTGCCATTTTGGCTCAGATAGGAAGATCCCTTCTTTGATTCCACATCCCAAATTAACTCCTGGCAGAGATGCACTCTGTTTTTTTCAGTTGTTACTTAGCAACTAATCTTAGAAAACCTCACACAAATGGAGGAGAGCCTTAGTGCCCTAGAAAGTGAAAAGTTGAGATTAAAAACTACTCTTTTTTCCTAGCTTTAATATCTCCCTCAATTTACTCACTTTACCTAACAGCAAAAATCCTTTTGACACATCTCTGCCTGAAAAGGCTAAGAGTAGGTCCTCTCAAGCACCTCTTGGGCAGCCTTACACACCTGGACATGTTTACTTTAAGAGACTTTACACACACACACACACACACACACACACACACACACACACACACACACACAGCTTAGTTTATATGTAATCCCCAAACTTGAAAGCAAGCCTTGTAGCTTTAGAGACTGTTTCACAGAGTATTGGCCTATATTTTACTATATGATACCCTACTCCTGCAAAAAATTCAGAATACATTGCTAGTACTTTGGGGTTTACCAGGAATTGGTTTCATAAGCTTAATATCCAGAACACCCCAACTTTCCCAGGTAGCCCTTATTGTGAACATGAACTTTCTCTCTCTGATCCCCATATAAAGTACTTCAGGGGACCTTTTTCAAGTAGACTCATCTGACTTGATGCCTCCCTGTGAGAGGGAAAATTAGAAAAAAGCTGTTGCACAAACACAAAAAAACACACAGAGAGACACATATATGCTCACCTGGATAAAACTTATTACTAGTAAAAGATAGAGTATGATGAGAACCAGAGTCCTAACACAGAACTCTCCTTGTGGATAATCTCTCCCCATGGGCCCAGGTGAGGGGACCTCCTTGTTAAGAATTTAGAGTGAAAAGCTTTGGTGCCTTCTTTAATTAGCCATAATTGTGACATTTAAAAGGTTTGAGAGATATAGTTTCTGGGTAATTTAGTCATTTTATGAATAAGGCCATCAGGTTATTTGTAAAAGGACAGTTATTTGGTGATCTCTCTTACACTAAAGACTCCTAATGGTGGTGGAGTCACAATTTATACACCCTTTGAAGAGGAGGTGTTCCCAAGGGGTGGCAATCAACAAGTAATGGTTAACACAACAGCAGATGTTGGTTGTATTAAAATAAAGGTCTTGGGTTAAGTGACTTAGGTCACCCAAATATTGGTTAATTTCCTTATCACCTGTCTTGATAAGGTGGAGAATCAACCTTTCCCCAGGCCTGTCTGAGGAAACACAGGGAGCTGGAATACACCCATTAGCCCACACTTAGAATTTCTTTTAGTGTTTGATTAGATCTTGGCCTGGGTATGATTTCCCCCACTGGTTGGTTTCTGGATAAAAAAGTAGAAAAGAGAAAAAAAAAAACTTTGGTTATAATGTAATATTTATTAAATATAAAAGAAAAATTCATTTCTCACAACCTTCCTGGAGAAACAAACACAAAACTCTTGAAAATCAGTCAATAGAAAATCAGAGCACCTCAGATATCACTAAATGTGACAGATGTTTCATCATCCATTTTTTTTGTCCCTAAGGATTCATGTTTACTATAGTTGGTGCCCAAACATAATTCTTCTCAACCAAGAAATCCAACACAAATGATGCCCCTAGTTCCCCAGCACAGCTCAGCCTAGACCAGTCAGCTTGTTAGGGTTCTCTACTCTGGAACACAAAGACATACATGCATAGTGTCAGTAGGGACACTGAAGGACATGATAGGGGAGGTGGGGTAATAAATGACAGTAACTCTTATCTCTGAACTTTTCTAAGGACATGGCCCCAGAGGACAGAAAGAGAAGTGTAAGAGTGAAAGAGACAGAGACAAAGACAGAGACAGAGATAAAGGAGAAGAAATATAGAGATAGACACAGATTAAGAGAGACAGACAGAAATAGAGACAAAGCCAGAGACATAAAGAAAAAACTGAGGCATCCAGTGACATAGACAAGAAAAAAGCAGAGACACACAGGGAGACACAAAGACAGAGAGGCAGAGAAAGGCAGATAAAGAAACAGAAACATAATTTAAAAGACTATTTCCTCTCTTTAGCTTTGTAAGACTATCAAAGAAATGAAACATGATTTTCAGGAGCAAAGAAAGAGGAAGGTGGGGGTTTTGTGGCAGGGGCTTCCATGTTTGCCATTTCTTTAAAAAGAAAATACATTTTAAAATCCACTCAGTGAAAATGAATTCCTCTATACTGAGAGGCACTTACTGATAATTTCCTACAATCTTTGTTTCCTGCAATCTTTGTTTTGTAAAAAGTACTGCTTTGGTGACTTTGCTGACTTTCACTGCATACAGAAGCAGAAAGCTTCCAATCATCAGGTCCCCATTTCTGCTGAGGCTGGGGCTGATTTTGTGGAAGCAGATGGGCTCCTCTGTCCTGCACGCAGGAGCAGGGTCAAGAGCAGTGTAGGAAGAAGCCAGAGAGTATCCCTCTGAATGTGAAGCACCATCTCCTTGAACATCAGCCAAAGCTCCAAATCTGGGAGGAGCCAAGGAGCTGCCTGGACCAGAGTAAAGCCAACTGCTTGGGTCATTGACTGATGGGGAACTGTCCAGCAACAGAAATGGTGCTGATGTCCAATCTTGAGTCCTCTGTTTCTGTCTGAGAAAACAAAAAGGAATGTGAGTAACGCCCTTGTCCAGAACAAGGACAATGATCTAAGACCAAGGGCTAAATTCATAAGGCTTTCCTTGATGTTTGACAGAACTGTCTTTCAGTAGCCTCCTGGTTACTTCATAGGAAAGTTTCCCTCCTCTTGAACTCCAGTCTCCAAAGGGAAATCTGCGTCTATTGGGAAAGTTAAAGAATGCCCCTGCCTGGAGCACCTCCAGCTGTGTCTCTGCATCCAAGGGAAAAACAGCAATCAAATAACATGTTTTCCCTTCTCCCTGACTGTCCCCAGCAGAGCTCAAGAGATGACTGAAAACGGGATTTCAGTGATGCCTTTTCAACTAAAGATACTTGTATATTCCTGGATCTGCGCAAGACTATATAGGGCCTTGATGCTGTGGCCTGCCCCTGTTGTAACTTCAGTGAGGACACTCTGGGAGGGATGATGGCTCTCCCTGTTTCAGATAGCATTCCATGTGAACAGAAAGCAGCAAAAATTCTCAGATCAGGCAGCAAAGCTGTGAGCTGACCAGTCATGGCTGTTACTGTTTCATGGTGTTGTGTGAGGATTGTCACAAAAGAATTCAGACTCAGACTATCTCAGATCCAAGCAAAAGCAATTATTGACAGTGATACTTTCAGGAATGGACTGTGTTCCAAGTGGAACTGACAACTTCAGTAAGATAAGACAGGCAATTTTATTGTGTAATGATTCTGATTACACAACAGAAGTTATGTGCATTAAAAAGGCAGAAAGTGTTTGTTAAGAGATTAGGTAATTGAGTAGATGTCCCAACCTCATTGGAACTGTATAGGAGATTATCCACAATGCATATGGAAAAGCCCAAACGGGAGTTGGGACATTGATACAATATTGATATTGATACAACATTGATATATGATATTATAATATTATATGTTATATTATAATATAATAATATAATGACATTATAATACTCCTCTCTACCTCATAAATTCACCTAAAGGACACTGTTTTCTATTATTGCACAGGTGCCTACTCTGGGAAAGTTCCTTCTATAATTTTTGTGTCAACTTCCTACTCAGGCTACTGGCAGTAATACTTTCTGATTGGCTGGCTATTGTGATCCTAAAATTGAATGGATGTTTTTGTGTTTGAGTGGTGGACACACCTGCTATTTACATAACAAATTTAAGGGTCTGAGGGCAGGAACTAGATAGAGGCAATGGTTGGGAATCCATCATAAGGATACAATGTCTCTTCTAATAGAACATGAATATTCATGGCCATACCTGATGTTCTATTGAAGAAGTGAGATGAGTATGGGTAAGTTAGGTTACTGAGCTCCAGGGAGAGGTAGTGGCTAGGGTCATTGGGTCTACTATTCAGTGAGGCCTATGGCTGAGTCTGGGGCTCTGAGTTGTGGTTAAAGCCAAATTATTTAGTTAAATCAGGGCATACTGTTCAGTGAAGCCATTAAGGAACTTTGAATATTGGAGGTAGGGGCAGCTTTGTTAGGATTCCATCAATGGCTGGAGTGTCTACAAGGTTGCATGAATCAGAGGTCATAGGTACCAGGGCCCTTGTACCCCAAATACAGGGAAATCACTTTCAAAATTCTGTCCTTTGACATGCTCATAAATCTCATCTCTCACCATGCTCAGGATAATAGAAGCTTAGAGATGGAGTTTTCCTAATTCAGTTTGTACCAAACAGATATCCCTTTGTCAATAACAAGCATTGGAGATACCTCAGTTTTCTTTCTGATGCCATGTATTTTTCTCCCAAGACCATACACAGACTCTTGGAATTCAGAGCTGAGTGGAACTTAAAGGCAGTTTAACATCCCTACCCTCATTTTAAAGTTAAGGAGAACAAGGCTAATAGACATAATGTGATTTGCCTAAATTTACATAGTAAGTAGCAAAAGAATGATGCAAATCTAGGGCATCTGACCCCAAGCCCAGAGCTTCCCCACTAGGAGTGGAAGTACACAACTTTTTCTAGTAACAACTTTCCCCTCAGGAGCTACATCCATTTCTGATGCTCCATGCCAGGAGAGTTGCCTCAAAAACCACTGGATCATACCAACCAGGCGGCTATGAACGTGATGGTGTAATATCGAATTGTAAAACATAATAGACTCTCCACGTGGAAGAGAGAGCCAAAACATTTATTTGAACACCAGAAAGCTGAATCCCAACAACAGAAAAGCAAATCCATCAAGGCAACAAAGAAATTTATACACAATAACAATGCATAGGGCACAATCAATCCCAAGCCATCCCCCTGCTAGGGCCTTCCCACAAATGAACACTCACAGCTTGAGTCCTGCTTCCTTTGTCTCCCTCAGCTCTAACTGCTCTGACCAACTTCTCTCAGTTCTGCTCCACCCTTCCTGCTCCACCCATTTGGCAAGCTCCTCCCACCAGACTCATATGACTCAGGCTTCCATGTGAATCATATCCCTCATTCTATTTTACCAAGGACTGTACCAACAGTTGCTTTGGTTCAGGCAGTGTATGATTTCCCTCAGTATCTATGTTTGCTATAGATTCATATAGAACAGAAATGCCACTTTTGCTTGTTTTAGATTTAATTTGAATATGTCCTTTCCATTTAATTATACTAGCTTCTTGTGCATGTCCAATTCTTTCAGAAGCTGGAGTACTCATTACCCAGGTCCTAATTAGGATTCCAGCCCTTAGTATTACTTCATAGTCCAGAATCAGTTGTTCAGTTTCTAACAAAGCTCAATATACAGTTAACAACTACTTTGGCCAAAGGAGTATATTGAACTCCAGATGAAAGGAGTTTCCTAGACCAAAATCCTAGGGTGTGCATACTTTGCATACTCATCTTGTAGAGTCACTTGTAATTGGAGGTGTGGAGTGTAATGGCAAGCAAAGCAGGATTTTTTGCTGTTTTTCTGGATTGAGTTTTAGCCTGGCCAGTTGCCCATAAACACCAGCCTCATGAGGATTGAGTCTTGTTGAGCTTCTTGATATTGAAGAAGTCTTGCAGAAACTTCTGGATTCTGGAAGATTCAAGTGGAATCACTCACCAGGACAATTTCAGGAATCTGTGATTTATCTAGCTTGGCATCTCTTAAGACTTTTTCCACAGGTTCCAGTGTGCCACGGAATAGATCAGCATTCTGCTCTTTGAAATGGACTTGGGTGATTGATGTATAGAAATTGATACCTTCATAGAGGGAGTCATTCTTGATAGGAACCTGGGTACTAGAAAAGAGGGGGTGTTTTGCACTCTCACAAGCAGTGCAAAGATGGAGAACAACTCTCTTGTTCTCATTGATGTCTTGTAATGCTAATGTAATATTCACAGCACCCAAGGAAGCCATGAATGTCAAGGCACAATTCAGAATCACAAAATACCACAGACTCTCCAAGTGGAAGGCAGAACCAAAACATTTATTCAGATGCAAATAAATCACAGCAACAAAAATCTATATACAATAACAATGCAGAGGACAGCACCATCTCCAAGACTTCCACCTGCTAGGATTCTCACAAACCAGGTCCATTACATTCATCACAAGCAGGCTCTCCTAAACAAAATCACAAACAATCAGAAAATCACTCTTGCTACCCAGGAGCCTGCATCCTTACTAGCTCTGACTGCTCTCAAGACTAACTTCCTCTCAGTTCTTCTCTAGCTCAGCCTCTTCCTACTCCATCCATTCAGAAAACTCCTCCCACCACAGGCTCCATATGACTTAATGGGCCTATTAATGAATAGGAAAGATTTTCCAATTCAAATTACCATTACACTCGGCCTCAAGATCTTTCATATTCATTACATAGATTGGTGGGGTAACTGGGGTCAACAGAACTTTACAACAATATAATAGGGATCACACAAAATGAGCATATAAAACAATATCAGGGTGTGGTTTGAGCACAAGCACCCTGTCATTTGCCCCTTCAACGAATGGGGCCCAAAATCTTAGGGTAAAAACTGAAGGTCTCCTAATCCATAGCTACTTCTTGCTGAGATGGGACATAGAGCTGTTCCTGCCCCAACAGGTCCAATTTGAGAGATCAGTTCTTCAGCTAGCATCTGGAGTTTGGTCTACTTCAGGTCCAGAGAGGACACAGCACCATCATGGATAGAGGGTGACATCAGGCTTAAGTGATCAGGCATCCACAGGGGTGGGTATCAAGCCTGCAGAAAACAAATCTGACAAATAAAGTGAATAGACAAAAAGCGAAAAAGAAACAAGGAGATAGTAAGTAGAAACACGGTAGATATAGGGTCAGCCATGCTTCTGGAGTCCATGAGCCCATTATCATAACCTCATTCACTATTGTTTACTGTTTTCCAATTTGCAGTCCCAGGGACATCATTATGGCTAGAGGTTGGGCCTGGCCAACCCCCCATTCTCCCTGCAGGTGTGCTGAACCTGGATGCAATGTTTCAGAATGATCTGCAGGGGCAGCTCCTAGCTCCCTGCACAGTCCAAAATCAAGCCTCTTTCCTAGATACATTTTATAGAGTTCATTAATTGGAATGTCATGTATTCTTCTAAAATCTACCCCTGTTCTTAACAGAGTGGCAAATACCTTTTTTCTTGTTTATCCATTCTGACCCTGGATCCATTGGTTATTCACCCTTCTCTCTCAAGAAAATCTATCTTTTTCACTAATTCTCACCATCCAAGATTCTCACATCTTTTGGGTGAACCAGCTCAAAACATCTGTGAACTCCTGCTGACCAAAATCCTCAGTTATCTCCCCAAACACTGTGGGGGGCCCTGATTCCCCTGCATCCATCTTAGTAATGGCCAAACCTCAACCTCCTCACTTGTTTCATTTTCCTCCCACACATCCTCCCCTCCCGTGTTTAGGCTCCAATCAAGCCCAGGATATGCAAGGGCTGCATTTGCTTTTCTATTGTCAACTTTTAGCCTTCTGTGAGACAAACCAACAGCCCTGTCTTTGACCATCCGAAACTCTCCAGCTTCCTCTCCCAAAGGACAATCTGAACACTGCAGGACAAAAAGCCTCTCCTGCAAACCAGCCAACTCTCTTTGTATCTGAGCCTTCTCCTCCAGAAGCCCATCTCCACATTTACATACAATTTGAGTCAAAAATGGCTTTTTCTTTTCCAAGTCTCACTGACCCTCACTGTGCCCTTGCTTATAAGGCTCTAGCCAGCCATCTTCTGGGGCATGAGACCTTCCTCCAGCCAGAGCTTAGCAAGGCCCAGCCTTTCCTACATACCCCGGTCATTTCTTTTCCTGGTTCCACTATTGTTCCCTGCAAACATCTTTCTAGTGGGTTCTCCTTTGTGTAGCCTTGGT
The DNA here is from genome assembly GCA_028533205.1 of Lagorchestes hirsutus. Classification (NCBI taxonomy): domain Eukaryota; kingdom Metazoa; phylum Chordata; class Mammalia; order Diprotodontia; family Macropodidae; genus Lagorchestes; species Lagorchestes hirsutus. Next base: position 2,871,496 of record CM052673.1, read on the forward strand.
TCCCAGTCTTCACAAAGTCCTGTGCCTTTAACCCATTCTCTTTCTAGGGAAGAACAAAAATCTTCCCACCCTGGGAAATCCATTTTTTCCTCTATCTCCTCTGCCCGTCTGTCTCCAAAGAGTGGTCTGATACCAGTGCAATATTCACAGCACCCAAGAAAGCCATGAATATCAAGGAACAATTCAGAATTGCAAAATACCACAGACTTTCCATGTGGAAGGCAGAACCAAAACATTTATTCAGATGCAAATCCATTACAGCAACAAAAATCTATACACAATAACAATGCAGAGGACAGCCTTCCCCCTGCTAGACTTCTCACAAACCATGTACGTTACCTTGTGGGATGGCTCAGGCCCCTACATAAATCAATTACTCAGAGACCTCTCAAAGTGATGACAGAAAAGAGATTTATTCGATTCTCGAGAAGCAGGGCTAACCTGTAGGAGTAGGAAAGCCGAAGACAAAGAAAAGGGCAGTGATTTATATAGACCCTAACGCAAGTCCCTCCTCCCCCCACTGACCATTATCCTCATTAGCTGAGAATATGATCTTACATTCTAGACACGAAATCTAGCCAATCCTTTTTGAAATGAAGACATAGAGGAATTATATGAGTTTTGTCCAATCATTGAGACCCTAATACACTATACAGTTTTATATCCTTATATGGAACTATTCTATTCTAAAAATATTGTAACCTGGAGCCTTTTGGCCTTACCTCACCCCTGGGAGAAGAATTACAATCTGAGAAGTCTTCACTAAACCTATGCCACTCATTACATTCATCACAAGCAGGTTCTCTTAAACAAAATCACAGTCACAAAGTCACTCACACGACCTAGGAGCCTGCATCCTTACTAGCTCTGACAGCTCTCAAGACTACTTTTCTCTCAGCTCTACTCTAGCTCTGCCTCTTCCTACTCCATCCATTCAGAAAACTCCTCCCACCACAGGCTCCATATGACTTAATGGACCTATTAATGAATAGGAAAGATTTTCTAATTCAAATTACCATTACATGTCCTTCTTGTGCTTTTGCTTGAACTTGGCAATGAAATGGTTGGCCATTCAGTTTTTGAAGTCCTCCCCACGCAGGTGGTTGCCCCCAGATGTGAATTTAACCTCAAAGATCCCATCTTCAATGGAATGGAGACATGGAAGATACCCTCCAAGGTCAAAGGTCAACACATTTCTCTGGGCACCGATCTTTTTGTCCAAGCCATAAGCAAAAGCAGCAGCAGTTGGCTCATTGATGCTTCAGGGCACATTGAGACCAGTGATGGTTCCAGCAACTCTGGTGACCTGTTATTAGGAATTGTTGAAATAGGCTGGTACTGTGACCACAGCATTTGTGACAGTCTTCCCAAGGTAAGCTTCAGCAATTTCTTTCATCTTGGTCAAGACCATAGAAAATACTTCTTCTGGATAGAAACTTTTGGTCTCCACTTGGACCGTAGGTCTGTCTGCATCATTCAGCATCATAAAGGGCCAGTGCCTCATGTCTGATTGTACAACTACATCATCAAATCTGTGACCAATCAGACGTTTGGCATCAAAAACGGTGTCGGTGGAGTTCATTGCAACTTGATTCTTTGCAACATCACCAATTAAAAGTTCTGCTTTGGTGAAGGCAACATAGCTTGAGGATGTACTGTTTCCTTGGTCATTAGCAGTGATCTCCACTTTCCTATGTTGGAAGGCTCCTACATAGGAGTAAGTGGTGCCAAGATCAGTGCTAACTGTGGCTCCCTTTGATGTGGTTGCTGAGGAGTCAAGGGTCAAAGCTGATCACTGTGGAGAAAGAAGGGCTGCTGTTGTGCTGAGAAGCTTAAAAGTTGTTAAACTGAATTGAGATGATGGTGCTGGTAATGTGTATAAATATTGTGACAGCTCTGTTTAGTCTCGTTTTCCTGGAAACAGAAATTGTAGGCAGGAGCCCCTGGAACCTGTCATCAGGCAGAAGCAGGAAGAGTTTGGAGTGGAACGTCCCAGTGAACTGAGACAAGGAGCAAGTGCAGAGAGCTGCCTATGTGTGAACCCAGGCAAGGTCTGGGAGTAGTCAGCCCATGGAGGAGGAGCCATGGGTTTTGGAAGTCAGCTTCCAGTCAAGATGAGAGTGAACTTTACTTGGACACTGTGTATTGATTAAGGAGATTGTCCTTACAGTGACAAGGGTGGATGGTGTGGTATTTTCTGCTATCTGTTAAGGATGTGTCTTGCTAGAGAAGACCCTACCCTAGGATCCCCTGACTTTGGGGATGCAATGATATATGATAGATGCCATATGACATTCTGAATGTTATGGGATACATATATGTATTAGATGATGTGTCTTTTTTTTTAATTTTTATTTTAATTTAGCATTTAACATTCATTTTCACAAAATTTTGGGTTACAAATTTTCTCCCCTTTTTATCCCCTCCCCCCCAACACCAAGCATTCTAATTGCCCCTGTGTCCTATCTGCTCTC
>CM052673.1:2874469-2910706 GCA_028533205.1 Lagorchestes hirsutus
TCCGGAACAGAAATCTCCCTCGCTCCACTGTGCTGTGGCCCCACTGCTCCAGAATTCGCTGTGAGCTACTCTATACACATGTTATATGGATTGTGGGTTCGGACCTATGTGTATCTGCGTCTTTCTACTCCGCCATCTTGGCCTCCTCTAGATAATGTGTCTTGTTTAAGGATGTGGCTATGAATGTTATGCTTTACTTTATTGAAGAATGTTTGGCTTATTGCTAAATAGAGAATTCATTATACTATGCAATTAGATCTTAAAATTATTCACAGCAGCAGTTCTTAGGTGTGCTGCCATAATTGGCACTATAGGAGGTTTCAGGGAAGATGGTGGAACAAGAGAGAAAATTACCTGCCTTTCTTGAATTCTGGCACAAGTAATTTAAAATAAAAATCAGTATAAGGCCGTTTTTCAACATAAGACAACTTGAGAACAGTTCAGGAAAGATCTGAAGTCCCAAGATGGTGGTCTAGCCTGAATTAGATGCACATACATTTGGGTATGGACCATTCCTAAAAAAAAAAATGCCCCTGTGTAAGTCACAGCTTCAGGAACTTTTGGTCTTGAATAGTGTAGAAGTCACACAGTTGACCAAGGGAATGTTGCAGAGCCCTCATCTGGGGGTGAACATGGCTCTTTGTGCAATGACTAAATGAAGTCTCTGGCTGTGACTGTGGACAAGAATGACCAAGCACTTGTTGGAAAGTGGGGTTATAGAGGGTAAGAGGCTCTTCTGGCTAAGATTAGTTGAAGGAAAATGAAGCGCCAAGTTTTGGTTCCAGAGCAGAGTGATGAGTTAAAGTTTGCAACAGGGAGAAGGAAGACAAAGAGTGAGCACATTATTAGTGACAGCATTTCAGGGTGCTCTGTTCACGTCTCAGGAGTAGAGAGAAAGACTTGACGTCAGGCCCCCAGATAGAACCCAGAAAATAGAAGCATGAAAAATCTGGAGCTGGACACATTATTCCCTACACCTCAGGACTAGAGCCCTACTCCAACACAAAATTAACAGCCAAGAAACAAGCTGCTTAAATTGAATAAGGAAAAGAGAAAAATCCCTGCCTCTGATAGCTGCTATCATGATAAGGAAAATTTGGGTTCAGACTTAAAAAAAGATAATGAAGTAAAATAGCTGCTTCTACTTTAAAGAAAAAGTGAAATACCCCAAAATTCTTGGAAGAGCTTCAAAAGGTCTTTAAATTTCTTTTTTTAAAAATAAATTTATTTTGAATTTTCAACATTTACTTTTATAAGATTTTTTGTTCCAATTTTTTCTCCTCTCCTCTTTCCCCTTACCCCTTCCTAACCCAGAGAATAATCTGATATAGGCTATACATGTACAATCATATTAAACATATTTCCACATTAGTTGTGTTGTGAAAAAAGAAACAGAACAAAAGGGAAAAACCACCAAAACACTCCCCCCCAAAAGTGAAAAGAATATGCTTCAATCTGCATTCAGACTCCATAGTTCTTTCTCTGGATGTGGATAATATTTCCATCATGAGTCTTTTGAAATCATTTTGGATCACTGTATTGCTGAGGAGAGCTAAGTCATCAATAATAGTTGATCATTGCACAGTGTTACCATTACTGTGTATACAATATTCTGGTTCTGCTGACTTCAGTTACTTCACTCAGTATCCATTTGTGTAAGTTCTTTCAGGTTTTTCTGAAATCCACTTGTTCATCATTTGTTATAGCACAAGAGTATTCCATTATATTCATATACCGTAACTTGTTCAGCCAGTCTCCTGTTGATGGTCATTCCTTCAATTTCCAATTCTTTGCCACCACGAAAAGAGATGTTATAAATATTTTTGTACATGTGGATCCTTTTCCTTTTTTATAATATTTTTGGGATGCTGATTTAATTGTGATATTGCTGGATCAAAAGGTATACAGAGTTTGGTTGCCCTTTGGGCATAGTTCCAAGTTGCTCTGCAGAATGGTTGGATCACTTCACAACTCCACCAACAATTTATCAGTGTCCTGATTTTCACACATCTTCTCCCACATTTATCATTTTCCTTTTCTGTCATATTAGCCAATCTGATATGTCTCAAGGTGTACCTCAGAGTTGTTTTAATTTGCCTTTCTCTAATCAGTAGTGATTCAGAGCAGTTTTTCTTCATCTGAAAACTGCTTGTTCATATCCTTTGACCATTTATCATTTGGGGTGCTTTTTATAATCTTTTTCAGAACTTTCTGTTTAGCCACTTTTAAAGGATTCTCAAACTCTATGTTGCCATTTGGACTCACACATATTTTAGTAAATAAAGTAATTTTTAAAGTAGCTCAGGGGATCATCACTGTTATTTTAAATGATATATGTTCAGCATGGATTAGATTAATTTGTACAGAGGGACTTGATAGATAGTACTTGCCTAGATCGCTATATTCTGACAAAGAATGACAAGTTTAGCATCAGTTGGTTCCAGCTATGTGGTTCTACATAATTCTGAAGATTGTGGAATTTGTTGAATAACAATAAAATGGAGTGTCCCAAAATAATTTCTAGGACAGCATTCCCAGGTGTATTTCATAGATCTTGCATGTAAATTGAAATTCCATGGGAAATATTAAGGTTCATAATATTTTTCAAAAATATTGAATAGTAAATTATGTATTTTTGAAAAGTACTTATTGCATATCATAATTTTATATAAATATAAGCTTAATTTCCTTTCTCTTTTTCCACCTTGATCTTAAGAGGATTCTTCTAGACTTCCTCTTTCTTGCTCAGCTTTACTCCTCCCGTCCCAAGTATTTCTGAGTTCCAGCAATATATTTCAGACCAAAACCTATTCCATGGCCACATAAATTTGCTAAGTACTGTCTGAGAGACCAGCTTTGTTATTTTCAGAATCATTTCAAAACATTTCATTCCTTGGCATTTAATGAAAAGATAATTTAGTTCTATGATCTAGTCTAAAATATATTCTACTTTGTTGCCATTCATCTGGAACCTTTTTTGGCAAAGTATTTGTCCCTCTTTCCCATTACCTCAACTTGTTCTTACAAGGTACAAGGGGGCAATTTTTTAAATAAAGTTGATGCAGAGACATGAAGTAACTTACCCAAGGTCACAGAGTGGCTTAGTTATGGAGCTTGGAATTAAACCAAAAAAGTAACATCTGATTAAATGTTGGTCATTGTCCACAAGTCATATTTTTGTGAAGTAGCTGAAATGCTTTCTGGTGTTATAAAAATATCAATTACAAGAAAATTGTTTTGTTCTAAGAATAAATGACTATATTGTAACCTTTCTTTAGTCAGAAGTCTTGGGCTGGGTCTAGATAGTGTATCTAGGTCCAGTGTTATTGGAAAGTTCCATTGGTCTGATACACAGAAGTTACCCCCATAGAGCTCTATGTTTGATGAGGAACCTGGGAGCATTGGATCCAACAGCCTTTTTCCTACAGCCAATCAGCTAAACTATATATTCTTCATGGGAGAGACGAGTTTGTACATGAAAAACACTGATTTGGACACCATTAATTTATGTCTATGACCTCAGTTTGGAAAATGGATGTGAACAGGGTAACCGTTTACAGTTGTGACATACGATAAAGATCAAATTTGTAGGCTTAATACTTCTGAGCAGAAGCAAAGATAAAGTTGTAGAATGAACTTTTGAGTCAATGTTAGCATGACTTCAGGGCAAAATGCCAGGTCAACTATGTGCATTCATTTTCCCCAAGGCAGTACCTGTTAACCTGACTGTACTCATTAACAGGAGTTCTTCAAGTAAACTGCTGATCTGCATCTTTGGCAGGCATCTCTCCCTCCTTACCAGAGAGAGAAGCACCAACATCTATGTTTTCAAGGAGCGGGGAGCTCCTTAGCAGCTACCCAGAATCTCATCTGGCACAACAGCCTTCTTCCAAAAAATAGTCTCCCCAAAATAGGTTCCCTTAAATTTCAAATAAAAGATGTTGAGAAAAATAAAAATAATGCAAGAAAATCAAGAAAGCTATGAACATGAAGTCAAACAAGTGGAAAGAGATCCAAAAACTTGTAGAAGAAAGTAATTCCTTAAAAGTTAGAATTGGCAGATGGAAGATAATGTTTTCATAAAAGACCAAGAAATAATTTTAAAAAAATAAAAAAGAAAAGTTTAAGAGAATGTGAAGCACCTCTTTAGAAAAGCAAATGACTTGGGAAAGAGATCTAGATGACACAATATAAGAATTGTTGGATGACCTGATAGTTATGAAGTATATCTATATATATCTATATCTACATCTATATATATATATATGAAGAGTAGAGATACTAAAGTTCAAAAAAATCCTTTAAGAGAGTTGCACAGAAGTTTTAGAACTGTGAATAAAAGAGAAATTGACTAATAATGATCACCTGAGGGAGTTCTCAAGAGGAAAACTTACAGGACCATTGTAGCTAAGTACTGAAACTCCTAGGGCAAGGAGAAAACAACTAGAAAGAATGACTTATGTGCTGTGGAGGTATAGTCTAGATAGCACAAGAATAAGAACCTGCACCATTAAACATTAAAAAATTCAACATTAAAAGAATGAAGGGCATGAAGCATGATATTCCAGTATGGAAAGAAGTTGAATTTGGAACCAAACATTAACTTACACAGAAAATCTATGCAATCCTACGTGGGAAAAAATGGTCATTTAACAAATTAAAAGACTTTCAGCTGTGAGATCAGAGCTAAGTGGAGAATTTGACCTACAAGAATAAGGGGAAATATAATAATGTAAACATGAAAGATCAATGATAAGGGATTTAAAAAGGTTAAACCATTTTCTTCCTATATGGGAAAATGAAAACAGTAACTCTCAAGAAATTTTGTTAGTTGGATTATGATCTGAAAGAACATACATAGAAAACTATGTAGATGTATATTTATATATATATATATATACACATATATATATATATATATACACTTGTATATGTTTATAGATATATGTGTGCCTATGCATCAATGGGTGGCCTTCCCCAGGGTGGGGTAGGGAAATAGGGAGGGAGAGAGACATTCTCTTTCACAACATGACTAATGTGGAAATATGTTTAACATGATTGTATATTTATAACCTATATTAGACTGCTTGTTATCTTGGAGTGAGAGTGAACATCAAAAACTACTTTTAAATGTAATTGGACAAAAATAAAATTCTATGAAGTGCAAAAAACCTTTTGTATAATTTTAGAAGGACTACTAAGTTGTATTTGTAAGCTCATTTATTGTAATAATTTGATGATATTGATAGCAATTGTGTCCAAGCCTACTATGATAAAGGAGACTTTCATGTCACAATCCAAAGTAATTTTATGAGGCCCCAAAGGCTATTTTGGGCCAAAGATCTAAGGTGTATTTCATCTACTTGGTGCTGAAAGAACCTCATCGATTAGTGATAAGGACATAATCCTAGAGAGATGGGGTAAGTACTTCCATAATATTTTTCAACAGTCCATCATCAATCAGCGCTGAAGCTGTTGACTGTTTTCCTCAGGTTGAAATCAATTTCTCCCTAGAGGAAGAAGAAGTTTTGAATGCCATTAGGCTCCTTTTGGGTGGAAAAGAACTGGGTGCTGATTGTATTCCAGCTGAGATTTACAAAGTAGGGAGTCTATTGTTCATACAAAAGCTGGATGAAATTTCCCAGGTTATATGGCAAGAAGAGGTTATCCCCCAGGACTTCAATGATGCCTCCATTGTCCATTGCTATAAAGTAAAGGGAATAGATTGTCCTGTGGCAATCACTGAGGGGAGGTCTCCCTCTTATTCATTAGTGGCAGGATTTTTGCCAGAGTCCTTTTTAACAGACTGATCCTTCACCTGGAAGATGGTGAGAATCAGTGTGGCTTTAGGGCTGAAGAACTGTTGATTAGATGTTTGCTGCCCTACAACTCCAGGAGAAACGTCAAGAGCAGAACAGAGGTCTGTACACAATGCCTATAGACCTGACCAAGGCATTTGATACTGTCAGTCATGAAGAATTATGGAAAATTATGCCAAAATTTGGTTACCTAGAAAAGTTAGTCAATATTTGTAATCAAAAGGGATTACATAGACTATGCAATAATTTCACTTTAGGTTTGGATCTAAAGATATAATGACATGCACTAAAACAAGTTTAATAGGCAATTAAGTTTTATTACTATAAATAGTGCAAGTTAGCAAGTGTATACACATAAACAGTAGATAATAGTTAAGATAGAATAGAAAAAGAGAAAGTGTACATCGCCACTCAAGACTGAGCTCCAACATTTTGGCACGACTGGGGAGGCTGAAGAGGGTAGAGGGAAGAAGCAGCTGGCAAAGAACCTAAGTGGGAGAGCAGAAGCAGGCATGCCCACTTCAGTAAAGGCCTCCAAAGGTCTTTCTCCCACTCAGTCCCTTTATACATGTAACTTCAAGGAAAAGATGACTATTAGAACAAAAAAGGTATTCTGGTCAAAAGTTCCAGCTGTTGACTTTGATGTATGTGCCCAAGGACTGGCCCTGTGCTTGAGCACAGACACTTCCTCCTCTAAGGAGTTTTATGACTCTTAAGATACATGGTTACATGTTGGCTATATGCTTCATTAATTCTTATATGCTGCTTCCCATGGAACTCCCAGTTAAGCATATCAACTTTAAGTTACATTCCTTGGGTTAGGTCATGTGGCAGTCATGCAAGGGATTGGGGAGAATATTCTTCAGTTTCCCCACATTATTGTATGCCTGGGTTCTAGATGATGGATGACACCCTCATGCTTTTCCAGTCATCAGTGGGGTGAAACATGGCTCCATGCTTGTTCCCATGCTTTTTGGTGTGATATTTTCAGCTGTTTGTAAAAGGTCATCTCTAAAATTAATGATGAATTCATCAACTTGAAAAGACTACCAGACAAGAGCAAAGTGAAGGGATCTTGGTGCATGATGGTCTTTTTTTTTTTTTTACTTTTTTTGAAGGTAATTGTACACTCACTGCCCCCTCTGAAGCTGAGATGCAATAAAGTATAGGTCATTTCTCGGCTAATTGTGCTCATTTTGGCCTAACAATTAACACCAAGAAAACACAGGTACTCCATCAGCAAGCACCAGAACAGCCACACATAAAAACATTGGTTACATCAAATGGAGAAAATTTTAATGTTGTGGATAAGTTAACTTAATTTGCAGTGTATTTTCCAGGGATGAACACACTGATGATGGGGATGAAGCATGCATTGTCAGAGCTAGCTCAGTGTTCAGAAGGTTCTGAAGGAAAGTGTGAGAAAAAAGAGGTATTAAACTGACTACCAAACTGAAAGTCTACAGAGTTGTGCTGATCTCACTGTTGTATGCCTGTGAAACCTGGGTAGTATACAAGTGCCATTCCAGGAAACTGAATCACTTACAATTGAATTGTCTTAGAAAGATTCTGAAGATCACTTGGCAGGATAAGATACCATAAAACTGAATTCCTTTCTTGAACTCTAATATCAAGCATTCAGAGAGTACAATTCTGATGAAATGGCCACATTGTTCAAACGCAAAAAATAGGCTTGCCTAAAAGACCATTTTATGGGGGCAAGTATTCACATGAAAGTCAGAAGAAACAATGAGGACACCCTCAAGGTCTCTCTTAAGAACTTTGGAATTGATTGTGAGACAAAGGAGACACTGCAACAAGACCACTCAGTATGGTGTGCCCACATCAAGAAGGTGCTGTGCTCTATGAACAAAGCAGAATTGAAAGAGCTCAAAGGAAATGTAGGACATACATATGTAGAAAATCCATTTCAAATCTTTATGTGGACTCCTTGTGCCTGATTTGTGGCAGGATGTCCTGAGCTCGCTTCAGTCTGATCAGCCACAGTTGGATAAACTATAACTTGACTCTGACATAGTGATGCCATTTTGATCCTGTTGCAGAACAAAGGACAACAACTTATTCAGATATTTTGTACTATTTTGAGCTATCTTAAATAGGACATATCTTACTGTTTCTTCTTCCCAGGTTTTGTTTGTGATATATAGAAATGCTGATGATTTAGGTGGATTTACTTGATATCCATCCTGCCACTTTTCTAAAATTATCACTGGCTTCAAAGACTCTAGTCTTTGGGATTTTTCAAATACATTATCAAATCATCTTCAAAAAGAGATAGTTTTATTACATCATTCCCTATTATAATTCACTTATTTTTTTCTCATTGCTATTGCTAGAATTTCCAGTACAGGACTGAATACTATTGGTGACAGTGGGCATCTTTGTTTCAAACCTGATCTTACTGGGAAAGCCTCTTAGCTTATCTCTCTTATGAACAAAGATTAGTGATGATTTTAGATAATTTTTATTAGTTTAAGGAAAAATTCATTTATACTAATACATTCAAGTGCTTTAAATAGAAACAAGTGTTGTATTTTATCAAAATCTTTTTTCTGTCTGTATTGATAAAATTTTATGATTTTAACATCTATTACTAATACAATCATGTTAATGGTTTTCCTTATGATAAATCACCTTACCTTTACTGGTCTGAACCCCAATTGGTCATAATGTATAATCTCTGTAATATATTTTTGTACTCTTTTAGCTAGTATTTTATTAAGGATCTTTGCATTCATATTCATTAATGAAGTTGGTTTATACTTTTCCCCTCTGTTTATACTCTTCCTGGTTTATAGGTCAATCATATTTGTTTCATAAAAGGAGTTTGGTAGATTCTCTTTTTGCCTGTTATTCTAAGTAATTTATGAAATGTTGGAATTAGCTTATTTTTAAATGTTTGCTGGAATTCACTTGTAAATCCATCTGGAATTCAAGCTTTTTTTTCTTAGAAGGAACATTTCTGGCCTGTTTAATTTCTTTTTCTAAAATAAGTATATTAGAATATTCTATTTCATTTTTACTAATGCAACCAATGTATATTTTTGGAAATATTCTTCATTACCCTTTAATTAATAAATGTATTGGCATACAACTGGGCAAAATAGTTCCTAATTGCTTTCATTTCCTCTTCATTAGTGACAGTATTCACCCTTTTCATTTTTCATACTAGTAATTTGTTTTTTTTCTCGTTTTAAATCAAATTAGACAATCTTTATTTTTCTGTGCGTTTTTTTTAAAGAAAATCAACTTCTAGTTCTATCTATTAATTTAATTTTTATGCTCAATTTTATCACCCTTATCTTGAATTTTTAGAATTTTCAAATTTACTGTTTAATTGGGGATTTTTAGTTATTTTTTCTATTTTTATGTGTACACCCTATTCTAGACTGAGCTAATGTAATTAAAATGACAATTCTACTGAAATTAATTTACTTAATCAATGCCATACCATTCAAACCACCAAAAATTATTTTGCAGAACTAGAAAACATAATAACAAAATTAATCTGGAAGAACAAATGGTCCAGATTCTAAAGGGAATTAATGAAAATAAATGCAAGGGAAGGTGGCCTAGCCATTCTAGATCTTAAATTGTATTATAATGCAGTAATCATCAAAGCTACTTTGTACTGATGAACAAATAGAGCTGTGGATCAGGGAAATTGGTTAGATACACAAGACAAAATAATCAATGAGAATTGTAATCTTATTGGCATACCCAAAGCCTCTAGCTTCTGGGATATGAACTCACTATTTGACAAAAACTGCTGGGAAAACTGGGAAATAGTATGGCCAAAACTAAGCATAGACCAGTATCTTCTTACACCATATACTAAAATGAAGTCAAAATGGGTAAATGATTTAGATATAAAGGCTGATACTATCAGTAAACTGGGAGAGCAAGGAACTATTTACCAGATTTATGGAGAAGGAAAGAACTTTTGACCAAAAAAGAGACAGAGAACATTCTGAAATGCAAAACAGATAATTTTCATTACATTTAATTGAAAAGGCTTTGGATAAACAAAGTCAATGCAACCAAGCTTAGGAGGAAGGCAGAAAACTTGGAATTTTTACAACCAGTGTCTCTGATAAAGGCCTCATTTTTAAAGTATGTAGAGAACTGAAACATGACAAAGTGGGAAGATGATAAATGCTGGAGAAGATGTGGAAGAGTTGGAATACTAATTCATTGTTGGTGGAGCTGCGAGAGCATCCAACCATTCTGGAGAACAATTTGAAACTATGCCCAAAAGGCTACAAAAATGCACATACCCTTTGACCCAGCAATATCGCTTTTAGGACTGTATCCCAAAGAGTTCATAAAAATGGGAAAACCTCCCACATGTTCAAAAATATTTATAGCAGCTAACTTTGTGGTGGCCAAGAACTGGAAATCCAGGGGATGCTCATTAATAGGGGAATGGCTGAACAAGTTGTGGTATAAGAATGTAATGGAATACTATTGTGCCATAAGAAATGATGAACAGGAGGACTTCAGAGAGGCCTGGAAGGACTTATATGATCTGATGCTGAGTGAAAGGAGCAGAACCAGGGGAACATTGTAACATTGTAACATTGAAACATTGTAACAGTAACAGCCACAGTGTGAGAGGACTGTTTCTGATAAACTTGGCCCTTCACAGAAATTCAAGGACCTAAAACATTACCAAGGACTCTTGAAGCAAAATGTCATCCACATTCAGAGAAAGAACAATGGAATTGGGGCACAGAATACTTTCTCTTGCCTTATGTTTTGTTTTGATTTTTCTCATGGTTTCTTCGGTCCATTTTTATTCTTCTATACAACATGACTAATGTGAAAATGTGTTGAATAAGAACATATGTGTGGAACTATATAAAATCGCACGCTGCCTCAGGGAGGAGGCGAGAGGGAGAGGGAGAAAATTTAATGCTTATGGAAGCAATTGTTGAAAATGGAAAACAAGCAAATTAATTAAAAAAATAAAATATATAGAGAACGGAGTCAAATTTACAAGAATATAAGTCATTCCACAATTGATAAATGATCAAAGTATATGCAAAGACAATTTTCAGATGAAGAAATTAAATCTATCTGTAGTTATTAAAAAAACCTCTAAATCAATATTGATTGTACAATGCAAATTAAAACAAATCTGAGATACCACATTACACCTAGAACACTGGCTAACATGACCAAAAGGAAAATTATGAATATTTGAGAAGATGTGGGGAAACTGGAATATTAATGCATAGCTGGTGGAGTTGTGAACTGATCCAACCATTCTGGAGATTGGCCCTATGCCGAAAGGGCTGTAAAACTGTGCATACACTTTGACCTAGCAATACCATTTCTACTTTTGTATCCCAAAGAGATAATAAAAATGGGTAAAAGGACCCACCTCTGCAAAAATATTTATAGCAGCTCTTTGTGTGGTGGTCAAGATTTGAAAATTGAATAGATGCCCATCAGTTGGGGAATGGCTGAACAAGTTATGTTACATAATTTAATGGAACAGTATTGTACTGTAACAAATGATGAGCAGGTAGACTGCAGAAAAACCTGGGAAGACTTGATTTAATTGAGAACATTGTATACGGTAACAGTCACAATGTGCAATGACTTGCTTTGATAGGCTTATTTCTACTTAGCAGCACAAGGATGCAAGACAGCTCCAAAGGACCCATGATGGAAAATGTCCACAGCCAGAAAAAAGAATTATGGAGTCTGAATGCAGATGGAAACATATTATTTGCTCTTTTGCTCTCTCTCTCTCTCTCTCTCTCTCTCTCTCTCTCTCTCTCTCTCACGTGTGTGTGTGTGTGTGTGTGTGTGTGTGTGTTCTTTCTTATGATTTCTCCCACTGGTTATAATTTTTCTTTGCAACATGGCTAATGTGCAAATACGTTCAAAAAGAATGTATATGTAGAGCCTATACCAAATTGCAGGTCATCTTGGGGTGGGGGAGGAGAGAGATGGGGAGAAAATTTTGAACTCAAAATCTTAAGGAAGTAAATGTTGAAAACTAAAAAATAAATAAAATTTTAAAATTGTATATGCAATTCATTGGTCTTTTCTCTATTTCATTTATGCAAGCATTTAGATATAAAATTTTTCCTGTGATTATTGCTTTTGCTATATTCCACAAGTTTTGAAATATTGTCTCATTGTAATTATTCTTCAATGCAATTATTGACTTTTTCTACAATTTATTATTTAAACCATGGGTTATTTAATATTGGATTGTTTAGCTTTACATTAGTATTTTGTATTAAATATAACTCTTATTGCTTTGTGATTTGCAAAGGATTTGTCTTTTTATGCCAGCATGTGCTCAGACTAGACCTGGAATGTAGTGTTCAATCCAGATAATCATTTTTTTATTCTTAATAAACATTAATGGATAACAGAGTTGTAAGGTTTGCAAAGGTGAAATGCATCAGGAAGGTGAGAATGACAGTCTTTACACACAGCACCAATGTCTTGCAGGAAGTGGAAAACTCATCTATAAAAAAGGAAAAGATTCTGCTCTACATTATTTTACACTACATATCAGCAGCATGAGACTAACAGTTTGAGAAAAAAAGAAAATTTGTATCTAGTAACAATGCCTGGAATCTCTGCCATATGAAGATTATCTGAAGTTTCTGAGGGAAATGTTTAATTGGAGAAAACAAGAAAAGGGACACAATGCCTGTCTTTAACTTTATTTTAAATATAATTTTATTTATTTTTGGTTGAATTTTATTTTAATAGTATCTCCCTCCTTATTTCCCAAATCCACACTGGGTAAGGCCACCCATTGATGCACAGACACATATATGTCTATATACATGTGCATGTATATACATATACATAGTTTTCCATCTATATATGACCTTTGAGACTAAATAATGGTAACATTTCTTCAGAGTTACAGATCACATCTTCCCATGTAAGAAGTAAACAGTTTAACTTTTTAAAATCTCCTATGATTATTTTTCATGTTTACCATTTTATATTTGCCCTTATTCTTGTAGGTCAAATTCTCCATGTAGTTCTGCTCTTAAATTTGTTAAATAATCATTTTATTTCCCATGAAGGATTACACAGATTTACTGGGTAAATTAATTCTTGGTTGGAAACTCAACTTCTCTCCTTTCTGAAATATTATTCTTCATGCCCTTCAATCTTTTAACATTGAAGCAACTTAATCTTGTGTTATCCAGACTGTAACTCCACAGTATTTAAATTGTTTCTTTCTAGTTTTTCACAGTATTTTATCCTTGACCTCGAAGTTTCAAAGCTTAGCTACAATGT
The DNA here is from genome assembly GCA_028533205.1 of Lagorchestes hirsutus. Taxonomy (NCBI): domain Eukaryota; kingdom Metazoa; phylum Chordata; class Mammalia; order Diprotodontia; family Macropodidae; genus Lagorchestes; species Lagorchestes hirsutus. The sequence goes on from CM052673.1 coordinate 2,887,594, forward strand.
TCCTGTGAGTTTTCACCCTGGGAACTCTCTGAGGTGATCATCAGTGAGTTTAGTCAATTTCTGTTTTAACCTCCAGTTCTAAAACTTCTGTGCAACTCTTTTGAAGTATTTTTGAAGTTTAGTGTCTAGATTTTTTGAAAATCATAACTGTCAGGTAGTCTCTCCTTGATCAGTTTTCCAGGTCAGTGGTTTTTTAAAGAGATGTTTTAAACTTCAGCTTACCACTCTGTCCTGAAACCCAAACCAGGGGCTTCACTTTCCTGCAAGTAACTATAGCCAGCAGGACTCGTTCCTCTCTGCAACCCCAGTCAGCAGCATGTACTTGGTACTTCTTTCCCATAGCCACAGCCAGGGGACTTCTCAAGGACCCCAGTCCACCTTAGATGAGTGCCCTGCCATCTTCCCTTGATCAGATATTTGACTCCCACATTGTTCATGGGACAAAAGTTTTTGAAAGTGTGACTTCCACTAGGGTTTACTGTTTGTTGATTAGGAATGGTACATGAGGGAAGGTATGTCCTCATAATTCAGGGCAGAACACCATCTAGGGACTTCAGATCTTTCCTAATGTCTTCCCAAGTTGCTTACATTGGACACTTATCTTGTATTTTGGGGGGAATTTAAGAAAGACAAGTAATTTCCTGTCTTATTCCACTGTCTTCTCTGAATCCTCCCTGTCTACAAATATTTAAATGGTGACCATATGTCAGCTGATTTCATTTGATTTTGCCAGACCCTAACAGCAGAATTTATAATAATGGATAAAATGAGAAGAGATCAATCTCTTGATTACTGAAGGTATTTTAGAAGCAACTGGTTCAATACTTATCTAGCATGTTGTTAGGGGGATTCCTATTCAGTTTGTTTCATGGAGTTATGTAGTATTTGGCTGATCTGACCTCTGCCCCGTGGCTTCCACATCCATGAGGGATAAGATTCATCCCCACGTTGCTACCCCCTTATGACCATTTTCCTCTATATCCTGACTCTTCTGCTCCACCTGGTCCTGGAACAACCCATCATTCAGAGCCCCTTCAACATCACATACCTGTCTTGATGTTCAGGTCTCCTCTCTTTTGCTCCAGTATATTAATCCTTTGAATAATAATTATGATGACCTGCATTTAGGCAGTGATTTAAGTTTGGAAAGCACTTTATTTGTGTTATCGGCTTTGAATCTCACAATAACTCTATCACGGAGATGCTATTGTTATCTCCCTTCTACAGATCAGGAAAGTGAGACACAAAGTTAAGTGACTGTTCCATGGTAACACTGCAAATTAGTGTCTAAAGTAAGATTTGCTCTCAGTTCTGCCTGACCCCAAGTCCTATGTTTCTTCCACAATACCACTTCTTTACCTCCAAAAAGGGCAGACACTCTATATCATGCCAATGGAGTTGGGAACCCATGTCATCTGGGATTTCCAGGATCATCAACTACAGTGGCACCATCTGGACTCCCATCTAGGGACCTTAGAATTCCCCAGCATCCCTCTGTTCCCTTCTTTCTCAACTGAATCTTTCCCAGGTGTTGGAATCCCTAGTTAAGGCAGCAGTGATTGCCTGATGATTCTGAGGCCTTTCCAAGTACTGGCTGGTATCATCCAGCGGTTCTTGAAGAAAAATCTCTTTACATGAAGGGTCAGAAGTGGATGCAGCTTCTGAGGGGAAAGTTGTCACTAGAAGGGACATGCTTGTGTCCTTCCACTCCTAGTGGGGGAGCCCTGGGCTTGGGAGCAGATACCCTGAATTTGAATCATTCTTCTGCTGCTTATTATATAAAGTCAGGCAAGTCACATGATGTCTATTAGCCTAGGTCTCCTTCACTTTAAATTGAGGACAAGGATGTAAAACTACCTTTAAGTTCCTCTCAGCTCTGAATTCTAAGAGTCTGTGGTCTTGGGAGAAAAATACACATCCCCAGAGTCTGTGAGTATGGCTCTACTGAGGCAGAAAACTGAGGTACTGATGTATCTCCAATGTTTGTCATTGAAGAAGGGATTTCTGTTTGGTACAAACTGAATTAGGAAAACTCCATCTCCAAGCTTCCATAATCCTGAGCATGGCAATAAATGAATTTTATGAGCACATCAAAGTATAGCATTTAGGAAGTGATTAGTCTGCATTTTAGGTACAATGGTCCTGGTATATATGACCTCTGGCTCAGTCAACATTTTGGACATTACAGTTATTCATGGAATCCTAATAAACCTACTCCAAGCCCCAATATTGTAACTTCCTTAATGGCCTCACTGAATAGCAGACATGTCCTGATTTAACCAAACAATCTGACTTTAGTCACACCCCAGGGCCACAGACTCAATCATAGGCCTCATTGAACAGCAGGGCCACTGCTACCACCAAGCCCCTTCCCCCAACTCAGTACCATAACTACCTCATATGAACCTCACTACCTCACCAGACCAGTAGGCATGTCATGTCCATGAACTCATGTCCCACTAGAAGAGCCTGTGTGTCCGTATGATGGATTTCCAACCAGGTCCTCTAGCTAGCCCCTGCCTCTAGACCCATTTCTCATATTATTCACTGAAATAGAAGGTTGTCCCATGCACTCAAACACAACCACATCCATCTAAGGACCACAATAGCCAGGCATTAATAAAGCAGCACCTCCAGTATGCTGAGAAGGAAGTAGACACAAAAACTATAGAAGGAACTATCCCTAAGTAACCATTTAAAGCTGTCCTTTAGGTGAACTTATGGAAAGAGTATTATTATAATATCATCATCATATATCAGTGTCCTCCACTGGTTTGGGATTTTCTCCATGCATTGTGGGTAACCAAATATATAGTTTGAACGAGGCTGGGACCCCTCCCCTATTAACTATTCCCTTAACAAGCCCTTCCTGCCTTTTCAGTATTCATAACTTCTGTTGTGTATTCAGAATCATTACACAATAAAATTGCCTGTCTTATCTTACTGAAGTTTCTAGTTCCACTCAGAACTCAGTTCATTCCTGAGATGGGTCACTATCAATAAATACTTTTGCTTCGATCTGAGATGGTGTAAGTATGAATTCTTTTGAGATGATCCTCACAACACATGTCAGCTCACAGATCAGTTGTCTGATCTGAAAATTTTTGTTGTTTGCTGTTCACAAGGAATAATATCTGAAACAGGGAGAGCCATCATCCCCTCCAAGAATGTTCTCACTGAAGTTACAACATGGACAAGTTGAGGAGTCACCAAGACACCAAATTTTCAGCCATCTGGTGAGCTCTGCTCGGAGCAGGCAGGGAGAAGCCAAACCATGTCATTCAACTTATGTTTTTCTCTTGGATGCAGAGACACAGCTGGAGATGCTCCAGGCAAAGACAGTCCGTACATCTCCTAGTCAACCCAGATATCACTTTGGAGCCTGGAGTACCAGGCAAGGTGCCCCTCCCTGTAACTGAAATGAGGATGCTGAGAGATAGTGCTGTCAAACAACGAAGGAAGCCTTATAAATTTAGCCCTTGGTTTTATATCACTGTCTTTGTCCTGGACAAAGGAACCAAGGTTCATGCTCTTTTTTGATTGCTCAGATATAAATGGAGGACTAAGATTGTAAATAAGCAATATTTGTGTTGCTGGACAGTTCCCCACCAGTCAATGACCCAAGCAGTTGACTTTGCTCTGGTCCAGGCAGCTCCTTGACTCGTCCCAGGTTTGGGACTTTGGCTGACGTTTGGCTGCTTCAGAGAGTCACTTTCTGGCTACTTCCTACCCTGCTCTTGACACTGCTCCGCAGCTTCCTGCTTCTGTGTGCAGGACAGAGGAGCCTCTCTGCTTCCACAAAATCAGCTCCAGCCTGGTGAGTTTTCTTCCCCTGTATGCAGTGAAAGTCACTGAAGTCACAGGAGCAGCACTTTTTACAAGTCAGCCTAACAAAGACTGTAAGGACTTATCAGTAAGTGCCTATGAGTGTCAAAGAGTTCATTTTCAGTGAGTGATTTTTTTAAAGAAAGAATTTTGTTTTTAAAGAAATGGCAAACAGGGAAGGCCTAGCCATTTAACCCATAGCTTCCTCTCTCCAACTTTTACTCCTGTAAATTAGGTTTCGTTTCTTTCATAGTCTTACAAAGCTAAAGAAAAGAAATCATCTTTTTATTTATGTTTTTGAGTCTGTATCTGCCTCTCTCTGCCAATTGTCTCTTTCTTTCTCTGTCTCTGTTTTTTTCTTGTCTATATCACTCATTTTGTCTGTTTTTGCCTTCATGTCTCTTTCTCAATTGCCATCTGTTTTTCTTTACCTTTGTCTCCACCTCTATCGCTATATTTCTTCTCTCTTTATTTCTGTCACTTTTTGTCTCTGTCTCTCTCCTTCTCTCCTGCATTTTTCCTCCTTCTTCAAGGGCCATGTCCTTGAAAAGGTACAGAGATAAGGGTTACTTAGATTCTCTGTCATTTATTACCCCTCCTCCCATATCTTGTCTTTCAGTGTCCACACTGACACTATGTATAGTTCTCTTTGTGATCTAGACTAGGGAAGACTAATAGGGCTGATTGTTCTAGCCTGAGCTGTGCTTGGAAACTGGGGAAATCATTTGTATTGGATTTCTTGAGAAGACAACAGCATGATTGGGAACCAGCTATAGTACTTACAAATCCTTGAGAATTTGTTTAAAAAAACACTAATAATGAGACACTTGTCCTATTTAGAGATATCTGAGGTTCTCTGATATTGAATTGAGTGATGTGTGAAAGTTTGATATTCATTTCTACAGGAAGGTTGTGAGAAATAAATATTTCTCTTATATTTAATAACTAATTATTGTATCAGTAGCAAGGTTTTTTCGACTTCCTTTTTAACTTTCTCATCTAGAAACCAACCAATGTGAGAAATCTTAGCCTGACCAAGATCTAGTCAGATAGGAAAGAAATCATCTAATGGGTGTATGAGTTTTGCTCAGATTGGCCTGGGGTATAGTTGATTTTCCCTACTTTCAAGACAGGCTATTTGGAAATTGATGTGTCACTGACCAAGATTTGAGTGACCTAAGTCAAGTGCTCCAAGACCTTCATTTTAATATAGCCCACATCTGTTATTGTGTTAGCAAGTCTGAGCTGATTGCCACTCCCTGGGAACACCTCCTCTTTGAAAGGTATATAAACTCTGATCCCACCACCATCTATGGTCTAAGAGAAATGGACAAATTACCATCCTTTTATTAATAAAAAACCTTCTGAACTTAATAAAAAATTACTAAATTACCCTGAAACTGTGTCTCTCAAAACTTTAAACATCACAGTTATGACTAACCACAAAGAGACCACATCTATTCACTATATATTTTTCTATTGTTTATTTATTTATTTTTAGTTTTCAACATTAATTTCCACAAAATTTTGAGTTCCAAATTCTCTCCCCATCTCTCCCCTCCCCCACTCCAAAGCACTGTGCATTCTGATTACCCCTTCCCCCAATCTGCCCTCCCTTCTATCACACCCTTCCCTTCCCTTATCCCCATATTCTCTCTTTTCTTGCAGGGCAAGATGGATTTATATACCCCATTACCTGTATTTCTTATTTCCCAGTTGCATGAAAGTACTGTTCTCAACATTTGTTTCTAAAACTTTGAGTTCCAACTTTTCTGCCTTCCTTCCTCTACACCTATACCTTTTCATGCTTCTCTTAATTCTTGTGTTTGAAAGTCAAATTTTCTTTTCAGCTCTGTTCTTTTTATCAAGAATGCTTGAAAGTCCTCTATTTCATTGAATGACCATTTCTTCCCCTGAAGTATTATACTCAGTTTTGCTGGGTAGGTGATTCTTAGTTTTAATCCTAATTCCTTTGACTTCTGGGATATCATATTCCAAACCCTTTGATCCCTTAATATAAAAGTTGCTAGATTTTGTGTTATCCTGATTGTATTTCCACAATATTCAAATTGTTTCTTCCTAGCTGCTTGCAATATTTTCTGCTTGACCTGGGAACTCTAGAATTTGACTAAAATATTCCTAGTAGTTTCTCTTTTCAGATCTCTTTCAGGAGGTGATTGTTGGATTCTTTCAATATTTATTTTGCTGTCTGGTTCTCAGTCTCTGTCTATCTCTCTGTCTCTCTCTCAGATCTCTCTGTCTCTCTTTCTCTTTCTCCCTCTCTCTCTCTGTGGTTGTGTGTGGGTGTAAAGAATCTTTAAGAAAATGTGTCCAGATATGCAAGCCCAGCCAATAGGTCCTTGAGAATACATATTCTTATGCTTTTCAGGCAGAGGTATGTCAAATGGATTCTTACTGTGAGTAAAGTAAGGGAGTAAAGTGAGGGAGATATTAAAGTCAGGAAAAAAAGTCATTTTTACTCTCAACTTTTCACTTTCTGGGTCACTAAGGTCCTGTTCTGTCTCTGTGTTCATTTGTGTGAGGTTTTCTAAGATTACCTTGTTAAGTAAGAGAACTGAAAAGCAGAGTACGACTCTGCCAGGAGTTAGGTTGAGACATAGAGTCACAGAAGGGATATTTCTCTCCAAGTAAAAGCTCCAAGATTATTTTTTTCCTTTGGTGGGTCTTTAACTTCCAGCTCCAGCTGATAATATTTCAGACCAAGTAGCCTACAACTTGGCAGATGCCTGTCAGGGCTGATTTTTGGGACCAAATCCATCGTTCCAAGTGAGGTTAATTAATGTTCCATTTAAAACCACTTTAGGATGCTTAAATTAAATCTAGAGAACTGTTTTGCACCACCCCAAAAATATCAGGAATGAGGGTTATGTGTTTAAAACTGTAAAATAATTTTTTACCTTGTAAGACAATGGTTAAGACTTTTATATCAGCCTTTTAATTGCAATCATTTAGGATTTCAGTAATTTGTCTAAAACTTAAAAGCTGTTTCTTTTTTGTTGTTAATAAATAATGTTGGGAAGGATTTGGGAGAAATGCCACTCTCTTGGTCTGTAAATTACTGACGGTTGATTCTCACCAGGTTCCAAAAGGTGACGAGAAGTAGGACAAAAAGGAAGGTGAGTACTATTTTTTAATTTGGAAAATTGTGTCAAGTAGGCAAGCTATGAGTTATGTGATCTGTTAATGTTGTCTGAAATTAGTCAGAACTCCACTCTTGTGTTTCAACAGGAACATAAGCATGCCTCTTAAAAGTTTTTCTAATCACTAAAACATGTTAATGGAATATTTTAAGGATTTGTTTCACCGTCTTTTTCCCATTTTGGGACAAGGAACAGAGGGTGAAGGTTTCTATATCCTTTTGGGAGAATGAGAGATTTGGAGCTTTTTGATTTTGTAGAGAAGACCTGAATTTTGTGATGTGCAGATTACTGAACAGAATCCCCTCAGTTGAAATTAACTCCATAGGCTGGGGAGGTAGGACTTTAGTAAGACATTGGTTTAATGATAGTATGTCTAAACAGGGATGTGTTTGAAATGTAAAGGAATGTGAAGTAGTCTGAGTAATGGGTTTGAAAGATTTGGAAAGACAAAAAAAAAAGGCTTGAGCAAAAATATGGAAGGTAGATAAGAAGGTTTGTGGACAGGTAGGGGCCATACAGCAGGTGTGCACCAGCAAATCCATGTGCTTCACACTCTTCTGTTCCTGGATAGTTGGTCCTGGTGCCTTTTTGCCTTCTTCAGAGTTTTAGGCATGTTGAGACAATAGAAATTTGACTTTGTTTTAAGTAAAAAGAGAGAGAAAGAGAATTTTGTAGGTTGATTTGAAGACTTAGAAGTGGTATTGCTGGATCAAAGGGCATACACAGTTTTATAGCCCTTTGTCCATTGTTCCAGATTTCTCTACAGAATGGTTGAATCAGTTTACTGCTCCACCAATAATGCACAAGTATTCCAATTCTCTTACATCTTCTCCAACATTTATCATTTTTCTGTTTTGTCATGTTAGTCAGTCTGATAGTTGTAATATGGTACCTCAGAGTTTTTTGGATTTGCATTTCTCTAATCAATAGTGACTTAGAACATTTTTTCTTATGACTATACATAGCTTTAATTTCTTCCTCTGAAAACTACCAGTTCATATCCTTTGACTATCAGTTGGGGAACGACTTTTATTCATATAAATTTGATTCAGTTCTCTAAATATTTTGGAAATGAGGCCTTTATCAGAGACATTGGTTGTAAAAATTGTTTTCCAGTTTTCTCCTTCCCTTTTGATCTTGGTTGCATTGACTTTGTTTGTCCAAAACCTTTGGAATTTAATGTAATCAAAATTCTTCAGTTTTTATTTCCTAATGTGCTCTATCTTTTGTTTGGTAATAAATATTTCCATTCTCTATAAATCTGACAGGTAAACTATTCCTTATTCTCCTAGTTTGTTTGTAATATCAGCTTTTATATCTAATTCATGTACCCATTTTGACTTTATCTTGGAATAGGGCATAAGATGTTGGTCTATGCCTAGTTTCTGCCATACTATGTTCCAGTTATCCCAGCACTTTTTGTCAAATACTGAGTTCTTATACCAGAAGCCTGTCTTTGCATGTCACAAAGAGATTATAATACTCATGGTTTATTGTGTCTTGTGTATCTGACCTATTACCCTGATCCACCACTCTGTTATTTAGCCATTAGAAAGTAGTTTCAATGATTGCTGCTTTATAATACAATTTGATATCTGGTAGGGCTAGGCCACCTTCCCTTGCATTTCTTTTCATTAATTCCCTTAAAATTCCCAACCTTTTATTCTTCTAGATGAATTTTGTTATTATTTTTTCTAGCTTTATGAAATAATTTTTGGTATTTTAATTGGTATAGCACTGAAAATGTAAATTAATTTAGGTAGAATTGTCATTTTTTATTATATTTTACTATATTATCTTGGTCTACCCATGAGCAACTGATATTTTTCCAATTATTTTGATTTGACATTATTTGTATAAAAAGTACTTGGTAATTGTATTCATATGGTTCTTGAATTTGTCTTGTCAGGCAGACTCTCAAATAATTCATATTGTCTAAAGTAACTTTTAATGAAATTTCTCTTTCTCTCTCTTTCTGTTAGGTTTCTGTTAGTAATATATAGAAATGCCAATATTTTACCTGGGTTTATTTTACATCCTGCAACTTTGATAAAGTTGTTTATTATTTCAAATATTTTTACTTGATTTTCAAAGTATATCATCATATCATCTGCAAAAAGTGATAGCTTTCTTTCTTCTTTGCCTATTCTAATTCCTTCAATTTACTTTTCTCATTGCTAAAGGTAAGATTTCTAGTAGAATATTGAGCAATAGTGGTTATACTGGACACCCTTGTTTCACCCCTGATCTTTTTGAAATGCTCCTAGTATATCCCCATTACATATAAGGCTTGCTGAAGTCACTTAACCTCTCTGCTTGTCTCAGTTTCCTCATCCATAAAAATGCAGCTAGGTGGCATAGTGAGTAGAATTCTGGATCTGGAGTCAGGAAGCTTTGAGTTCAAATCCAACCTCAGATACTTACTAGTTATATGACCTGGAGCAAGTCTTTTAACCTGTATTTGCCTCAGTTTCCTCATTTGTGAAAATGGGGGTAATAATAGCACCTACCTCCTAAGGCTGTGAGGACCACATGAGATAACATTTCTAAAGTACTTTTAACAACTTAAAGTGATATGTAAATGTTAGTTATTATTAACCATTATTTAATTACTATAACAAACAACAATAATTACTAATCTGAATCACTGGATATCCTAAAGACATCTTAAACTCAATATGTCCAAAACGGACCTCATTATCTTTCCTCTGACCCTTTCACCCCTTCCAAACTTTCCTGTTACAGTCCAGAGCACTACCATTCTCTCAGTCACATTGGTGCACAATTTGTCAATGCCATCCTCAACTTCTTGCTCTCATCCCTCCATATCCAGTCTGTTGTCAAAGGTCTGTCAATTTCACCTTCATAATATCTCTCAAATATGTTCCCTCCTCTCCTCTGACATTGTCACTATCCTGGTGCCTGGACTATTGCAATAGCCTGCCCCTGGTTCTGCCTGTCTCAAGTCTCTCCCCACTCTAGTCCATCCCCTGCTCAGCTGTCAAAATGATCTTCATAAAGCCCAAATCTGAGCATGCTACCCTCCTCCCCATACTCAATAACCTCCAGTAGCTTCATTATCACCTTCAGGATCAAATATAACATTCTCTGGCATTTAAGGCCCTTTATAGGTTTTCTAGTCTTCTTATGCCTTTACCCTTTACTCCCTCTCCCTCTCCCCACCCCATATTCCCTGATTATCTTCCTTGCTGTTCCTAGTCCATCTGACTCCAGGCATTTTCACTGGTGGGCCCTCATACCTGGGATGCTCTCACTTCTTATCTCTGTCTCCTGGCTTCCGGTATGTCCTATGAGTCCCAGCTGAAGTCCCTCCTTCTATGGGAAGCATGGGCGGTTGAGTGGCACAGTCACTGGAGTGCCAAGTCAGCAGTCAGCAAGACTAGTGTTCCTGTGTTCAAGATCTGACCTCACACACTGGGAGACCCTGACAAGTCACTTTGCCCTGTTTGCCTCTGTTTCTTCATGTCTAGAAGGATCTGGAAAAGGAAGTGACCATTTACTCCAATATCTTGGCAAAGAAAACCCCAAAAAGGGGTCATGAAGACTTGGATACACTTGAAAAATGACTGAACAATAGGAAGCCTTTTCTGATCCTCTTTAATTCAGGTTCCTTTTCTCTATATAACTTAATTTTGCATTACTTGCATTAATTTTTTTGCATGTTTTCCCTTTTGGACTGGGAGATTAAGGACTGGTTTTTCCTTTTCTTTCTATCCCCCATGTTTGGTACGGTACCTTGGCACAAAGCAGGTGTTGAATAAATTCTTAGTGACTGACTATATCAGTGGAAGGATTTTGTAATAGAAGATGTCCCTAGTCCATTGATGATGGATGAAAGGAAAAACATAATAGAATTTATATCAAAATAAAGTGGGATTTCCTGAAGCCTCTCTGGGATTTTATAGTTTAGTGATCCCATGATAAAGACTCCAAATAGGGTCCCATGTATGGAATCTATAAAATGAGCACTGCAAGATTTTGGGGGAAATCACAACAATGTAAAAGAAAACAGCAAGAAAAGACTTCAGAACTGGGATTAGTATAGTGACAAATGATGACTTTAGAAGACTGAGGATAAAACATCTCACCTGCCTTGTGGCAAAGAAGCAATAGAATCAAGTTCAGAATGAGGTGTAAATTTTCAGATATGACCAGTGTGTCAATTTCTTTGACTTAAATATTCTGGTTTGTTACAAGGCAAAGTGTGTGTGTGTGTGTGTGTGTGTGTGTGTGTGTGTGTTTCAGTTATATCTGCCTCTGTGTGACCCCATTTGAGGTTTTCTTGGCAAAGATATAAAACTGATTTGCTATTTTCTTTTCCAGCTCATTTTGCAGGTGAGGAAACTGAAACAAATAGGTTAAGGGACTTGCCCAGAGTGACATAGCTAGCAAGGCCATGTTTTAATTTAGGAAGATGAGTTTTTCTGACTCAAGACTTGGCAACCTATCCACTGCAGCACTACTTTGCTGTCCCAGTTCCCAATGTGACATTGTCCCATTGAATACTATGCTCTGTATCTAGTCATTCAATCATTTCCCTATTGATTTAATTGTAATATTAACCAGTCCACCTCTTCAAGTCTTTTCAGTGGGATAGCATGAATTAGTTTAGTAACATGGGAAAGAAAAAAAAAAAACATGTGCTATGTATTCAGAGAATTGAATTCAGATGTCACCCTTCCACTTACTGTCCACTTTGGATGAGTCAAACCTCCTGCAGCCCTAGTTTTCTTGCCAGCAGAACAAGGGATTGAATAGAATATCCTCTCTGTTACCCTGTAGCTCTGGATGCATGCGACACTACAGTGAGACTTTGCCAACTATTTGCTCAAATATGAGCATATTATATCTACAGTTTTTCCATTATCAGAAAATCTGGTCCTAGGGTTATTTTGACATGATATTTTTATTGTCTCTTTATATATTTAACATCACATTTATTTTATGATGGTCACAGACTCTATCAATTCATATCACTATATTTTCAGTGACACTGTAGTCACAGAAGACATTCCTCCTGAACGTGTGTGTGCATATAATAAAATAAATATAATTAATATAGTATAGCATAACATAAGACCACATCATTATATAACATAATGTGATATGACATGACAAACATAATGTGTAATATATAACAAATGTTAAATTATGATATATGTAATATATTTTATATATTATATATATAATATATTATGTACATATACATACATAGAAAGAGTAAAGCAAATATGTATAAGGCATTAATAAATTGGAAAAGACTAGGAATTTTGGGACATTGAGTAGCAGACATAAAATAATGTCCGATGGAAAAAAAATAAGTTTGTGTATTAGGTATGTATGGTTTTCTGTATTATATGAAAAGCATAGAATTGTGCATTCCGGCTGAATGCCAGTGAAGTGATGTTTGAATCCAGGGACAATATACTCTAAAGAGGAAATTGCCGATAAGGGGGATGGAGAAAGTTCCACATGATGATGTCATGAACTTTGAAAGATGAGAAGAATCGGAATTTCCATCATTACTAGGAGCATTGTACACTAGAGCTAATAGCAGTGTCTTTATCAAGCAGTACCAGATATTAACTTCTCCAGTGGGAGGTGAAAGACACACTCATGAGAAACAAGACACACAAAGGAAGCTTGAGGACTCTGTTGTTGTTCAGTGATTATTTTTCAATTGTGTTTGACTCTTCATTACCCCATTGAGGTTTTCATGGCAAAGATCTGGGAGTGGTTTTTTATTTCCTTCTCCAGCTCATTTTACAGATAAGGAAACTGAGGGCAACAGGGTTAAGTGACTTACATGGCAAGTAAATGTCTGAGGCCAGTTTAATCTCAGAAAGATGAGTCTTCCTGACTTTTCAGGACCAGAAATCTATCCACTACACCACCTAGCTGTCCTTGAGGGCTCTTCAAGGGCAATAATCCTTGGAGGCCAGGAAAGAGCCACATTGAAAAGAAACTTCATGAGAACTCCCAAAAGAGAGGAAAGGACCTCCAGGAATTTGTGGAATTGAATCCACCTCTTGGCAACATGTTCTCTATATGAGTCCATTATCTTCAGAGACCTTGTGGTGTAAGCGAAGAATGCACCCATGATTAGGGGAAATGTTTTTCTAATAACTATCCTGATTATAACTCGCTCAATAAATACCTTTTCTGAAAGCTAAGTAAGTTCAACTGATAATCAATGAGAAACATACTCTTTGGGGCAAATGACTCAAGTAGAAACCCCCATAAGCTCCTGTCCCTGTGCATACTTCTTAGGAGATGAGAGATGGTAGTAAGTAGAACCCAACCTTTGTAGAATCAACTTAACAGTTAACAGAGGGTTATGGAAATGGCCCACAAGGGTATACAATACAAATATGATACAATGTGTGGTCTTGTAATTAATTATATGATGAATTCTGATTTTGTTCCTTTTAGAAATTTTTATGGTCAGTGTGTAATACAATCAAGTGGTAGTTGAGGGAAATAGTTGGCATAGTGATACCTTCACTTCTTGTGTTCTCTAAGATCCATGGATCTTGTATATAACATGGTAGCATGTAACTGATGAACTGATTGTGAGATTTCATCATCACATAGTAAATCTTGTCCATCCGAACCTGTTCATTTAATATTTGATGTTTATAGATACATATTCCTATAAAGAATATATTAAATAATATTTTGAAGCACCAAAGGACAGTACCTGTGTATAGCACAACTTTAAAATATCTGTGATTATTCCTTGAAGAAATTACATATTCAAAGCAAATACACATATTTGAGTGTCAAAGAGGAAAAATTTAGAGCATGTATTTTTAAATTAAATTTATATATAAAAAAGGTGAAGATGTCACACTTTTGGCCTCAGAAATATGTGCAACATACACATCTGATTTCAGTGTTTTTGTTTTCTTAAAAATATTGCACTCACCACATCCAAAACCTAATAATGTTAGTATAACAACCAATTTTGGGCCAAGAATAAACATATCTTAATCTATTTGGAAAGAATGGAGACCTTCTAGTTGAATCAGTCACAACTGAAGAATCAGATAATTCTTTCTTTAGCAGGCAAGTGTCTGAAGGAGAGAGATAAAAATGGAAATTTGGGTTAAAATTCTCCTATAACAAGGAAAGAATCCTGAAATCCACTGCATTTATCCACACAGAGAAAGGACAGCTTGAAGGAAGTTTGTAATTTCCCACAATTCTATCCTTGCTACCACATACATAGAATTCAATATTTTCTGTATTTCTCTATTGTCCAGCTCAGCTTTGGCCCTTTTGATCCCATCCTGAATGACAAGGCCCAGTTTCCTTCTCTCTACCAGATGGCTCCTAGGGACTCCTCCTTACTTTGAGATGTGATCCAGTTATTGGTACATTTTAAATGGAACTGGGTAGGTCTGGTGACCACAGATGATCTCTGGGGTGATGAATTCCTTTGGGAAGTGACAGGGGAGATGGCAAAGTATGATGTCTGTACCTCCTTCACAGAGAAGATCCCTATCAGTGCTAGATGTCATGAAGAATCACAGGTGGATTTCATGCCCAGGATAATGGCATCTTCATCCAGAGTAGTTGTGATGCATGGTGATACAGATTCATTAATGGCTCTGAGACATTCACAAATGCCCTTGACTACAGCATATAAATTGTGGATCACCACTTCTCACTGGGACATCACTATGAGATCCAACTATGTTGATAGTTACAGTTTCAGTGGAGCTTTCACATTTACATATCTGACAAATGAAGTTCCTGGTTGTAAGTCTTTTCTCAAGATGGTGAACCCTAATAATGATCCAGAGGACATTGTACTCAAAGACTTTGGGTTGTCAGTTTTCTGGTGCCAGGATGAATATGAAAAGCTGCAGCTAGAGCAGTGTATACCAAATACTACCTTGGAGGCTTTGACCATATTCTTTTTTTGACATGACCATATCTGGCTTGAGCTCCACCATCTACAATGCTATGTATGTTGTGGCTTGTGTCCTCCATGAAAAGTGTTTGAAGAAATCAGAGATTGTTTCTGGGGAAACTGGAGAAAGCTGGGTGCCTCATCCTTGGCAGGTAAGACTCCCTTAAGAATTGGTACTCTCCATTACTGATTCAGGATATTTTGGATGAAACACACAGGAGGGCCTTCTGTGATAGAATCTTTGAACTCCACAAGTGAACTGACCATGGCAGCATACAATAGATCTATAACACAACTTATATTCTGGAAAGTATATCTACCTCAATTTACCTTATGTTAGTTTTAGCTCATGGGGACTTTATGATCACAGCCTTCACATATGTTAAGTTTTAGATAACTACAAATCTCGATTTTTTTCACATTAACAATTACTTAGTTAACCCATCTTATACTTGTGAGGATGACTCTTTGAATACATGAAACACTTTACTTTCTCTCTATTACATTTCATTACCTTACCTCCAATTTCTTCCTTTTATTTCCACCATCAAATTGAACATCTCTGTTTTGTATTGAAAGTTCTTCATCATCTTGCTCACCTTGTCATTTTGTAATTTTCTTAACTTTAAAACCCCGCTATCATAGACTTTGAGACCCAACGACACTGGCCTCTTTACAGCTCCTCACACTAAATGCTCCCTGTCTCTACTACAAGCATTTTCTTTTTTCTTTCTTTTCTATTAATATATTTGTTTTCCGTTTTCTATAATCACTTCCACAAGTTTTAGATTTTTTCCCCCTGCCTTCCTTTTCCTTCTCCCCTCCCTCCCCAAGACAGCATGCAATCTTATGTGGGTTTTACACATACATTCTTATTAAAAACATTTTCACCTTAGTCATGTTGCATAGAAGAATTAAAATGATGGGAGAAATCATGAGAAAAACCAAAACATAACACAACAGGAAATATTCTGCTTCATTTTGCATTCCAATTCCAAAGTTCTTTCTCTGGATGTGGATGGCATTTTGCTTCAAGAGTCCATTGGGAATGTTTTATGTCTGCATTGCTGTGAAGGGCTAAGTCTACCAGAAAAATTCTTCGCACACTCTGATTTTTACAGTTTATAAAGTTCTCCTGGTTCTTCTCCTTTCACTCAGAATCCTTCCAGGCCTCTCTGAAAACTTCCTGTTCATCATTTCTTATAGCACAATAGTATTCCACTACATTCATATACCACAACTTGTTCAGTCATTCCCCAAATTATGGGCATCCCATCTATTTCCAGTTCTTGGCCATAACAGAGAGTTGCTACAAATAGTTTTGCACATGAGGGACCCTCTGTCATTTTTATGACCTCTTTGGGATACAGTCCTAGAAGTGATATGGCTGGGTCAAAGGGTATGCCCATTTTATAGCCCTTTGGGGCATAGTTCCAAATTGCTCTCCAGAATGTTTGGATTAGGTCACAGCTCCACCAAAAATGAAGTAGTGTCCCAACTCTCCTACATCTTCCCCAGCATTTATCATCTTCCTCTTTTGTCATGTTATCCAATCTGATATGTGTGATGTGGTCCCTCAGAGTTGTTTTGATTTGCATCTCTCTAATCAATAGTCATTTAGAGCATTTTTTCATACGACTATAGATAGCTTTAATTTCTTCCTTTGAAAACTGCCTACTACAAACATTTTCACTGAAAGTCCTGTATGCCTGATATTCTCTTCCTCTTGCTTTACATCAGCTGTCCTCTCTGGGTTCCTTCAAATCCAGACTAAAATTTAGCTTTCTGTGGGAAGACTTTTCTAATTCGTTTAGTAATTCCTCTTATTACAACTGACTTCTCTCTGCTTATTTCCATCTTTACCTTATTTGGATACAGTTGTTGCCTCTCCAACATTGGAAGCTCCTTGAGAGAAAGGGATTGTCTTTTGCTTTTTTTTGTATGTAAATCCATACTTAGCAGAATGTTTGATACATAGTAAGTGTTTAATTAATGCTTGTGATTGTTGACTCAATGACAGATTTGACCCATCCTCTCATCTTCTATCGACAGTTTTTGATATTGACTCTCTCGTGCTAACCTTGACTCCCCCCTAGCTTTGTTGTCAGCTTTCCTCTGTTTTCTCCTATAGTATTTCACTCGTTGATCTCAATAGTCCCCATGGGTTCATTGATCATCTCTATGCAGAAGAATCTTGAATTTTCTCATCCAGCCCTAACCTCTCTTGCCCTCAAGTTTTGCAGCTTCTGCTGTATATTGGCCAACTTGACATGGATGTCCTGTACACATCTTAAATTCAATATGACCCTTAAACACTTCCTCTTCTGAACTTCCTCTACTGGGAAGAATTCCAACCATCTCACTGAACACATTAGGAACACTGGAATAAATTCTCTTACAAATACACATTGTGCCCATGGACAGAGTGGACACAAACCAAAGTAAAATGCTCATGTGGCATACATGTGACCAAGCCAACTTTCACCTTCTGAATTTCAACTCCTTGATGTTCTTCCCTCAGAGAGGCCTCACAAATCTGTGGCCTATTTTCTAAATCAATTTATTAACATATAGACTGTGCCTCCTACTTCTCTAATAATATGGTGGTTTTCTTGACTTGATCATGCTGTTGAACTCTCTTGGGTTTGCTCCTTGATCTCAGCTGAATTTCTTCATCACCTCTATCTCCAGCCTCATCTGTACTCCTCTGCTGATGAAATGTTGGGCTGTCCAAAAGATCAAAGACCCTTAACCTTAGACTGACATGACCCTTCCAAGTTCTGTTCACTCATGACATTAGGTCTTAGAACTTCTACCTTCCAGGCCTTTCACTTTGACAACTCTTCCAGCAACAAGACTGGGCATATTCAGTGAAAGACCTAACCCTAACTTACAGTGACCATCCCATTAATTTTTCCAAGTGCTCATCTCTGAGGCCTAGGCCATCACCTGGCCATGATGATTTGCTCAGTAGTTTATGGGTTTCTGGGTTTCCGTATTTGTTTAAATTCTAAAGGGCTCCTTGTTAGTCTATAAAATTGTATGACTGAGGAAAACAGTCAGTAGAGATC
Source organism: Lagorchestes hirsutus (assembly GCA_028533205.1). NCBI lineage: Eukaryota > Metazoa > Chordata > Mammalia > Diprotodontia > Macropodidae > Lagorchestes > Lagorchestes hirsutus. The sequence goes on from CM052673.1 coordinate 2,905,590, forward strand.
TATATTCTAGGCATGTTTGTGTCCTCTATTGGACTTTTCATATACAAATGAATTAACTCAAAGTCTCACATTATTAATAAGGCAATGGATCTGCAACTGTTTAAATTAATAAGTGTCTTTGTGTGCCAGCCATTGCAATAGACACTGGGGATACAAGTACAAAAAATCCCATAGTTCTTGCTTTCATGTCATTCAGTCAATCACCATTTATTAAGCATTTACTGTATGCTAGGAACTGTGTTAAGGGGAAGGGATACAAAGAAAGGGAACAGATTGTCCCTGTTTTCAAGAAGCTTATCTTCTGTTGAAGAGAACAAGTACATAGACAGATATGCATATCTACGTCTATCTGTCTATATCTGTGTGTCTGTATATATGCATATATATTCACTTATATATGCATGTATATGTATATCCATATAAACACATGTAAATACATATGTGCATACGTATGTATGTACAGAAGTACAAGTGTATTCATACACATATGTATGTGTATGTATATGAGTAAAACTCTAGTCCCTATCCTCAGAAACCTCACAGGATAATGGAGGATATAACATGCAAATAGCTCTGCACAAATGAGCTACATACAGGATGAATTAGTGATAATCAATAAAGGGAAGGCCCTTGCAGTAAGAAGGATCAGAGAGTTTCTTGTGCAAGTTAAACTTTTAATTATAACTTGAAGGAAGCCAGAAGTCAGAGATAAGGAGGTAATAATATCATGCATGGGGCCAATGGAAATGCTTGGAATAAGATGACATGGTCAGCATGACATGAACAGCAAGGGGGCTAGTGTCACTGATTCTGAAGGTAAGGTGCATGTGAGGAGCCAAGATAGTGGAGTAGAGGATCTCTTAGCTGAGCTTTCCAAACATTCCCTCCAAACAACCTTAAAAGAATGCCCCTAATTGATTTTAGGGTGGAAGAGTCAACAAAAGTTGAGGCTGAGATATTATTTCAGTCTAAGACAACTTAGAAGGTTGGAAAGAGAGATATATGGCATGGGAGTGGAGACTTACTGAGGACCCACGTGGATGAAACAGTAGTGATGAAACTTGGTGATGGTGACAGAAAGCAGATGTCTGGGGAAGAGATGGGAAGAGGATCAGGCAGCTGGTGAGAAAGACATGACAGGAGAGGTGTGCTAGCACTGGGCACAGGACCAGATGCTATTCATCAGCTCCATTACTTGTGCCTACTTCTGACTTACTGTTCAAGGTTGGAAAGATGCATTTAGGAGAAAGAGAAATCAGGGTTCCCAAGGAACAGTATTTTTCTTTTGGTCACAAGGGATTAGAAACCCTGAGCAAAGGTATTGCTTCTGGTCAAAAGGGATCAGGGGTCCAGAAGAGTAGTGTCATTACTGGTTCTAAAAAGCAGGAACTATGAGGAGAATATCAAATGCAATCCCAAGGGATCAGGGGCCTTTCCTAAGTACAGATGAAACTGAAGCCCAAGAGATCAGTGATCACACCTCTCCTGAAATCATACCATCTTGGATGCACTTTTAAATCTTCAGAACTGGTTCTGAAAACAGCAGTGTGAAAAAGCATGCAGCTTAGGAAAGCAACCTTCCCCCCTAAAGTTGGAACGGAGACCACTATTACCACTCTTGTTCATCCTTCATTCTTGAAGTGGACCAATGACATCACAAGGGTGATATCTTGACTTGCCTGTGAAGTGAATTTGAGTGAGGTAGAGTTGATCAAAGTTGTTTGCTCACTCTCTTCTCCAGAGACATCAAAGTCCATTGGCAAGAGAAAAATCAAGACAACTGGAGGTGACCCAGGATTCACTTGGGTGATCCTGGTCTTTTGAAATTAAGGTCTTTCTGAGGTCTCAGTTTGTCTCAGACAACTCAATGACTAAAGATTAGGTAAGAATTGGTACAAGACATTTTTTTCACCAACATGAAATTATCAGTTTGGGAGGGTAAGACCCTCAGAGTAAGTATCTAGGCAGAACATAAAACAATCACTATTTACACTCATTCTTATCCCTGGAAATCTAAGCAGTGAGCCACAGAAGCTTGGGCTGGGGCTATTATTTGTCATTTAATGAAAGCCAGAGTGATTTGGGATTAAAAACTGTAGGCAAATAACTCTATCTGAATCACAAAGGGATTTTTGAAAACTGATTTTTCAGAGGTATATTTGAAGAAATCATCAATGAAAACAGCAGAGTAAAAATGTTAATTTTATCAGCTTTTAAAATAATAAATAAATATATAGTTTTAAAAATCTTGCCCACAAAGACAAAAATAACTTTTATGTGGTGAGAGCATTATCTGTATTGGGGATAAAGGTAAAATCTTCCTAGTGAGGTGAGTGGTGAAGAAAAAGTATCTATTATCACATCTGTTTTTCAATATTGTACTAAAAATCAAGCTATAACAATAAAATTAGAAAAATAAAGGAATAAAAAAGTAGAAAAATGTACTAAAATGCTAGCTATAACAATAAAATGAGAAAAAGAAATTAAAGAAATAAAATAGGTAATATGGTAAACAAAAACCAGGTACTCCTCCTTGCTTTGAGTTATGGTCCATTTACTGGTATATTTTAAAAGAATGTGGGTAGATCTGGTGACCACAGATGATATCAGGGGTAAGGAATTTCTTCAAGAAGTAACAGGGGAGATGGCAATGCATGATGTCTGTGCTTCCTTGACTGAGAAGATCCCTGCCAGTGAGAGACTCCATGAAGATTTTTAGATCTTCAGCTAGGATCATTGTGGTTCATGGTGATACAGATCCATTCATGGTCCTCAGGTATTCACAAGTACCATTTGCTTCAACATCTAAGTTGTGAATCACAACATCCCTGGGACATCACCATGAGACCCTACTATACTGATAATTTCACTTTCAGTGGAGCTCTCACATTTACAGACATGACCTGTGAAGTTCCTGGTTTTAAGTCTTTTCTTAGGATGATGAACCCTAATAGAGACTCAGAAAACATCATACTTAAGGAATTCTGGTGGTCAGCTTTCCAGTGTAAGAATGAATAAGGAAAGCTGGCGCTAGAGCAGTGTGCATCAAACACTACCTTGGAGGCTTTGCCTATATTCCTTTCTGACATGACCATGTCTGGCCCCAATTATGTCATCTACAATGCAGTGTTTGCATTGACTTAGACCCTTCATGAAATATTTCTGATGAAACCAGAGATTGCATCTGGGGAAGCTGATCTTGTCCATTGATGGTTTTTGATATTTTCATCATGTAACCTACAATAGGCCCTTCCCAAAGAATTTCTGAATTCCACAAGTGATCTGATCAGGGCAGCAACAGCGAAGCTACAACAAAACTGATATTCTGGAAATTATGTCTTTCTTCATTCAGCTTACATTGGTTTTATGTTTCGGGGACTTTCTGGTCACATTGTTAACATATATTGAACTTTAGTCACATAAACTTCTGGATCGTTTTTATTTTCAGATGAATGATTACTGTTTCAATTTGCCTCACCCCTCTGATACTCATGAAGATGATTTTTGAGCCATGAATCCTTTATTATTATCTCTATTACTTTTCATTTTGTTAACTTTAACTCTAATTTCTCCCTTTCATTTCTAGGATCAAATTGAAATCCTCTGTTTTATATTCAAAGTCCTTCAACATAAGGCTCACCCCATAATTTTTCAGGCTTCTTCATCTTAAACCCCACTACCATGTGCTTTTTTAAAAACTTAATTTTTTCAGCTTTCAACAATCACTTCCATAAGTTTTAAAATTTTCCCCTCCTCTACACCCTCCCTCCCCAAGACCGAATGCAATCTTATATGGGTTCTATACCTACATTCTTATTAAGCACATTTTCACATTAGTCATGTTGCATAGAAAAATTAGAATGAATGGGAGAAACCATGAGGAAAAAACAAACAAGTCAAAACATGACACAAGAGATAATAATAAGAAACAGTCCTCATACCTTGTGACTCTTACTACGTATAATGTATTCCTGGTTCTGCTCATTTAACTCAGCAACAGTTCATATAAGTCTTTTCAGGTTTTTGTGAAGCTGAATTGTTCATCATTTCTGATAGCACAATAGTATTCCATTACATTCATATACCACAATTTGCTCAGCCATTTCTCATTTGATGGACATTCCCTCAATTTCCAGTTCTTGGCCACTATGAAAAGAGCTGCCATAAATATTTTTGTCCTCAAGATGGCTCCACATTTGTTGGCACAATGTGAGGTGTTCAATATTGGAAGCACTGTGTTTTAATGATACAAATGTGGTTCTGATACCTAAACCAGGAAGAGCCAAAACAGAGAAAATATTGACCAATTTCCCTAATGAATATAGATGCAAAAATTTTAAATAAGATATTAGCAAAAAGAATACGGCAACTTTTCACAAGAATAATACATTATGATCAGGTAGGATTAATACCAGGAATGCAAGACTGGTTCAATATTAGGAAAAGTATCATCATTACTGATCATATCAACAACAAAACTAACAGAAACCATACGATCATTGCTTCACAGTGCATTCTGTGCAAGGGATACAAAGAAAGGGCACAAATCATTCCTATCTTCAAGGAGTTTAACATCTAATAGAGAACAGAACAAGTATATACATTGATGTATATACCTTTTAATTTTATCAAAAGGGTACACTGAGGGAAATCTCCAGGAAAGATAATATTTACTACCAAGTGGATTCTGCTTGTCAATAAATGGGTTAATGATTTGCCTCCATTTATGCCAAAGATCCCAAGCAAGAGAATAATTTTTGTTATATAGGTTTTGGAGAGTACAGAACAAAGAACAGAACAGAGCAGATGACATCGTGGGAATGAGGCAACATGCTTGATGGAAGAGCTGAGGCACAGGGAAGAACATGATTGATTGCAAGTTTGGTAATGGGGGCTACCAATGTTCCTATACTTTCCTCAGGAGAGTAAGAGTTGCTTATTATTTTAATTTAGGTTCAAGATAGTGGCCCAGACATTTGGACAGCAAACCACACATTGTTTTTTTTTTTAATTTTAATTTAGCATTTAACATTCATTTTCACAAAATTTTGGGTTACAAATTTTCTCCCCTTTTGTCCCCTCCCCCCCAAACACCAAGCATTCTAATTGCCCCTGTG
>CM052673.1:2911206-2961729 GCA_028533205.1 Lagorchestes hirsutus
CTCCTTTGATCCTGTCCCTCCCCATGAGTGTCGACCTCAAATTACACCCTCCTCCCCATGCCCTCCTATCTATCATCCCCCCCACCCTGCTTATCTCCTTATCCCCCACTTTCCTGTATTGTAAGATGGGTTTTCATACCAAAATGAGTCAAACCACACATTCTTGAAAGATAGCTTGGTGGTATAAAGATATCATGCCCAATTCCCTTGCTTTTATGCACATTCTTCAAGGCCAGTTAAATTCCTTGAGGCAAGAAGAGCTGAATATTTTAAAGTTATCCATCATTTTGCAGGTAAACTCTGAACTAAATTCAGGCACAAAGAAGTGTGACTTAAGCAGTTATAGGTTAAAAGCAGTTACAGAAAAAAAAATTATTTACTTTTAAATAGAAAAAAATAAAAAATAAAAAAATAATCTGCCTGCCTGTCAGTCTGTCTCTCACTGTATATATAATACACACACACACACACACACACACACACACACACACACACACATACATCATAAACATAAAATACATAGCTACATATATTACATTCAAAATAACTTATTTTAAGCTTACCAACAATATAATAACCCCACTTGGTAATATTTTTTTCTTTTTTTCACTATTCTAGGGAGTTTTATTAATTTGGAAGAACAAGAATAACAAAAGAACTGATAAAAAAGTAAACAAAGGAGATTTAGTAGTATCAGACTTTAAACTGTATTAGAAGGCAGTAATTATGAAAAACATATGGTACTGGTAAGAAATAGAAGCATAGAGCAGTGGAACAGAGTAGACATGGAATTTATAGAAGCAAATAAATATAGTAGTCCTGAATCTGACATATATAAAGACAACATTTTAAGATAAGAATTCATTTTTTGGTAAAAATTGTTGGGAAAACTGGAAAGCAGTATGGCAGAAATTGGACTTCGGTCAATATCCTATAGCATTTATCACAATAAGGTCAAAATGGATACAAGGCATAGATATAAAGAGACACAGTACAAGAAAAATTGAAGAACAAGGAATATATTATCAGACTGATGTATAGCTAAATAGTTTATGAATAAACAAGAGATAGAGAACAGAATGAAGTGTAAAATGTATATTTTTCAATTGCATTAAGTAAAAAAAGGTTTTATACAAATAAATCAATGTATTCAAGATCAGAAGGGAGATAGAAAATTGGGGAACATTTCACAGACAGTTTATCAGATAAAGGTCTCATATCTAAACTACAGAAAGAACTTTTTCAAAACTATAAGCATATGAGTCTTCTCCATATTTATATGTGTTTAAAGGATAAAAAGTGGTAGTTCTCCAATGAAGAAATCAAAACAATTTATAGTCATAAGAAAAAATGATCTAAATCATTATTTATTAGAGAAATACAAATTAAAGCACCTTGGAATGCTATTTTACATTTATTAGATTGGTGAAAGTGATTGAAGGGGAAAGCAACAAAAGATGTGTAAAAATTGGTTTACAATTTCATTGTTGGTGGGACTGTGAACTGATCTAACATTTGGAGAGCATTATAGAATTATGCTCAAAGAATTATTAAGCTGTAATACCATTTGACCAAGCAATACCACTACTAGGTCTATTTCCAAAGATGATTAGGGAAACAGGAAAAGAACCTATAACTTCTCAAATATTTATAGCAGCTCTCTCTGTGGTTGCAAAGAACTAGAAATTGCTTGGGTGTCCCTCAATTGAAGAATGAGTAATAAAGTTGTGGTATACAGTTGTCATGGTAACTACTGTGCTATAAGAAAGATGAGCTCAAAGATCTCAGAAAAACTGGATAGACGCACAACATGATGAAAAATGAAATGAGCAGAACCAAGACAAAGCTGTATATGGTAACAGCAATCTCGTTTTAGGAACAACTTTGAGCAAATAAGTCATTTTGTCTATTAGAAATAACCAAATTGACTATAAAAGACATAGAAAAAAATTGCTATCTTCATCCAGAGAAATAACTGATAAACAGAAGCATGTAGAGAATGATTACACAAAATGTGTTTATATATATGTGTGTGTGTGTGTGTGTGTATAAATATATACAGATGCATAGATAGATACACATATAATTTGTTTAATAGTAGCCATCTTTGAAGTAGAAGAGGCAAAAGGGCAAAAAAGAAATTTACAGAATAACTTTATCATATATTTAGAAGGAACAGCAAACTGTACATAATCGACTAACAGTTTCTTATGCTATCATCTTTTTATTATACTATTTATTACATAAATTAAAAATAAAAGAAACTAAAAAAATTAAAAAAGAAAGAAATGAGGGTTAGAGAGAATAAGGTTCATAATGAGGATGAAGACCAGATTTAGGAGTACTACCATGATAAGTAAATCAGGAGATATAAGGGAAAGTGTAGTCACAACTGAAAAGGATAACAAAAGAATCTGTGTTTTCCGGATGGATCTTTGTGGCAGTGAAGGCTAGAAAATGAAATGAATCAGCAAACAGTAAGTTTAAGATGAAAAGAAGTTTATTAATTCTGGGGCAGGCATTCCAGAGGACAAAATGGGAATTCATATTAGATAGCTGAATGTGATGTTCCTTCTTACTGAGCCAAGAATCTTAAATCACTTGTACTTTAATTTGGATGGAGGAACATGCTGCCTAAGAGAGAGACTGGTGAACTATACTGTTGGTAAACCCTGCAGAGTCCTCATTTTTCATTCAGCAGCTTCTGAATTTCTCCATCATTTTCATCCAACCAGTCTTGATACTTGTGAGTGTCCCGACACAGATGAGTAAATGCAGTGCTGTACATCAAATTTCTGAAAGGTACCCACTACTTTTCTGCTCCACTGTTGCCAACCATTTGTTGACTCTCCTTTCCCTCCAAATTATCAATGAACTGTTGCCACTCAGAGAAATGCTCTAGTCCTTCTGACATTAAGTCCTCTGGCAGTTGTTTTGCCTTGGGGCCACTGTTTTTTGTTGAATGAAAATATTTAGCTTGGGTGAGTTGAAATATATTCTTTGATTAGAATATATAGCTATCTTGCCAAGATTAAAGAGTGTCTATGCATGATTTTTCTTTACAGATGATTGTGCACTCAATGCAGCCCCTGAAGCTGAGATGCAACAAAGTATGGATCAGTTCTCTGCTACTTTGTGCTAATTTTGGCCTAACCATTAACACCAAGAAAACACAGGTGCTCCATCAGCCACCACCACACCATCCATATGTGGAACCATCAGTTAGAGCAAATAGAGAAGTTTTGAATGCTGTAGATAAGTTCACTTACCTAGGCAGTATAATTTCCAGGGATGTACACGCTGATAATGAGGTTAACGCATGCATTGTCAGAACTAGCTCAGTGTTTGGAAAGCTGCAAAGGAAAGTGTGGAAGAAAAGAAGTATCAGACTGACTTCCAGGGTCTACAGAGCTGTTGTGCTGATGTCATTGCTGTAGGCCTGTGAAACATGGACAGTTTACCAGCACCATGCCAGGACACTGAAGAACTTCCATGTGAACTATCTTAAGAAGATTCTGAAGATCATCTGTCAGGATAAGGTACCAGACACTGAGGTCCTCACCCAAACTAAACTGGTTAGCATTCAAACTATGCTTCAGAGAATGCAACTCAGGTGGGCTGGCCACGTTGTTCCAATGCAAAATATATGCTTGTCAAAATGACTATTTTCTGGAGAACTTGCATGCAGCAGGTGATCACATGGTGGTCAGAAGAAACAAAGACACTCTCAAGGCTTTTCTCAAGAACTTTGGAATTGACTGTGTAACACAGGAGGCACCTGCACAGGACCACTCAGCATGGCATGCCCTCATCAGAGAAGGTGCTGTGTTCTAGAAGCAAAGCAGAACTGTAGTGGCTCAAAGGAAACTAAAGAAAAACAAATTTAGAGAATCTACCCCAAATGTTCACAGGGACTAATTGTACCGACCTGTGGTAGAGCATTTTGAGCTCATATTGGTCTGATCAGCCAGTCTGACATACTGTAACTTGACTCTAACATAGTGATGTCATTTAGTCTTCCAGAACAAAGAAAAACAACCATAGCTGTGTTAAAATTAATAATAATACCTGGCATCTCTATTGCACTATATGGTTTGTGAAACATTTTAGAAACATTATCTCATTTTATCCTCAAAACCCTAGGGAGTAGGTGATTTTATGATCTCCTATTACAGATGAGGATACTGGGGAAGAGATGAAATAACTTACACAGGATCACATAGCTAATAAGAGACTGAGAATGAATTTGAACTAAGGTCTTCTGACTACAGGCCTCATGCTTTGTGAAACATACCGTTAAACAGTAATAAAATCTCCCAAACCCAAGAAAAAAGCTAATTAAAATTCTCACCCTCCTCCAAAGGGATCTTTTTTCTCTGAGCCTAGCAGACAGGAGGAGGTAGTGAAAGGTGGTGATGAGAGAAGGAAGATGATTTACTGGGGTCAAGATAAAAGAAGCAGCTTACAACCAGAGCACCCAAGAGGATCAGAGGCCAGGGAAGCTCTAACAGAAGCCTGTCCCACATCTCGCAAGCTGCATTTCCCTCCTTCCTCATTCACTTGGTGAATGGTCATGTGCCTGCCTCCAATCCTCTCCTTGTCACCCAAGGGGATTCCCCTTGCTTCAAATGGGAGATCAGGTCTGGTCTGGAGGCTGCAAATCCTGGTCATTGAAAATGCGAAAAGGAAGGAATTCAGTCATCTCCCTTCTGGCTTAGGGAAAAGTGTGGTCATGTGACCCACAAAGTGGGTCAGAGAATCTCTGAAGGATATTCTAGATTACATAGGGAACAAGTCACAAAATGCAACTGGATTGAGAAAGGAAAACAGTTCACTGGACACACTGTTACCCTATGAGGACAGGAGCCTTTCCGGCCTTCAGGGATCTGCAGAGAAAGTTTAGCACAGAATCTTGGAACTGAAGGAAGACCAGGAGGTTGAGGGTGGGGAGGAGGGCAGAGAGGGAGTTTCCAGGTTCCAGCTATATAAAGTAAATATCTTTAACTTGGAAATAGTTGATAAAAACAAACAAAATCTTTAACTTTTGCTTCCCAAAGGATAATCTCTGGTCTCCATAGGCCAAACAATAATTGCACAGCATATGAGACACTCTGAAACATTTCAAGTTGGAAACAAAGGACTCCAATATACACATTCAGAGTCCCAGGGGGAAGCTGTCCTTACCCAGTCAGACCAGATTGCTACAGTTTTTGAACATCATCTCCATGTTCATCTCCTTCTGGGAAGAGTCCAGGTGCCCCAATTCCTCCTGGGTAAAGTCTATGGCCACATCCTTGAAGGTCACTGACTCCTGAAATACCAAATACACACCTGCTAACTCCAGCCAGCAACCATCACATGGGCCTGAGGGCAGGGGCAGTGGGCAGGACTAGAGTAAAGTCTAGGTCTTTATACTTAGTCTTCAGTGTTCCAATGGCTGTGATATTGAATACTTATTGTGTGTGACTCACTCTACATTTTTTGAATTCTGCAACAAAATAATTACTACTATGGCTTACTTGTGCAACCACTATTTTAAAAACTGGTTTCTATTGCTGTTTTTTAAGTGTCAACAGGAATGCTGGGGAAAAGGTCCTTCTTGCTGATAGCTTGAAATTTGTTGATATGAGGTACTTCTCCCTGTAGTCACGGACAGAATATGCTTTGGACTGTAGATCTATGAGATGGGTTTTAGAGAGGGACTATGAAAAGGCACATTTTTAGAAAGCTGAAGCAATTGTTTGCTGTTGTGGTGGAAAAGTTGGAGAGGACATAGAGAAAGGAGATGGTGACATCTTGGATTTTTGTGAAGAGGATTTATTTATCCTGAGACAAACTAAATGATAGAAAGCTGTTTTCAAAAATGAAGGGAAATTAGCTGAGTTATACTGGAGGTTTGAGGTGACACTGCTCTGATAATTCCCACAGTCAATATGCTGTAAATAATTTATGTCTATTATTGATTTCATTTGGTAGTCAATTTTATATATTCATTAATTTTAACACTCACTTTTTACTATACAGTCAAGTGAATAATTACTATTAGTTTTCTCCAATTTATTAAATAATAATATATACTGCACTGAGGTGGGGGCTTGAGCTGATGAATGAAGTAAAAAGAGGTAGCAAATTTTGGAGAAAAGATACCAAGATATATCCTTGGATTTCTCTAGAGTTCAGAAAAATAATTAGAAAATGAGTCAAGTGACTGGTGGAGGGAGGGCACACAAGGAACTGGTTGATGCCTACACATTTTGCTACATTAATATTAAACTTTTTGGTATACAGACCAGCTTTTTGTGTCATACATTGCAAGTAGTCATTTTTCTCCAGTGGCTCTGTAGGTACAAGATTAGACACTGGATTGGATAGGGGAGAGTGAAATGTCAAAGATTACAGTGGGGTTGTGAGCCTAGGTCACCAAGAGGATGGTGGTAGCCTTGAAATTTTGGAGGGCTTTAGGAGGGAAAGATAAGTTCTGTTTTGGCCACAGTGAATTTCAGATGTCTAAAGTACATTCAATTTGAAATGTCTAAGAGGCAGTAGATGATGCAAGATTGGTACAGAGAATAATTGGAGTCAGGGAGTTGATGAGATCACCAAGTGAGATAGGATATGAAGAGGGCCCAGAGAGAGCTTTGTTAGCCAACTAGAATTTGAGGGTATGATCTGAATAGAGATCTAGCAAATAAGATTGATAAGCAGTAGTCAGGTAAGTAGAACTAGGAGAGAGCAGGGTCACAAAAACCTAGAAAAGAGATATTTTCCTACAGGAATGACTATATCAAAAGCTACAGAAAGATCAAACAAGATGAGGATTGAGAAAAAATACTTATATTTGACAATTAGCAAATAAAATAACTAGCACTGATATAGTGCTTTAAGATTTGCAGTGTGATTTACATTTATCTCATTTGACCCTCAACTCCTCTGAGGTAGGTGCTATTATTTTTCTGTTTTACAGATGAGGAAACTGAGTCTGGGAAAAGTTAAGTGGCTTATCTAAGACTTTATAGAAACAGTAATGACCAATTATGAATTCAAGGACTAGTAATATAGGTAAGGGACTTAGGATGCTTCCTAAAACCATTTAATGTACTCCAAGTCTAGCCAGTCATGCAACCACAAGAATAGATCTCATTACTTGAATTTGCCATGTAACCTATCAAGTGTACTAGTATATAAGTAGTTCTCTGAAAGGTTGGCAGGCAGCTTGGGATTGAAGGCACTATGTTACTGCCTGGTCAGCCCTTCCCCTATTAACTAGTACATAATCTTCATGTTCTCAGTATTTAGAGGTGTAGAAAGTGGGAGGTCCTTCACATTTTTACCTCAGGGCTCATTACTACAGATACAAAAGTTGTTCAACAGTTTACACATTTGGCAATTTGTAAATGAAAATGGGAATATAAGGTCCCCAAATTAATGAGTGTCATTTTCTCCTCACTTCCCCCATCCACTGACACCTGGGGGAAACTTAGGGGACTAAAAATGTCACAGTGACCTAGACATATCATTTGAGGAGTCAACAAAGAACAAGTTTATATGTTAAATGTTTAAAAAAGTGACCCACTGGGTAAAAGAACAGCAGGATAGTAAAGGGGATAAAAAGGATACAAAGGGATAAAGATTTAAACAGAACTTTAAAAATAAAAAGTAAGGTGAAATTTCACTATGGACTAAAACCTTTGATCAATGGGAATCTATTTTGGTGGGAAGAATTTCCAGAGCAAGAGGTTACACAATTAGGTAGAAAGATGTTGAGAGACAGATGGAAATAGATGATACATGTCTACAAAATCTATATTGCAATAACGAAGGGGTGGGGCTTCTCATCTCTTAGTAGGAGAACAGAGGACCTGTATAAGAGAACTCCCATGGGTTGTGAGACCACTTTATCTAAGAGAATATTTTGCTTCTTTGGGCAGCATCCCATTCCAAGAGAAGGGACACATAGAGTTACAAATTTGATCTTTCCATAGAGGAATGCAAACAGTTCAACTTTAGTAAGTCCTTTATGATTCTCTTTCCTGTTTACCTTTTCATACATCTCTTGATTCTTGTGTTTGAAAGTCAAATTTTCTAGTCAGCTCTGTTCTTTTCATCAAGAATTCTTGAAAGTCTTCTATTTCATTGAATGGCTATTTTTCCCCTGAAGTATTATAATCAGGTTTTTTAATATTTGATCTTTTTTAAAATTAATTTATTTGTTTTTAGTTTTCTACAATCACTTCCTATGGGGCCCTTTCCCATTTTTATGATTTCTTTGGAGTACAGTTCTAGAAGGGATATTGGGTGACAAGGAGAGGCTTGGAGGCAGGCACATGACCATTCACCAAGTGAATGAGGAAGGAGGGAAATGCAGCTTGCGAGATGTGGGACAGGCTTCTGTTGGAGCTTCCCTGGCCTCTGATCCTCTTGGGTGCTCTGGTTGTAAGCTGCTTCTTTTATCTTGACCCCAGTAAATCACCTTCCTTCTCTCATCACCACCTTTCACCAGTGGGGTAAATTATCTGTAGCATAAAAGAGGCAAAAACAAGCTTTTTCAACGGAGGGGAGGAGAGGGAAGGTAAGAGGGAGTGAACCTTACTCTCATCAGATTTGGCTTAAGGAAGGAATAACATGCACGCTCAATTTAGTATGAAAATCTATCAGACTACAGAATAGTAGTGGGAAAGGAATAAGCAGAGGGTAGGGGCACGATAGAAGGGAGGGCAAATGGGAGGAGGGGATAATTAGAAACACCTTTGAGGAGAGACAGGGTCAGAAGAGAATAGAATAAATTCCGGGGGGGAGGATAGGAGGAGGGAAATCTAGTCTTTCACATCATGATTGTTACGGAAGTGTTTTGCATGTCTACACATGTATAACCTTTATCAAATTGCATAGCTTCTGAGTGAGGATGGGTGGTGAGGGAGGGAGAGAAGCTGGAACTCAAAGTTTTAAAATTGCATGTTAAAAATTGTTTTACATGCAACTGGCAGATAAGACATATAGGCAATGCAGTATAGAAATCTATCTTGCCCTACAAGAAAGTAAGGGAAAAGAGGATGGGGGAGGGAGATAAAGGGGAGGGCAGACTGGGGGAAGGGTTAATCAGAATGCATGCCATATCGGGGTGTGGGGGAGGGGAGAGATTGGAAGAAAATTTGGAACTCAAAATCTTATGGAAGTGAATGTTGAAAACTAAAAATAAATAATTAATAAAACCCGCACAATTTCTTGAAGTAGCACAATTTGTTTCACATTGCTAAATCAATGGGCATCACTGTTGTTTCCAGTTCTTTATTATACATAGTGACACTGTGAATTATTATTCTGATGTTTATGCAGTTTTTCTTTTTGCACTCACCTCAAGGAGATAGATATATGCTCACCAGTGGACTCTGTGGGTCAAAGTATATAGGCATTTGAGTCACTTTCTCTGCATAATTCCAAATTGCTTTCCAGACTGGTTGGTTGTGCTCTAAATACAATGCACACCACATCAACTACTGTCATCTTTTGCCATTTTTGTCAATAGGTATGAGGTAAGACCTCAGAGTATAGGCAGCTACATGGCACAATTACAGTGGATAGAGTGCTGGGCCTGTAATCAAGATCCTGGTATCAGTTCTGGCTTCTGACACTTACTAGCTATGTGACCCAGGCAAATCAAAATCTTGTTTGTCAACTTTTTCCTCATCTATAAAATGAGCTGAAGAAAATAGCTCCAGTACCAGTTTCACTCCAGTATCCATGCCAACCAAGCTGCCCAAATAGGGATCCAGTTAGCTGGGTAACAGCTCATCCTCTCTCTCAACCTAGCTCTCTCTCCTTCCTTCTCTCCAAAAGAAGGTAAATTTTGATTGCCAGAAGTTGCCCTTCCTTCCTTCCTTCCTTCCTTCCTTGCTTCCTTCCTTCCTTCCTTCCTTCCTTCCATCTCCCCTAAAACCTTAGACCCCATGCACTCTGAAGCCCATGGCTGTTTATGGACCGTCCTGGCTTACAGTGAATGCCAATAGCAACAGTTTCTCTTCAGAACAACAACCCTAAGGCTCCTGCACCTCCCAGACCGATTTATCTATTTTTTCTTTTCTATTAAAGGGGCCATCCCCCCGCTACTTTTAAAAATAGCCTATTTCCTGAATGGGCATCACCTCACTTTAAGTGAGTACCTGAAAAGGCCTTAGCCTAAAAAACCAATATCTCCCATTGCATTCTGGGCTGTCTCCAGCCATCCTGATAAATATCTGGTCACCGGATCCAGATGGCTCAGGAGGAGAAAGTAAGACTGGTGACCTTGCATAGTCCTTCCTCACTCAAAACAAAATCAAGTGCTAGTCATGTCATCATTTCGCTGATGTCATGGTCCTCTCTGAAAATGAAGGACGGACATAACATCTTTGCCAAGCAAATCCCAAATAAGATCAGAGATCTTAGAGTAATATACAACTGAAACAACTCAACAACAAAACCTCTGGGTTATTTTAATTTGTATTTTCTTTACTATTGTTCACTTGGATAATTCTCTCCTATGGCTGCTAATAGCATTTTTTTTTAAAGACCTGTTTCTGTCCTTTGACAGGTCTTGGAAAATGACTTTTGACTCTTAATGTTTATCAGTTTTTGATGTCTTGAACATCAAACTTACAAAGAAACAATTTATACAAAGACTTCTCTTCAGCTGTTTTCCTGTTATCCTAAAGACAATTTTATTTATGCTAAAGTTTTTCAAATTCACATAAACAAAATTAACTAATATAATCGTCTTTATTCCTTGCTAAGAATCCAACTCTGGGTCATTGCTACGAAAGGCAGGTGAACTGTTCCTTTACTTAGGTCATGGACGCATTTTGAATTTATGAAATACAATATGTTGATTTAGTTTCTGTCAGAAAGCTTTCCAACTTTCCCAGGCAGTTCTTACCAAATAGGGAGATCTTTCATAGGTAATGTGTTTGGGGAATTATTAAACATATTGCTGAGTTCCATTATTTATTTTTCTTTCATGTCCAGTCTATTCCACTTCCACTGATTTCATTTTCTTTAAATACCAAAAGACTTTATGATTACTGCTTTATGACAATTTTGAGGTATGGATGTGTATTCCTGGTTCTTTTCTACTTTCCCCCCCCCCCACAATTTCCCTTGAATGCTCTATTTAAATTATTCTTTATTTTTGTCTAAATGCTTTCTTTTTATATTTCACCTGTACGCCTTATATATGTTAAATAATCAGGCTTATAGTCTTGGTTTCCATATTGAATTTGTTGTATTTCTGTACAAAATTGTGTTTCAATGGTTTAACTGTTTCCAATTCATATAAAAGTTGGGTCATAACATGTCCGACCTTCACCATTTGTACATTCTTCCTTACTCCCCCGCTATGTTTCTTTTCCTCTCACCAATTAAAACTAAACAAAACAACAGCAAAACCCAATGCCAATACCACTTGCCTCCCCTACTTTTTTTTTTGTCTTTCCTATCTGTGACCCTAGGCGGCTTTGGGATTCTGAAAGGTCATTCTCTCTTCTCTCAATATGAATGCAAGCATTCCATCTCCATTTCGTCACTTCAATTGTTCAAATATACTTACCTTTCTAGGCTTGACTTGATTCCACATACCTTCTATTCTATTAACAATTGATGTCTTCCCTTGTAGAATACTGTTATTCAGTATAAGTTACCTGTAAATTTTTATTTTTTAGAACATCACAGTTCAATATTTAACGACAGTATAATTTCACGTGATGTTTGCCTCTGATACACAGATCTGGGCAGTTTTCTTTTTATGATTTCTTGAAATACAGTTCCCAGGATATTTGGTCAGTCTTCAGAAAAGTAGATGATTCTTACATTCTCTCACCTTGACCTATTTTCCAGGTTGGTTGTTTCTGACTATCAATACTTTCCACTTCCTGCGTGCCCACACCCAACCCCCTCAGTCTTTAGACTTTGTTCTAAGATATCTTGCTCTCTCATGTACTGATTGAACCGTTTCCAAATTCACTTCATTTTCCCCCCAGTTTCTGTTCTAAGCTAATCTCCTTTCACATTACCTGTCTGAGCTGTACTTGTCTTTGGTTGTGGCTTCCACTGCTCTAATGAGTGTACAGAAAGCCAGCTTTCCTGTGTAGTAACGTATGGTGTCTATTTCTTTCCACTGCTTCTGTTCTGATATGTAGGACTGATGCAGTGTTGGTTTCAGGCCAATTACTAGATGTCCCTAATATGGCTTATTCTCCCTCTGATGTGTTATTACAGGTTTAAGGCACTGATACAGATCATGTTGACTTCCCTGGTCAACTTCTTTGTCATCACTCCCAGTCTTCCAGCCACATTTTAGTACAGACTTAGCCAAGGAGGATAACATTGCAGCTATTTTTCACTGATTTTCTCAATCATTGCATCTGATGCCATTTTACAATCATTCTTTCAGTATATGGGGGAGCTGGGTTCTTCTACTATCTTTCACATGGCCTTCTTAAGTAGATCTTGTGGAAAGACTTGCAGAAAATGCTAAAAAAAAAAAAAAAGTAATTACCTGAGAAGATAGGGTTTGCACTGAAGTTATAAATTAAGAAAGGTTTATTGAATGGAAAGAGAAAACAAGCCAAAGATATATGTAACAGTATTATATAGCTTCAAGGACTTCCAGGATGCAACAGATATTCTGAATCATAAGAATTCAAAGAGCAGTTTTATGAGAACAGGCTTAATGTTGTCAAGTTATAAAAGTTTCAGTATTTTCTAATGCTTTATTAGTTTACTATCATTGGCATGTAGACTGTTTTGTTTGCAATCAACAGCAGATTTAAAATGCAGAAGCTTATTAAACTTGAATTAAATTGTATGCAGTACTTATTTTCAGCATCTATAATTTGTGGCTAATGTTTTGCTTTCAAAGTTGGCATTGATCAATTTTCAACAAGCAGATCTGATACATGACATGTCTCATCAAATCTGTAAATGAAGCAAATCAAGGAGGGAGACATAAGACATGGGATGGCACTCAGGAACCAAAAAACGTCTTGCAAGGATATAGACCACTGGGTCATATTTACTAAAATGGAATTTAACTGAAGTAAATATAAAGTCTTACGACTGAATTAAAAAAAAATCTATTTCTCAAAACAAAAATGGAGATGGCATGATTGAATAGAAGTTTATGAAAAATGATCTGGAAATCTGAATAAGCTATAAACTCAAAACGAGTCTGATTTAAAAGTTGCAAAAGCTTATCTTGAATCACACTGAGTAATAACTCAGAAATAAAAAAGTAGTAGTTCTTTATGCAAGTCCCAAGTGAAATACATGTGCAACGCTCAGCACAGATCTCAGTGCTATGGCTTCAGAAGGGTATTGTTGGACAGCATCCAGTGGAAGCAAAATCATGAGGGTGAAGAGACTTTAGCCAATGTTTATAACAACTTCGGGTATTTATTTTGGAGATGATTTTGGATTGGACTACTACCTCTGTTAAAGTATTTAAAGGATGCATTCTTGATGGTTGATTGTTCTTGCCTGTAAGAACTGACTCAGGAGCAATGGGTTAATTTTATAAAGACGAGAATTTAGCCTTATTCAAGGAAAGGACGATTTTATGAGTTGTCCAAAAGTAGAATGGTAAACCACAACAGGTCATGACTTCTCCCATAATTGGAAGTTATCAAAGAAACTAGACAACCACTCATTACGAATGTCCTCATGCTGAGTTCTTTTAGATATAGGTTGGATGAGATGGCTGCTGAGGTCTCTTTCAACTCCAAAATTTTCTAATTCTGGATTCTGACTTACATAAACTTCCTAAGCCTTATATAGTCTTTTTTTTCCCTCCAGTATGAATTCTCTAATTAAAGACCTCCACATGTTCATTACATTTCTACCACTTTCCTCCTGTAAGATTTCTATAATGCTGAATAAGGATTATTCTCTGGCCAAAGGCCTTGTCATTTTCACTGAATTGATAAGGTTTTTCTCTAGCATTAATTCTTTGATATTCTGACTTAAGAACTTCCCACATTCATTAAATTCATAAGATTTTTCTCTCCAATATGAATTTTCTGATGTTGATTAAGTCCTGATTTTTGGCAGAAAGTCTTCCCACATTCACTGCATTCATAAGGTTTTTCTCTGGTATGAATTCTCTGATGCTGAGTAAGTAATCTTTTGCAACGGAAGGCTTTTGGACATTCACTGCATTCAAAAGGTCTTTCTCCAGTATGAATTCTCTGGTGTTCAGTCAGGTATGTGCTCCGGCTAAAGTCTCTTCCACATTCATTACATTCATATGGTTTTTCTCCAGTGTGAATCCTCTGATGCTGAGCAAGTTGTATTCTATGGCAAAAGGCCTTCCCACATTCATTACATTCAAAAGGCTTTTCTCCAGTATGAATTACCAGATGTCGAGTGAGTTGTTCTCCCCTTCGAAAGGCCTTCCCACATTCATTACATTCATATGGTTTCTCTCCTGTATGAATTCTTTGATGAAGAATAAGGTGTATTTTCTGGTTGAACTTTTTCCCACATTCATTACATTCAAAAGGTTTTTCTCCAGTATGAATTTTCTGATGTTGAGTAAGATGAATTCTCTGGTTGAAGGCCTTCCCACACTCACTGCATTCATGAGGTTTTTCTCCAGTATGAATTCGTCGATGCAAAGCAAGTCTTGAATTCCAAGCAAAGACTTTCCCACATTCAATACATTCATAAAATGTCCCTTCAGACTGACCTCTCTGATTTTGTGCATGTTCTGTTCCATGATGGAAGACTTTCCCATATTTATTACATTCATGAGTTTTCTTTCCAGCACAAACATTTTGACTTTCATCAAGTTCCGAAATACATTCATCATGTTCATGAATTTTCTCTCTTAGATGGATTGTCTCAGGCATAGAAAGGGATGAGCTCTCGTTGAAGGCTCTTTCACATTCCTTGTATTCATAAGGTTTCTCATCAACACGTTTTCTATTGGCCTCATTAAGACCAGAATTGTGACCAAAGAATTTCTCACATTTATTAGGCTTCCAAAATGTCTTCCTTGAGTAAATTTGACTACACTTATTAGAGTCTGAACATACTCTGAAGATCTTTCTTTGAGTATCACATTGATGAGAATGTTCTGTTGGAGAAACTCTTTGTTGTTGAAAAAGGATGGAAGATGAACTTAAGCTTCTGTCATATTTGTAATAATCAGGACCTCTCACATTACTGGAAGTTTTGCTTCTAGAGATTTTTATTGTCTTAGCATACTTCTCATTATTTAATTGCTTCCCTAAACTAGAAGAACATTGCCAAACTCCTCCAAACTTGGAGACGCAGGAAAAATGCTTTGTGATTCCTTCTGGGGATGATTCTTTTAAAGAAATGCCCAGTTTTATGGCTGATTCCTGGGTTTCAGCCCCAGTCTCACAATCTGAAAGAAATAAATAAAGTGTCATTATCCCTTGTTCATGTTGCTCTACATTTAATCGTATTTTACTGTCACTTCCATTAGGAAAAAGAGGCTTTCAAAGTATAAAGTGTAGGATAAATATTAGTGCCTTATCTTCATTTAAGTTCCAACTATGTGTCAAGCATTACACTGGGTGCTGTGTGTACAGAGACAAAGAAAATAGTTCTTTAAGGAGCTTATGCTCTATTAGGGAAACCAACATGACTATGTAAATACAGAGAATATTTTCAAAATGCAAAAGAATTTTGCGGAGCAGGAATTAGGAGGTAGTGATTGGTTTAGCTAGACTACAGAGTTCACAAATGGGAGACATGATAATCATGGAATGGTACGCTGGAGCTCAGTTTATCCAGATCTTGCCCTTTAACTGTAGGTGTCTCTTAGAGTTCTGTCCACCTCAGCCGGCCTTCTTCTCTTCTCCCTCTAATACCACTTCATTTGCTGATCCCATCAGTTTCCATGAATTTCTTTGTCATTTCCATTGATGATTTTCAAATTTACCTATCCTGTCCTAACCTCTCTGCTGACCTTCAATCTTGCATCTCCAATCACCTTTCAGACGTCTCTAAAGGGATGTCCAGTAGATATCTCAAACTCATCATGTCACAAGCAGAACTCATCTTTCCCCCTAAACCTTCCCTCTATCTAACTCCCCTATTACTGCATTACTGCAGAGGGCAACACTAATCCTCCCATTTCTTAGCCTCACTACCTAGGTGTCATCCTAGACTCTTCACTATCACTCACCCCTCATATCCAATCAACAGATTGCTAAGGCCTACATATTTCACCTTTTCAACATCACTCAACCCCCTTTCTCTCCTTTGATGCTGTCCCCACTTGGGGGCAGGCCTTCACCCACCTCAAACCTGGAGTATTCTAATTGCTTGTTGGTCTGCCTTAGACCCCAATCCAATCCATCTTTCATTCAGCTATCTTTCTAAACCACAGGTCTGACCATATCACACACAACCTTCCCAAACACCAGTGGCTTCCTAATTGCCTCCAAGATCAAATACAAAATTCTGTTTGGCATTCAAATCCCTTCGTAGCCTAGCTCTTTTCTACTTTATTCTAGTCTGTTTTACACTCAACCTTGCCACAGACTTCTATTTAGTGATACTGGCCTCCTGTTCCATGAACAAGACACTCTTATCTCTGGGCTCCATCGTTTTCTCTGGCTATTTCCCTTACCTGGAATACTCTCTCCTCATCTCTAACTACTGGCTTCCTTGAAGACCCAGTCAAAATTCCATCTTTTAGAGGAAGCTTTTTCTAATCCATTAATTCTAGTGTCATCTTTCTTAATTACTGCTTATTTATCCTGTATATAGCATGTTTGTGCATAATTGTTTGTATGTCATCTCCCCCATAAGACTATGAGCTCCTCAAGGACAGGGACTGTCTCTTGTTTTCTTTCTTTCTTTTTTTTTTGTATCCCCAGCACTTAGCATGGTGCCAGGCACACAGAAGATGCTTAATAAATGTTTACTGACTGCTAGAGGCTTTTGACTTCAAACTGCAGAGTTTAGCACTGCAAGCTAGAAGTAAAACAGGGAGTCAGTAGAGCTTACTGAGAAGAAAGACATGGTCTGACATAATCTTTAAGAATGTCACTTAGGCAACTATATGTATATAGGCCAAAAAATATAGGTCAGACTTGACTCAGGTCATTTAATTAGGAAGCTTTGTAATAGTCCAGGTGAGAAGTACTAAAGGCCATGTGAGTAGAAAAAAACAACAAAAACTGGATAGAATGGAATAGACAAGACTCAGCAACTGATCAGTATGCAGAAGGAAAAACAAACAAGCATTTGTTTCTATATACATATATATGTATATACACATGTATATGTATATATAACAAAACAGTGCTTTAAAATTTTTCTTATTTGATTGAACATTACTGTCCCCACTTTATAGCTGAGATAACCGATACAAGCAGAGGTTAAGTGACTTGCCCAGAGTCACAGAGCTAATAAATGTCTGAGGCTGGATTTGAACTCAGTTCCTCCTAACTATAGGCCCAGGTTTCTATCCAGTTCTACCTGGCTGCGAGGGACAAGACTAAATAGGTAAAGATTAATTCTGAGACTATGAATGTAGAAGATCATCAGACTGGTGATATGTTCAAAAGAAAAAGGAGCGTTCAGAAGAAGAATGGGAAACATCACTAGGTCTATAACTTACATTTCAAAAAATCTTTCATACTGACAGTCAAACACAATGTGCATAAAAGGTTCAGTGATTATCTTTTCAAATGAGGAAACAAGTCTAAGGGATATAGTTTCTTGGCCAAAGTTGCAGTGCTAGTAAATGCCAAACCCGGACTTGAAGCAACACCTTCTGAGTCCAAGCCCAAGGCTATTTCTACTTCAACCCAGGGCAGAACTTTCCTAACAATACTGGATTACATTTGCCTATCACCATTAAGTATTTCATTTGTTATTTTAAGTGAACCTCACCACAATCCTATGAATTAAGGCTTATGATTGTCACCCATTTAAAGATGGGAATTAGCCAAGATGAGGTTAAGTGACCTGCCCAGGGTCATGCACTCAGTGAATGAATGAGGCAGGATATGAAGCTGGGACTGTCCTTCTGGGTCCAAGTCCAACACTCTATTTTGCCACTTAGCTGCTTCCACAACAACAAAAATGTAAACTTGTAGCTTACTACAAGTAAACTACTGGATGCAGTTATAAGAGGTAGAATGAGGGATAAATGAGTATAAGACTCAGGGATACCTTGTTCATTTTAACAGAAAGAAGGAATACATGTCAATGAGAGATGCACAAAACTGGAAGGCGTGCATTGCAGAATCAACGTCAGAAGTAGAAGATAATCAAGAACTCACCTTGTTCAATTCCCTAATTCTACAGTTGAGCGAACCTGGGAGAAAAGCGATTCAATGACTTCCCCTGGGTCACATGCCTAAGTCCCCAACTAAAATCCCATCTTTTCTAGGAAGCCCTCCTAATTCTAGTACCTTCACTGCTACTTATTATTTATTCTCACTCAAAGTGAGAACCTGAAAAGACCTTAGCTTAAAAGGGCCAAGGTCTCCCAGTTTATCCTGGGCCATCTCCAATCACCCCAACGAATATTTCACCACTGGCCCCAGATGGCTCTGGAGAAGAAAGTGAGACTGGTGATCCTGCACAGCCCTCCTCCATTCCCATCAAAGTCAAGTGCAAGTCATGTCATCATCTCCCTTGTGTCATGGTCTTCTTTGAAAACAAAGGGCAAACACAACAACAATAATTATTTATCCTGTACATAATGGTTTGAATTTGCACATTGCTGCCTCCTCACCTCCTCCCCTCTCCGAAGTAGACTTGAAGCTTCTTGAGAGGAGGCTCTGTCCTCTAATTCTTTTCATATCCCTGACACAGCACAGGGCCTGACACAGAGGAGATGCTTCATAAATGCTTACTGTTTGACTGGATCTTCTACTGGTCATCCTAGTGCTGCTGGTGATTTTGCTCTTGTGGCCCCTAGGGCTGCCTCCTCGTGATAGAGGAACTTACTCAAAGTGAACATGGGAAATGTGAGTGTAGAGACTGGAGGACCATCAGGGATGACCATGAGTATCCCTGCACTAGGTGGGCAGCCTTGACACTCAGTCTACAGTTCTGATCTTTATTCTCTTTGGTTCTTCTAGATGAATTCCTAAGGGAAAAACAAAGAGACTGATCCACTCTTTTCTCTTTCCTCCTTCCCCAAGGCCTCCGTCATTATTTCAGTTTCTAAATTGTATGCTTTCTGACAATTTGGATGGACCATGTCTCATCTGTGTATATACTAGGAAACTCACAAACAACACATAAAGGCACAATGTCAGAAATTTAATAGATTTAAAAAGACCCCAAATAGGGATATTTTATTTTGAAATACTACAATAATCAGATGATTACTGGAATGACAAATACGACTACTGGGTAGCTCTGACATCTGAATGGGAACAACCAAACAATCGGAGATAACTCTTAATACAAAATATGGCAAACCTTGCAGCAAGTGGTGAACAGAGGAAGAATGAAGGCCAAAAACAAACAAATAATTGTTTCATATCTTACAGAAAAATATGAGGCTGTCTGCCATGAACTCCTTCTTCCCTCCTCTTCCTCATCTCCTCTCACATATGTGCCTTCTGGTCCTCTGTCCCTCACCCTGGTCTGAGAGGATGAGGTGGCCTTACTTTTTACCCCATGTGAATTCCTCTCCCTATTCAAGTGATCCCATTCCATCCCCTCTCCTCCAACAGACTGCGTTCTATTCTATCCCTTTCACTTACTCAAACTCTCCCTGTCTATTGGCTCATTTCCTACTGCCTACAAACATAATCACCCCTCTCCCATCCTGATGAAACCCACCTCTGATCCCTTCATCTCAGCTCACTATTGGCCTATGTTCTCTTCTGCCCTTTGTAGATAAATTCCTTAAAAAGATCCTCTAAGAGATACCTTTGTCTCTTCTCACTCCCTCATCCCCTTACAATCTGGCTTCTGACCTTATCATTCCACCAAAATGTCTCTCTCCAAAGTTACTAATGTTACTAAAGTTGTAAACCCAATAGTCATTTCTCATTCCACATTTCTGATCTCTCCGCAGCACTGGATGCTGTTACTCATTCCTCCTTGATAGTCTCTTCCCTCTATGTTTTTGGGACATCCCTGTCTCCTGGTTCTCCTCCTACCTCTGACTCTTCCTTCTCTGTCTCCTTTGCTGGATCATCATACTGATGATGCCCTCATGCCATAGATATCCCTCAGGGCTCTGTCCTGGGCCCTCTTCTCCTTCTATACTATTTTACTTGGTGATTTCATTGGCTCCTACGGATTTAATGACCATCTTTTGTACTGATGACTCTCAAATCTACTTTTTCTGTCCAAACTTCTTTGCTGACCTCCAGTTTCTCATGTCCAACTACCTTTCAGACACTTAAAACTGGATGTCCAATAGAAAACATAAAGTACTATGCTCAAAAGGGAACTCATTATTTTCCCCCCTAAACCATCCCCACCCCTCCCCAACTTCCCTATTTCTGTAAAGGACACCACCATTCTCCCAGTCCCACAGGCTCCCAACCTATCTTGGATCATCTTAGATTCTTCACTCTCTCTCATCTGCCATATCCAATGTTATCAAGATCTGTTGAATTCAACTTTGCAACATCTCTGGAACATGCCTCCTTCTCTCCTCTGACAATGCTACCAGTTCAGGGAAGGTCTTCATCAACTTAGGCTTGGCTTATTGTGACTGTGGAAGGGGAGAAGGGAATGTCTGCCTGCCTCCAATCTACCTTCCCTTCATCAATCAAAGCAGATTTTCCTAAAGTGCAAGTCTGATCATGTCACTCTCCTACTCTATAACCCCAGGGACTCCCTACTGATTCCAGAATAAAATACAAAATCCTCTGACTGACATTCAAAGTCCTTCACAACATTTCCCTTTCTTTTCTTTCCAGTCTTCTTATACCTTACTCCCCCAACACCTACCTTCAGTCCAGGGACAATGGCCTCCTGGGTGTTTCACAAACAAGGTTTTCCATCTCTTGGTTCTAGGCATTTTCTCCATCTACTGGTCCTCTTGTCCCTCACCAGTCCAACATGATGAGGTGGCCTTACTCTTTACCCCATGTGAATCCCTATCCCTATTCAAGTGATCCCATTCCATCCAATCTCCTCCAACACACTGCCTCCTATTCCATCCCTTTTCCTTAGTCTCAATCTTTCCCTATTGGCTCATTTCCTATTGCCTACAAAACCATCTAGAACACTTTCTCTCCTCTGCTCTGCCTCCTGACCATCCTGCCTGCTTTTCAGTCCAGCTAGAATCCCTTCTTTTACTAGAAGCCTTCTCTGTCACCTCTTAATTCCAGAGTCTTCCCTCTTAATATTTTCATATTTATGCTTATAGTTTACTTTGTATATATTTGTTTTCCCCTTCTCTCTTCCATTAGATGGCATTCTCCTTGAGGGCAGGAATTATCTTTTATTTCTTTCTGTATTCCTGGCACTTAGCACAGTGTTTGGAACAAGCAGGCAATTGATAAGGGCTTTACAAATCTTATCTCATTCGATCCTCACAACAACCGTGGGAGGGAGACGTAGCACAGGTGCTTGAGAAATGCTCACTTACCTATACTGACAACACAGCCTTTTTTCATGTTTTATTGCTCCAAGAAGAAGCTCTGGGCTAGAGTGTCTCCACTAAAATCCCATTAAGCCTTTCAAGACATCTCATGAAATCTTTCTCCAATGATATAAAATGTCATTTGGAAATCACGCAGTACAAAACTGTGTTCAATGGATAGAGAGATACTGAAAAGACTTTAAGCTTGAAAAAGTTAAAAAAACTGAACCAATGAGCAGAGACAATATTTACAAATAGTTGAGTCTCCCCCTGGACAAAGACATTTGAGCATAAAGCTACGAATATATATGCCAACAGACTGGGTACTAAAGAGTAAAAGGACTGGAAAGGTAAGGGCAGGGGTGGCAGGTTCTGAAGCACTTTGAACACCAAAGAATTGTGTATTTGTTCTGAAGGTGATGGACAGACACTGGAGTTTACTGAGTAGGGGAATAACATGAGCAGACCTATGCTTTAGGAAAATTCCTTCAGTGGCTGAACGGAGGATGAACTGAAGTGAGGATAGAGGCAGGCACGCCCCCCAGCAGCTATTGCAGGGTACAGCTGTGAGGTGATGAGGGCCTGCACCATGATGGGGGCAGGGTCAGAGGAGAGGATGGGGCATAATCAGGAGATGCTGCAGAGGTGAAGTTGACAGGCTTTGGCAGCAAATTGAATATGGAGGTGAGAGATAGTAAAGAGTGGGAGAGGGAGAGGACACCTATGCTGGAAGCCTGAGGGACTGAGAGCACAGTGCTGCCCTCTACAGTAATGGGTAAGGAAGGAAGAGGACAAGGTTGAGGGAAATGATAAATTCTGCTTTAGATACCCTCTTCTGATTCTCCTCCTTCCTCTCTGAGCATGCCTGTCTCCTCTGCTGAATTTTCCTCCAGATCATACCTACTAACCACAGGTTTCATCAGGGTTCTGTCCAAGGCACCTTTCTCCCCTCCCTCTACTACTGGACTCAGTGACCACAGTAGATCACGAACATCAAATTACCATTTGATGATTTTTACATCTATCTCTCTTACTCCAACATCCCATCTCCAAATGCCCCTACCCTGATGCAGGTCCTCATCACTCAAACCTGTACTACTGAAATGGCTGTTGGTGGGTCTGCCTGCCCCAATCCATCCCACATTCAGCCAATAAAGTGCAAGGCAGGTCTGATCATGTCACTTCTCTTCTCTCCCTACCAACTCAAACTCCACTGATGCCCCATTCCTATCTTGTCTATGATCAAATAGAAAATCCTGTTGGCTTTCGATCCCTTTTGTAACACAGCCCCCCCTTCTATTTGTCTACTCTTCTGAAACCTTACTCCCCACCACATACTCTTTGATCCAGTGACACTGGCCCCCTGGTCTTGGTTTGGGGGAGGGAGGTGTCTGAGTGGTCTGAAGTTATGTTTTGGGGATACAGTGAGTAACCCTGGTCAACTGGTTGCCACCCAAATTATGAAAAAGACAATTGTACATCCCTTCCTGTACTCATGGAGTGGATTTAGTTCTTCATGGGAGAAACACTCTGTCTTCACCCCACCCTGCCCCAGTATTTTATTCTGATGTTTTTGCTAATAATGGTCTCAATGCCAATCCTATAAGGTATAGCCTTATTTACTCCTCTGCCATAATTCTTTGTATGGGAGCAAGGAGGAGACATTACTTGTCATGGGGCACTCAGGGGTGACCAAGTGAAACCTGTTGTTTCACTGTCCATTCCACCCCTACCAAAGCAGAGTGGAACAGAAGGGGGCAACCAAGGCCCAGCACCCCAAACAATCTGGCAGCCTTGACACCCCTGCACCACTTCCTGTTCTGACCACCCAGAAAACAAGAGAAGGCTTTAACAAAGGCCCAGCGTCCTTCTGCAAAACTACCCTCTGACAACTGTAAACTTTATCCCTATGTGGCCAGCATAAACTCACACCATTACTATTTTCCTTGTCCTAATTTACTTAAGCCACTGGCGCAAATCCCTCAGAATTAGCTGCCTTTAACCCCTACCTTCTGTTCTCTCATGCCCATTCTTCTCAACCCTACCCTACTACAATTCAGCTCACTCCTTTCACTGTGCCACACAGAATTCCCATTACTGGTTCACTCATGACCATCTGTTTCAATCCCATCCCACTCTCAAATCACTCACACCTTTACTGCAAAAAGGCAAACTTAGGGCAGATGTCAGGTACAACTTTCAGTACTTAGAGCTGAGCAAATATTGGAATGGCTTTTCTCAAGAAGTGGTGGGCATCTTCTCTGAAGGCCTACAAAAGCATGGCCTAGATAACTGACCTGTTGGATATGTTAGAGTGAGGAATCCTTGAACGAACTGGACTAGAAAGATACAAAGTCTCCTCTAACTTGCAAATTCTGTAGTAATTCTAGAGGCAGTACAGAACCCTGGGATATGAGCGAGTAGAGGTGGGGGGTGGGGGGAGGTGTGACAAGATCAGAGCTTTGGTAGCTGTGTGCAATATGGTCTGGAGGGAAAAATGGCTTGAGTCAGGAAGACCTTGATGAGATCATTGCAATAAGCTGGTGAGATATAATCAGGGCCTGAAATGTTTTGGGAAAAGTTCTGGATTTGGAGTCAGCAGACTTGGGTTCAAACCTCAGGTTGGCCACTTGTGTGACACTGAGTGATCTTTTCACAAAAAATCCACACGGTCCAACCAGTACTAGAAAGGAGAGCCCTCTGTAAGACCTCTGCCCTAGAACTAGGTGCCAGACACACCACTGAGTTCCACATAGCTCTGCTCTTTAGGGTCTTCCTGGAAGCCAGCATGAAGTGTGCCCTCTGCAGCTCCCACCTCATTGCTTCAGGCCAGGCTTCTGGGGTCAAACAGAAAATGTGCTGCAATGTCTGAGGTGAACCCCCTCTAAATGAGGGAGTTGAAAGCCAACCTTTTAGTTCTGTTCCTACTTTGAATCTATGATCCTGGCATTGTTAAACAATACCAGCTTGCATCTATATTTGTGATCACTTTGAAAAGGGCCTAGCCATGGAGAAGTCTTTTTAGAGTTCAACAATCTACATGCGTTTACAGTTAATACTGGGTGGCCACCAGGCCTGGGACTGAGATACAAAGACAAATGTGAGATTGGCTCTGCTCTCAAGGAACGTACATCCTACTAGGGAGGATATCGAGTCACAGATGAACAAACGCCTGAAAATCAAATGTGTGGAACACATAACTCACATAGAAAATACAGTGAGTTAGAGTATGTGTGCGTGGGTGGGATGTGAGTAATGGGGTGTGGGGATGAACTCCTGAAACAATCCTAAAAGCCTCTTCTGGAGATAAGATACGAGATGATAAGCCTCCAAAAGAGTGAGAGGTTCCAAGAGGTTGAGGGAACAAAGGTGAAGGACACTTGAAATAACAGGTGCACAGTCACTGGGGAATGCCTGAATAAATTGTGGTAGAGGAACATGTGTGGAAAAGGATCATGCCAGAAGAAATCACAAATATTATAGGAATTCAAGGAACATGGGAATATGAATTAGTCTGCAATGGCCTGTGAATTGGGCCCCTTACCCCAAGTAGCTCCCTCCTCTGAACCATGCTCCACTTAGCTGCCACAGGGATCTGCCTAAATTCCTGGCAGGACACACTGCAAAGCCCCTTCCTTACACTGGGGATCCAAAGGGGACTTATCTACTGCATTTCCTGCCCTATGTCTACTCAGTTCTAAGCTGCCTTTCCAGTCTCCACCATCCTGCCCTTTCTCCCCTCCCCAGTCTGTCTACACTGACCTTCTCCCACTGTCACTCAATGTCTCATCTCCAGGTCTCATGCTCATACACTGCCTCTCACCTCTGCCCCATGAACTCCTCATTCCCTTCCAATCTCAGATCAAGTAGTACCTTCTAGTGAAAACTTCCCTGGCTGCTTGGCGCCTGGGGTCTCCTCCCTCATACGCCAAGAAAAGCTGCCCTTTATGTTTGCTTCTGCTTCTACATGTCCATGCTCCTCCCACGCTAGAGTTCGAGATCCTTAAGGGCAGAAGTGTTTACTTTCTGCCTCTGTAGCTCCTGTGCTGAGGACGGTCCCTGACCCGCAGGTTACTGTTGTTCAGTTATTTTAATCATGTCCGACTCTTCATGCCCTCACTTGAGGTTTTCTTGGCAAAGATACTGGACTGCTTTGCCATTTTTTTTCTCATTTTATAGATTAGGAACTGAGGCAAACAGGGCTAAGTGAGCTGCCTAGGATCACACAGCCTTTAAGTGTCTGAGGCTAGATCTGAACTCAGGATGATGAGCCTTCCTGACTCTAGATCCAGAGTTCTGCACACTATGGTGCTCCTAGCGGCCCTCAGCTGCTAAGTTACAGTATCTACATGATAAATGTTTGCTGAGGAACAGGGAAAGGTGATCCCAAAGAAAGAAGGGAATAAAGATTCTCAACTTTCCCAAAAGTACCTCTTTCTCTGAGCCTAGGAAATACATGAGGGGAAGAAGGTGATTTACTAGAATCAGGATAATGGCCTATGAAGCAGTTTACAACCACAGTGCCCCCGATGACCAGAGGCCAGACGAACTCTGACAGGAGCTTGTCCCACATCTCACAAGCTGCATTTCTCTCCCTCCCTCCCTCACTCACCTGCCCATGGGTCTGCCTCCAAGTCTCTCCTTGCCACCCAAGGGGCTTCCCCTTGCTTCAAATGGGAGATCAGGTCTGGTCTGGAGGCTGCAAGTCCTGGTCATCAAAAATGGGAAAATGAAGGGGGAAAATGAGGCACCTCAGAATTCAGTTGTCTCCCCTTCTGGCCTGGGGAAAAGTGTGGTCACATGAAGGCCCACAAGGTGGGTAAGAGGATCTCTGAAGGATGTTCTGGATTATGAGGGAATAAGTCACAAAATGCAACTGGATTTAGAATGTAAAACAGTTCACTGGACAAACTCCCACCCTATGAGTACAGGAACCTTTCCTGCCTTCAGGAATCTGCAGAGAAAGTTTAGCCCAGAATCTTGGAATTGAGGGAAGGCCGGTGGGGAAGGTCAGAGAGGGAGGTACAACCCCATCAAGCTTCCAGTTGCCAGCTATATATAGCAAATACCTTTAACTTGGAAATAGCTGATAAAAAAACAAACAAAAACCCTCTGACTTTTGTTCCCCAAAGGATAATCTCTGGTCTCCATAGGACAAACAATAATTGCACATCAAATGAGACACTCTAAAACATTTCATGTTGGAAACAAAAGACCCCGATGTACACATTTTGAGTCCTGGAGGAAGCTATCCTTACCTAGGCACACCAGGTTGCTATAGTTCTCGAGCATCACCTCCCTGTACAGTTCCTTCTGGGAAGAGTCCAGGTGCCCCCATTCCTCCTGTGTAAAGTCTATGGCCACATCTTTGAAGGTCACTGACTCCTGAAACACCAAATACACATGTGCTAAACTTGCCAGCAGCCATCATCTGGGGGCAGGGGAGAGGGTAAGGGAGAGGACAGGACTTACATGGAGGGCTTTGTAGTATTCTAAAGCCAGTGTATGAGTACCTACTATATGAATCCCACAGCAGTAACAGAAGCACATATCTGCAGTGCATGTATGCATTTATCTCCAAGTTAAAGAATAAGCTGAAAGTCAAAAGACATGTCGGGGCCACACAGCTTGGACTCCACTCCAGGCCTTCAGAACCCTAGACCAATGGTCTATCCATAATACCAAGCCACTCTCCTTCTGTACCTCAAGGGCCCGTTTATATATAAACTTGCCAAGGGAGCTGAAGTGCTTTAGAAACTGCTGGGAATGATGGGAATTTTCTTTGACGCACACTCAAGAAATTAAGTGCCTACTATGTGCCAAGCATGAGCTAGGTGCTGGGTTAGCAAAGACAAGAGCAAACCAGACCGTGGCCCAAAGAGGCTTCCACCCCACCAGAGAAGACAAACCCACGCACAGGCCTATATCAAACAAATGCAGAGTAAGTGTTCTGGGAATAAATGTTCAGGCACAGAGTTTCCCTGAAATTGAGTACTGCTCAAAGACCCCAAGGAGGAGAGGAGAGAGAATGGTCCAGGCCAGGTGAGAAACAGCCAGCTCAAAGGCTCAGAGCCAGGAGATGGGAGCATCTCATGGGAGGGCCCCCATACAGCCAAGAATCTAGAGGTAGACCTTGCAGCCTGGAAGTCCTGCTTATGAGAGGTTTGTGGAAACAGAGACATGTCTATGTCCTCCTCAATGCCACAAAGACCCATGGAAAAGAATGGGGTAAACAAAGTTGTTTTTCCACCTGCATGGAGGAAGGACTACAGAGAAGATAGTCAAAGTAAGTGGTGACAAGGACTTGAGCCAGGGGGCAGCTATATGAGTGGACAAAGACTGTGGAGACAGAAATTTCAAGATGTGGCAACTAAGTGGATTTGTGAAGGGAAGATGCAGAGTCAGGAATTAAAAGTGCCAAAGTTGTGCCTGGGACTGCCTCTCAGAGACGGAGCCCAGAAGATGTCTGAGGAAAGATGAGCTCTCTTCTGGACTGGAGATACCCCTGGAAAGTCCTATCCGATGTGGAGGAACGCAGGGCTGGTGTCCTGCAGAATGAAGAGGGCTGACTGAGTTATCTGCAGAGAGATCATAGCTAAGCTAAGCCCACAGTGACCACTGAGGAGAAGATCAAGGACAGAGCCTGAAGGTCCACACCCACAGGTAGGGAACATGATGCAAGGATGACAGGCCAGCAAAAGAGAGTGAGAAGAGGCAGTCAGGCAGGCTGGAAAAGCAAGGCAAATCAGAGGCCTGAAAACCCTGAAAGAGGATATCCAGGCATGTCAAAGGCTGAAGAGAAGTCAAGAAAGAATCTTTGGGTCTGGCTTAATTAAGAAATCAGGGGTAACATGAGAGAAAACTGCATGAGTTACATGACAAGTTAGAAAACTAGCTTACGAAAAAGGGCTGTGAAGTGAGCAAAAAGGAGAGGTGATGAGCAGAAATGGCCTTTTCTACAAGTTTAAATGTGAGAAAAAGAAAACTATAGAGTGATAAATAAGGAAGGAATGGAGAATGGTCATTAAGAGACATGCATACCCAAATCACTTTTACGTTTTGCCTCAAATCCAGCAAGCTAGTCAACATGACAAAAGACGGAGACAGTCAGTGCTGGAGGGCCTGTGGGAAGATCTTTGCTCTCAACAGGAGGAGGATAGTGGAGAGGACACAGAGGACATCATCTCCTCACACCACCCATCACGGTCAGAGAATTCCTGGGAAACGGAAACCTGCTGAAGCACCCAGATCTACCTTAGAAGCGGGAAGGTGGGACTCCTGTTCCTGTGGCTGCATCCAATTGCCACATAGGTTTGAGGATGAGCCACTTGAGCAACACAGATCACTGCAATGACATTAAAAGGTCTGGGACCAAGAGGAAGACTCATTCTTCCTCATCACCCCTGGAAGGAAACCAGCAGCATCCTGAAACTGATAGCTTTTAGTTATTTAACAGGGGCTGCAACTAAATGCAAAAAATAGCTCTCTGGAGACTTGTATGGGAGCTGATTTGCCTTTGTTCTAGTGTGTTGGCAGCCTTACTGTCCATCTAGAGGACATTTGCTTCTAGATGACATACAGGTGAGACCCTTATAGTATCAAACATAAGCCTCCAAGACCTAAGAAGGTCCTGAGCAACCTTTTCAGTTTAACTGTGTTGACACGAGCAATAAAGCTTCCTGTATCTTAAAGAAGCATATTATGATCCATTAATATAATTTAAATTTTGTTGTTTGCTTAGATTTTTTGGCATCCCTAAAAGCTTCCAATTCAGCATTATACATATGGGTCATGAGTGGATGGAGGGAAAATCAGTAAATACTGCCCACAGAAATGAGAGCCAGAGGAAAGTGGGCAACCATCTCTCAACAAGCAAGAAATGCTTCCTACGTGTGCCAAGCACTGAATCAAACTCTGTGGATGCAAAGGAAGGCACAAACATGATCCCTACCCTTCAGGAGCTCACATTCCAATTCGGGGAGACAAAATGCAAAAATGACTCATGAAAAATAAACATAAAGTATAAAATGGAGGTAATCTCAGAGGAATGGTATGCGTAGTAGGGAGGTGACTAGGAAAAACTTCTTGTTGAAGGATTTGAGCTGGGCTTCAGAGGAGCCCAAGGAAATGAACAGGCAGAGGAGAATTAACAGTCAGTAAAAAGGCAAAGAGGCAGGAAACGAAGTATCTTGTTCAAGGCATCGCAGAAAGGCAAGTGAAGCCAGACCATGGAGCCCACAGAGAGAGGAGCAAAATGACTGCAAAGATGGGAGGATGTTTGGTTGGGAAAGGATTTGACGGCCAGTCTTTATTGCCAATCCTGGAGGCAATAAGAGCCACTGGAGTTGACTGAGTAGGGAGGTGACATGGTCAGTGCTTTAGGAGATTCACTTGGACAGCTGAGAGAAGGAGGCCAAGGCAGAGAGGCCAAGCAGCAGTTTACTGCCACAGTTCAGGCGTGATGATGGCCTGCACAAAGCTAGAGGCTACCTGAGTGGAGAAAAAGGGAAGCAGATGTGAGGTACCATGAGAGTAAAAATGATGAGACTGGACTTCTGGGTGGATACTTAGGGTAAGGAGTCAAGGCTAACAACAATGAGACTGGGGGGACTGGGAGAATGGCAGAAGAATGGTGATCTGCTTCTCAGGAAGAGGAAAGTTGGGAGGAGAGAAAGATTTGCGGGGAAAAGACAGTAAGTTCAGTTTTGGCCATATCTGTTTTAAGGTTTTTATGGGACATGGAGGAAGTTGTCCAGTGGGTGAGATGGGACTAGAGCTCAGAGGAGACTAAGGCTGGATATGTAAATCTGGGAATTATCTGCATTAATATTAAGTCACCAAGTGAGATGGTATAAGGCCATCTCACCACGAAAGATAAAGGTTCCAAACAGCCCTTTTCGGAGTATCCACAGTTAACAAGCCCAACAAATGGCTGGGAAGAAACTGGCATGTAAGAGGAAACCCAGGAGCAGAGAGGAAATCCAAAGGAGAACCTCAAGAAGAAGAGGGTGGTCAACAGTGTCCAAGGCTTTGAGGTCAGGAAGGTGAGGACTGAGAAAAGACCGTGCATTTAGCAGTTAGGAGATCCCTGGTAACTTTGGAGAGAGCCATTTCATTTGGATGAGGACAGACTCTAGAAGGTTTAGAAGAGAGTGACAGGAGAAGTGCAGGCACACCCAAGATGGCCTTCTCAAGTTCAGCAGAGAGGGGGAAAAGGAATGAGGGACTTGGCTGGTCAGGATGGCTACACTGAGTGGGGATTTTTAAAGGACGTGGGAGATGCGAACATTTCTATCAGCAGCAGAGAAGCAGCTAGCAGACAGACAGAAGACTAGGGAGTGGGGATGAGGGAGGGGGTAATCTGCTGGAGAAGATGGGAGGGAACAGAATGGTCTGTGCATGTAGAGGGGCTGGTCTTGGCAAAATGGGTCAAGTCTTCATGTAAGACAAAGGTTCAGGAGGAGACAAGTACATGTTTGGGTGAGGGTTAGATGACTCCTCAGTTTGGGAGGGAGCAAGTTCAGGAGTTCAGGGAGATGAGAATGTTTAGGCCAGCGCCTCTGGTAGGTGGAGAAGAACCTGGGAGTGGGGGAACTAGAATAAAAGGTTTGTCTTGCTGCTGGAGGGCTGAGTTGTGATTATTTCACACATTTGGATTGGACCTGGTCATCAGAGTATGGGGGACTTGGTGACTAAATGCGCTCTGCTCCTCCATTCAGGAGTATGTGAGCAGGAACAATAGAGGTGGGTGTTTACAGTGCAGTTTGGTGAAACGGCCTTACTCATAGGACAAGAGATCTGAGCGTACATGACAGCGGAGAGTTGAACTAACAAGGGTTCTAGCTACAGAAGGAAGGCCAATGCAGCCCAAGCAGGGGTTATGTTCTAGGCAAGAATTAAAAGGTTGAGAAGCAAAAGTACAGGGCAGGGTGGAATGAAAAAAGGTGACCAGATAAAGGAATTTCAGGGGTTCATGGATGCTCAAGTGGAACATTTGTGGGTGATGGTGAAGTCAAGGGTCTGATCATTACCTCTGAAAAGGGCTCAGGGGAGGTAGAGATCATGGGAAGTAAGCAGAAGGAGGAACTGGAACACTAGAATGCCTGAGGTAGGAGGCATGTATATATTAAATATAATAATGGCTACTATTCATACAATATTTTATGGTTTGCAAATTTGATCGGTACAACAACCCTGAAAGGTAGGTGCTACTGCTATCCTCATTTCACAGATGAGGAAACAAGCACAAAGGGATAAGTGACTTGTCCAGGATGACACAGCTAGGAAGTGTCTGAGGCTGGATCTGAACTCGTCTTCCTGGCCCCAGGCCCAGCGCTCTATCTACTGGACTGCCAGCTGCCTCTAACATCAACAGATAATGACATGAAATAAAAGAGTAAGCAATGGGTTCTCTGAAAGAGAAATGGGTTCAAGGCCCTTGTCCGCCACTTACGCTTAGGAATTCTCAGTTCACTCAGTCCCCTCCTGTGTAAAATGAGAGGACCAGAGATGATGGCAGAGCTCCCCTCCTGCTCTAAACTGGGTCGCAAGGCCTCTCTCACCTGGCAGGCCCTGGCTGCTAGGAGCACAGGGGCCATGCTGGGCTTTTCCAACCTCCTTCTTCTTGGCAGAAGAGCCGAGTCCTTAAAAGGCAGAGCTGGGGAAAAAAGAAGCCCCCATTAGGCACACAGGGCGGCCGCCGGGCAGCTCCAGGCCTCCTCCACCTGCGCTAAGCGCCTGCTCTACCTTCATTCACCCGGCACTCAGCTCTAAACCACGCAGCACGTGCAGCAGCCACAGCACCCAGGGAAGATCGCAGCGGACGGGGCTACACCAGGCAGGGGCCGCAAACCCTGCGGAGTTAGGGGGCTCCCTGCCCAGATCGTGAAGACTCCTCCACACAGTGGGGTCACCCCTGCATCCGGGCCCACGGCACGGTCTCGGCTTCTGGCCCGCCCCTGGGCTGCGATGACTCTGGAGGAGAGAGTGCCCCTGGCACTGGCGCCCCACCACGTGCAGGGCCACGTGCGGCTGTTGGCGACCCCGGCTGTGTGCTGAGCACCGAGGGCATAAAGGGGGGGCGCCCCCGCCCTCCGGGAGGGCCGGAGACCCCCGCGGGCAGCCCTCCATCTCCCGCCCGGAGCTCCGGAGGACGGTTGGCCTGGCACACAGCAGGCGCTTCCTAAGTGACCGCCGGCGGCCTTCTGGGAGGCCGAGAGGAGCCTCCGCGGGGTCGGGGAGCCCCGAACAGGGGCAGGCGGGCAGCGCAGCACAAGCGGAGCAGAGCAGGTAAAGCAGGGAGGGCGGGGTGGGACTAGGGCGGGGAGACGGGCCACGCGGAGCAGGAAGAGCACTAGCTGGCCCTGATTGGCTACCGGGCCCCAACCCGCCCCTGCGGATGACCAATGAGCGCCCTGCTCGGAGAAGGGCCGGGGCGCCGCTCCAAACTGCGCAAGCGCGCCTCCAACCCTCGCCCTCCTGCGGAGTTCCGCAGCCCGGGCCTGCCGCCGGGGCCGTGTCTCCTCCCCTGCCCCCTCGGGTCCCTGCCCCAACTCACCCTGGTCCGAGACCCGGGACGCAGGACTCGGACCCTGGTGGCGGCGGCTGAGGGCGAAACGAACCAAGGCGGCCCAAGACGGCGGAGCAAGAGACGCCTACAGAACGCGCGAGACGCGCGCAAGTGACGCATGATCCAGAGGACCGGAAGTGACCATGAACGTGAGCGCAGGAAATGACGTTTGGAAAACAGGAAGTCGCCTCTAGGCTTCCTTGCGCCACGTGATCTGGGGAGAAGCCTAGGG
This sequence comes from Lagorchestes hirsutus, assembly GCA_028533205.1. NCBI lineage: Eukaryota > Metazoa > Chordata > Mammalia > Diprotodontia > Macropodidae > Lagorchestes > Lagorchestes hirsutus. Next base: position 2,944,582 of record CM052673.1, read on the forward strand.
GCGGGGCCTCCTTCCCCATTCTCCACCTTTCTTCCAATCTGCCTCCTGGAGAGTGAAAGATCTCAAGACAGGAAGCCCATTCACTAGAGGTGGGGCTGTTTGAGAAAGGACAGGTCAGGGAAGCTGAAGTGCTTCCTGTGTCCAGAGAATGACATTTGCTCTGGAAAGGAATGACTCCCAAGGCCGGAGGAGGCCTTGAGCGCGCCCCCTGCTGCCCGGAGGAATGCCAGGTCTCCTTAAACTCTCCATCCCAGCGATGACTAAACAGGATGGGAAGAAAGGTTCTGCAGCACTGACAAAGACATCCGTGATTTCGATTCTCAAGAAAAGAGCAGTCTGCCACGTGAGACTCAATGAGGCATATATCGATTCCTGGGAAAACTCTGCAGTGGTGATAGTTGTTCCATGTTTAGGAAGGAAAGAAACTATGACAAGTTGCCACCAAGACTTCTTGAAAAATGAGTCTTTGGAGGAGAGGTCCTGCAGGCCCCAGAGCACCTCTGCAGCCTTCTCAAGGACAGTCTCTCTTTTGTGAAGACTTAAATTCAGCTGGATTTAGCATGGAAGTTTTCACCTGTGATAGAAAATGGAGGCAGAAGACTTGTGAACGCGGAGCATAGTGAGGTAGAACCAGGAAGCGGTTCCTAACGAGATGGAGGTCCAGAAGAAGGAAACACCCAAACCTAAAGGTGTAGTAGTACTTCTAAGTGCTCCTAACAACAAAACATGTCAATTTAAAATTCACTGGGTGTGTAAATGCTGGCAAATCAATAACGGGGATAATTATTGTATTTTACTGGGATAGTTGACAAAAGAACACTTGAAAATATATGAAAGAAAAACTAAAGCAAAAACAAAAAAGAGAGACTTGTCATGGGCTTAGATATAAATCAAGAAGGAGACAAAGGTAAAACAGTACAAGTGGGCCATACCTCCTTGGAATCAACAAAGAAGCACTTCACAATTCTAATTGCCTCTGAACCTAAGAATTTTGTTCTCAGTATGATTGGTGATGCTTCTTAGGTTTTTCTGTCTGTGCTAGTAATCTGTCATTGGAAAGAAAAGTTAGAAAATGGATTTCAAAAGGGATAGATAAAATAGCATGCCATATTGGTAAAACAAACATACAAACAAAACAAAAAAACTGGCAGTACAAAACACTTAATAGTACTTAATAATATGATCCAGCAGTAAATTGGAGTGATGAAAGATATGAAGAATGTTTAAGAAAAATAAAGGTGTTGTTTTTGAAAAAGATCTGGTTTCTCAACTTTTCTCATTCCCCAAAAGGACATTCATTTCATGGCCTGCTCAGTATTGTCTCATGCAAATTTTAAAAAGATATGAGATTTTTGTACTTAGCATATTAGTACAATTTATTCCGTATATGGCAAATTTGCCAAACTTCAACAGATCAGTTGATGGAACAGTTAATGTTCGGCCTTGAGGCCGAAGGGCTACCCGAGTCTTTCCTTACCTGTCGCAGGTCTTCGGCTGGCCAAACTGGATAAACGTATGAGAGAAGAGACTTTCCAGAGTTGAACAAGGGTTAGGCTTTATTCAGGGTCTTGGTTACATGTGCAGGGTGAATTCTTCCTCAGGAGAGAGGAATCCTCCTCCTCCCAAGGAGGCAAAGATCGTACAGCAAGAGAATGGGAGTGGGAGAGGGGAGGGACCTTCTGCCCTCTAAGGGCCCCTCAGCATGAAGAGAGCCTTCAGGCTTTCCTGACCCTACTTAAGCTCTCCCGCCACATAGTTTGCATGTGAATACCGGGTGTGCTCTCAGCCTTTAGCTAGTCAACAACAGGTGTGCTCAGACCATGGGCCAATCTCAAGGGTGGGATGCTCTCCCCAGCACGTATCCCACGGAGAAGAGGCGGAGTTGCACGAGATAGCCCATGTCTCACGCCTCAATTCCCAGCTATTCCCTGGGGGGCCTCATGAGAACTCTAAGGTTTAGAAGTCCTCACCTTTACCTGCCCAAGACTGTCCATGTGAGAACTGAGCTTACACCCCCAACAAGTTAACCTACCATTTGTGGAGAAATGTAAAAATATGGGCACTGTAGCCTTAGGAAAGTTGAAATTTCAAGAAAACAAATATAAAGTCATACATTTAGGTTAAATAAAAGTCTTTAAAAGTGCACTATTCACCAGATATAGTTTACCAGGACTGTGTACAATGAGACTTTCTCCTTTTTCTCAAATGTCTTAAAATGCATTTTAATGTAGCTGAAGAACATATTAGCTTTTCTGACTGCCATATCACATGGCTGACTCATTACCATCTTGCAGTCCACTGAAACTTCCAGATCTTTTTAAGATAGTTTTACCAAGCTAGGAGCAGGTAGGTGATACAGTAGTACATAGAGTACCAGGCCTGGATTCAAGAAGACTCATCTTTCTGAGTTCAAATCTAGTTTCAGACATTCACTCACTGCTTCCACGTAAGTCACTTAACTGTGTTTGCCTCAATTCCCTCATCTCTAAAATGAACTGGAGAAGGGCATGACAAACCACTCCAGTATTTCTTCCAAGAAAACCCCAAATGAAGAGTTGGACACAATTTAAAAAATGACTAAACAACACCAAATCTTTCCTTCTTGTGCTTCTAAAGACTTTCGTTTAATGTAAGTGTAAGATTTTATATTTATTCCCTTTAAATTTTTTCTTGAACCTGTCAATATCAGTTGCAATCCTGACTGTCTTACCTCTCCTTCCCAACATTGTATCATCTGAAAATTTAATAAGCATGTCATTTTTGCATTTATAGCTAGTTTTTGAGTTCAGGCATATAAGTAATTCCAGATCTATTATTGTATTGTATTATAGTCTAGTGACTTGCCTGGAATATTGTCTAGCCAGTTACTGTGTTGTCTCCATCTTTTCAATGGGAATAATGTGAGATGCTTCTTCAAATGCTTCTCTAAAACGAAGATAAACTTATCTCCAGCACTTCACTGATCTCACAGTTTAGTAACTTTATAAAAAATGGAACTAGTCTAGCTATCATGATCTTTCCTTGATAATACTTGTTATGGTAAGGGGATTTAAAGATCTTCCCTTCCCCTTAATCAGCCCATGGGACCTGCTTTCAACTTTGGTCCAGCCCACACTCTGAGTCACATGGAGCTGATGGTGGGAGTAGCTTCCTGAATAGGTGGAATAGGAGGGTGCAGCTGAGAGAGAGTGAAGCAGAACTGGGAGAGAAGAGGAAGACTTGAGCAAAGCAGCTAGTGTGTGTGTGTGTGTGTGTGTGTGTGTGTGTGTGTGTGTGTGTGTGTGAAAGAGAGAGAGAGAGAAAGAGAAAGAGAGAGAGAGTTTGCCTAAGAGAGTTGTTTGTGGGAACGCCTCATGGAGGGAAGGCTTGGGGATGGCCATGCTCCCCTTATTGCTAATATGTACCAACTTCATTGTTACCATGGCAAAACTGACTTTCTTGTATCTGAATAAATATCTTGGTTTCCTCTTTGAGGAAGAGAGTTTATATTTTGCAAAATTACCCTGTAAACACATCTGCATATCCATAGAAGCTGCTGTGGGTATTGCACTGGCTTTACAATGCTACACTGTCTCTTTGGGACCAATGCTTCTGTTTCTATATGAACACTTATCATCTTTTTGATAATTGTCTCTAATAGTGATATGTATTGTGACTATGGGGTATACCTGTGTAGCAGCCTTAAGGCCACATGACTTTAGTTAAGTTTCAAATTAATAAAGTTTTTTTTTTCATTTTTTGAAATTATTAAGTACATAGTAGTTATATTTTTACAAAATAAGGTACATTTTAAAGTATATCTAATTAAAGGATGCAAAGCTCACAGAAATATTATAGCCAAATTCTATACCTCCCAGACCAAAGAAAAAGTACTGCAAGGGGTCAAAAAGAAACAGTTCAAATATTGTGGGGCTACAGTCCAGATAACATAAGATTTAGTAGATTCTCCATTAAAGGATTTGCAGATTTGGGATATGATATTCCAGATGGGAAAAGAGCTAGGATTACAACTAAGCATCACCTACCCTGCAAGCCTCAGTATAATCCTTCAGGGGGAAAATGGATATTCAATGAAATAGAGAACTTTCAAGAATTTCTGATGAAAAGACCAGAGCTGAATAGAAAATTTGACTTCAAATACAAAACGCAAAAGAAGTATAAAAAGGTAAACAGGAAAGAGAAATCTGAAGGGATTTGATACAGTACATTTGATACAGTTAAACTGCATGGGAAAATGATATTCATTACTCCTAAAAACTTTCTCATTATGAGGGTATTTAGAAGGAGTGAACATGGACAGAAAACATAAGTATGAGCTTAATGTGGTTGTATGATTATCTAAATAAAATTTAGAAATATTAAGGAAGAGTGCATTGGGAGAAAGGAAAAGGGAGAAGTAGAAAGGGATAAATTACCTGACATAAAAGAGGCCTGAAAGAGATTTTACAGTGCAATGGAAATAGGGGAAGTGGGGAGAGGAGCACAGGAACCTTACTCTCATTAGAATTGGCTTAAAGAAGGAATAATATACACACTCAGCTGAGTGTAGAAATCTTTCTTATCATACAGGAAAGAAGGGAAGGTCATAAGACAAATGGAGAAGGTGATAAAAGGCAAAGAAGTTTGGGGGATGTCAAAGAAGCAAAACACTTGAGAATGGACAGGTAAAAGGAGAGAGACCGAGTAGGATAAACAAGGAGAAAATAGGATGGAGGGAAATATATAGTTGATAATCATTTTAAAAAAAATCATTAAAAAAATCACAGTGGATTTCTCTGATAAAGACTTCCTTTCTCAAACATAGAAAACTGAAACAAATTTGTAAAAATAAGATCCATTCCTCATTTGATTAATGGTGAAGGGATATGAACAGGCAGTTTTCAAAGTAATCAAAAGTGTCTATAGTGATAGAAATAAAATATTCTAAGCCATTACTGTTGAGAGACATGTATATTAAAACAACTCTGAGCCTGTCAGATTGACAAAGCAATACCACTAGTAGTGGCTCTTTTAGTGGTGACAAAGAATTGGAAATTGAGGGGATGTCCATCAATTGGAGAATAGCTAAACAAGTTGTTCTCTATGGTTGTGGTGAAATACTGTTGTGCTTTAAGAAATGAGGAGGAGGACCCTCTCAGAAAAACAGGAAGATTTACATGAGTTGATGCAAAGTGAAAGAGCAGAACCAGGAGAACATTGTACACAGTAACTGCCATATTGTGTGATAATCTACTTTGCCTAACCTTACTATTCTCAGCAGTGATCCAAGACAGTTTTGTAGGACTTATGGTGAGGGGTGCTGCCCATTTCCAGAGAGATCACTGATGGAGCCTGAATGCAGATCAAAGATACTTTTTTTAAACTTTATTTTTCATGTTTGTGTGTGTTTGTGCTTTCTTTCACAGAATGACTTCATATAAATATGTTTTGAACAGTAACACATGTATAACCTATGTCAAATTGCTAATCTTGTCAATGGGGGGAAGGCAAGAAAGGGAGAGAATTTGGAACTCAAAATTTGAAAAAAAAATTGAATGTTAATTTTTTTTTGCATAAAATTGGGAAAAATAAGTATTAAATAAAAAAGCATCACTAAAAGTTGTACTCTCTTGGATTTCCTCATAAGGATACTTCTTAACAGAGGATTATCCCACCCACATTTATCTAGTCAGTTCTTGGAAGTATACATTTCTAATAAATACTCTCTAAGATCTGAATGGGTAGAAGAACATATTTCATAGGTTTCACAGTAGTAAGCCCTAGTCCATCAAGTTTCAGTGATTCCTCTTGAATCAAAATTTGTCTACTTGTCTTAGAATCTTTAGCTCACATTATTTGGTAGACATGCTTCATTAGTTGGTATGTAGACTTCTAAAGCCATGTGTTTTTCTTGTTGCTGTTATTTTACTGGATCATATATTCCATGTACTTCTGGTCCATGTTGGACTTGCTGCTCTATCTTTTTTAACTGTTTGTGAACATTTTGCCCCTCCCTTCTTTTTTATTTTAAGACTACTCATCAGATATGTAAGGTTCTAAGCAAACTTTCTAGCCATCATTGTATTCTATCCCTGGCTTAGCATTCTATCTCGTCTCATTTTAACAGTTTTCATAAATCCAAACCCCAATACCATGGCATTTGTTGATCGTGTGAACCTTCAGTTTGACTCTACTCCAAAGCCCCTTTAGCTCTTAAGAAACCTGTGTCCCAAAGGTATCATTTCCAGCCCAGAGATTTATCCTAGCACTACTTTCTAGTATTTATCCTTCACGAAGTGCCAACTGTATGGAATGGTCAGGAGACTTAAATCTTACTTGTCTCTGCTAGGAATCCTATAGGATCTTATATGGTTTGACAGATCAACATCTGTATACTTAGGTACTTAAGTGAGGCCTACAAAGGAAAAGGGGATTATCCATTCCAGTATACCTCTATAGTAAGAGTGAGTAGAAGGGCATAAGATGAAGGGGCTAGATTAGGAATCTGGATTACTTGGATATATCACATTGCTTCTCAGTCATGGCCAGTTTTAGAAGTTGGGTCCCTGAGAAGAAGCAAGGGCAGACCCACAGGTAAATGTTTAGCTATAAGCATTGTCCATCCAGGGTCCAACTCTAATCATGTATTATTATTTTTTTTTTGAAAATTCTGTGGACCTGCATGAATTCTGAGCTTCTTATGCATTTCAATGTTTTGTTCTCTGTTACCAAGTACCTCTCAACAAGACCAAAGCCAATTGTCCCAGTATTCATGAAGTACAAAAGGTGTATAACTCGTAATAGTTCTTATACAAAAATGTACAATGTGTTTCTGGGTCTTTCTTTCCATTAATCTGTATTGTATATAGATGGAAATGTGAGCTAAGCATAACTCGGTCCAGGTAGAAAAGTCAAGTGGGCCTAGAAGTCCTTCATTACCAAGGCCAAGACTAGACTTCAATAACAAGCTTCATCTTAAGATTTTGAACAAACTGCTTTTCATGAGACAATATCCCAGACTCTGAATGTCAAGCTGAGACTGCTGATTCTGAGTGGATAAATCAGTGGAACTTATAGTGCAGGACCATATAAACCAAAACTCCAAGCATCCTTTCTTCAGTGGCTTTATCTACCTCTTGGTCATAAACACGTGCTGTCACAACTTCAATTGATCAAGAATCACTTTTTATGAGAGTTCCAGAAATTTATTTAAAAGACAGCCAATAAGAAAAACAAATGAGAATTTTTTTCCATCCATGTTTACTAAGAGACTGAAAAGAATATATATGTACTAGTTAGGTATGCTGAATCTCTTGCCAAGTCATGTCATTTCTGCACAAGGAAAGAAGCTGTAGGGTTCTCTGGCCTCTGGTGGATGTTTCATGCTTTCTGCCTCCCTTTCCTCTTCTGTAGGCTCTTGGGCTTTATACATGCTATTGTAGGGCGTTTTCCTCTCATGATCTTGACATGGGGGAGCCAGGCCTCCTCAACATTTAATGCTTTTTTCAGTTTTTTGTATTTCTTCTTTTCTTCACCCTCACTATCTTATTTGCTTTTCATGTGCTTCTTTTTCTTCTTTTCTTTCTATTTCTCTTGATGAAGCCCCATCAGAGTTTTTAGTTTGCTCATTTGCTCTTCTTCTGTAGCATTTTCAGGAATATATTCATGTGCATTAGCAATTTCATTCCCAGCTTCTCCAAGGCAGTAGGAAATCTTGACATTGGGACTTAAAGGAAGCCAGAGAGGTCAGCAGATGAAGCAGAAGAGGGAGAGTGTGCCTGGGAATTAAACAGAGAAAATGCCTGGACCTAAAAGATATGAGAATCTTGTTTGTGGAACAGCCAGGAGTCCAGTGTCACTGGACCAAATAGACTGATAATGTTTAGCCATAGAGGGCGATATCAAATCTACACTTCTTTTTGGACTCTATGTGGCTTTTAACTGACTTTTCCTTGACAACATGGATTCTTTTGGAAAGGGAGGTGTCTCCACTCTCCCTGATTCTGATCACAGAGAGTGTAAAAGCAGGGAAGAAAAGACACAGAATTTCACATTCTCAGAAAACAATCAAGTAACACAAGGAAACTGAGTTTGGATCCTAGTGAGAGAATGAGGAGGGGGGCCTTGGGATTCTCTTGTACTCAGCTACTGCCTATTGGGGTATGTAGTTCTGCATTTTTAAAGTGATAGTTACTTGAGAAATCTTTCCAGATTTCAAGCATTTTGGAACAAATTGTCATAAATAAGGGAGATATTTGGAAATTTCTTAATTATATTGTGTTTCAATTCCTAGTTGTAAATTACATTCTTCAGGTATCTTGGCTATGTAAGTTTCTCTGACCTTCTTAGGGAAAGATGTGGGTGGTAAAAAGTTGCTTGGGATCTTGTTGCTAAATTGAGACAAGTTCTTACATAGATTCTGTGGGGGCAACTTAAAACTCTTCATATTCCCTGACCAAGACTCTCTCCAGTTGCCTTTGCATAGAAATCTCTGCTCTCTATTTCCATCCATCTGCATAACCCTCTTTCCAGGTCTATAAGACTCTCCCACCATGATTGTCTTATGACTGTAGTAAACAAGAATCTCCCCTTGCTTGAAATGTCTTGAACTCAGGGTGTCATTCATGTATCATGTGTTTTCCACTACATTTGTCTCAGTTATGTGACCATGTCTATGTAGTACAGTGAATAGAGCACTGTACCTGGAGTCTTGGAGAACTGAATACAAATTCTGCTTCATACATATTAGCTGGGTGATGTCATGTAATTTATTTAACTTCTTTCTGTCTTAATTTCCTCATCCATAAAATTTAGTCATATTCCATTATGTTTGACTTGGTGACCACATTTGGGATTTTCTTGACAAAAATACTGGAACAGTTTGCCATTTCCTTCTCCAGCTCATTTCAGAGATGAGGAAACTGAAGCAAATAAATTTAAGTGACTTGCCCAGGGTCACAGAGGTAGTAAGTGTCTAACATCAGACTTAAACTCACGATGATAATTCTTCCTGACTCCAAGTCTGGTACTTTATCCACTGTGCCATCTGCAAAAAAGAGAAAATAATAACTACTATTAGCTAGATATACAAGTTACTACATGCTAGATGCTGTAGCTAAGTGGTAATAACTGCTATAGAGTTTGTTGTGATGACCAAATGAGGTGTTTCTGTAGCACTTTCCAAATCTTGGAGTGAAATATAAAGACTTGATATTATTATATTATATCAACTCTAACTTATAAGTTCTCTAAGAGCAGGATAATTTTTGATCCCTTGTGGGCATATTGTCTTGTCATCAGCTATTTGGGGGGGGGTCAGTTTTGAAAATAGGTTGAACCAAATGTCTGGTGAGTGAGTCCTCTTTCAACTCTGAAACTTTAAGATTCTTCAATAGTGGTACTTTGTTCGGCCTAGAGGCCGATGAGCTACCCAAGTCTTCTTAACTTTTGCAGGTCTTTGGTGATCAGCTGGATAAACCTATTGGGAGAAGAGACTTTCCAGAGTCAAACAAGGGTTAGGCTGTATTCAGGGTCTTAGTTACATATCCATATGCAGGGTGAAATTCTTTCCCAGGAGAGAGGAATCCTCCTCCTCCCAAGGGGCAAGGATCATACAGCAAGAGGATGGGAGCGGAAGAAGGGAGGGACCCTCTTCCCTCTAAGGGCCCCTCAGTATGAAGAGAGCCTTCAGGCTTTCCTGTCCCTACTTAAGCTCTCCCGCTGCATAGTTTGCACGTGAATACCATGCGTGCTCTCAGCCCCTAGCTAATTAACAACAGGTGTGCTCAGACCACGGACCAATCTCAAGGGTGGGATGCTCTCCCCAGCAAGTTTCCCACTGAGAAGAGGTGGAAATACACAAGATAGCTCATGTTTCACGCCTCAATCCCCACCTGTTCCCTGGGGAGCCTCGTGAGAACTCTGAGGTTTAGAAGTCCTCACTTTTACCTGCCTGAGACTATTCACGTGAAAACTGAGCTTACACCTCCAACAGTACTTAGTGACTGTTGAACAAATAAATAAGTGAATGACTGAGAAGTAGGACCACATTATAAACTTGAATTAAATAGTCCTCTAAATGCCTGGAATCCCAAGGAGGAAGTGCTACTTGAGCAAGTAGAATGATGGAGCCTGTTATTAATTTATACAAAATGAGCTGAAGTCTTTAGATATGACCTTCAAAGCAGTGTATGCATGACTACAGCACTGGCCCAGAATAAGAAGAGACAGAAGCGATAGGCTTCCAAGAGTTGGGGAAACAAGGCATGAAGGCTCTATTTTCAGACCTTGTTAGCAGTTAGTGACTCTTTCCCCAGTAGATGGTTGTACAGAAATTAACAATAGGCTCTGACTCTGATGTTTGCAATGGATGAGATCAACAGGGAACAGCATTTGTTGCCCAACATTTCCCTAGGATTCCAGCTCTACAATTCCTATCACAGTGATGAGAAAACTTTGGAGAGTTTCTTTTGATGGCTGATTGGGCACTCGGTTCATTCACTACAACTGTTGGGTGCAAGACAAGTCTGTGGTAGACATTGAAGGAGCTGTCCAGATGGTCACCTTACTCGAGCTCTGCCAGGTTACCCAAGTGGGTGATATTGTTCCTCACAACTTCTGAGATTGTTGCCTGGCTAGTGAGGGGTGGTTTGGTGTTATGGCTAGAGAATTAGCAAGGAAACCTGGATTCCTTCTTTCCTACACATATGTAATGTGATCCTAAGCAAATTGCCAAATGTCTCAATAATCTAAGCAACTTTCTAAGACATCAAGTTTCAGAGGACAGGACTTGCATTGAAAGAGGACTTAGAAGAATATCCTATACCAGTGAAATCATGTGAAATCACTCTCATATGGGAGAGATGAGCCTTGCCCTTAAGCATTACCCTTATTGTTTACCATGAATAGAATTATATTCACCCATAATTTATTTCAGAAAAATATCTGATAATCATTTCAGGCATTCTTCCCTAAAAGATCACATAAAATCGTAGAAGATTAGCACTTACCCAAAGTCACATGGTTCATTGATGGAAGTGCCACAACCAAGAGCCATAGGTTTTAGTTACTAGTTCCTTGCTCTGGGCATTACATCACATTACCTGCACTTCAACCTCAAATGTAATGTAATCTATGAATACTAGTGTAGTATTGGTTATTCAAGCTCCCTTTTAGCATTGCTTTTCCAAATAATACTTCTCTCAGTAGTACAGAGTTGCAGACTTGATAAAAAGTACAGATTCAGAGTACTAATGACAAGATTATCCTTAAGTTTCTGGAGAGGGACAAATAAGGTATTAATCAGACATAGATTGTGCTCTCAAAAGAGAACTTATACTATACTTCTAGTAGAAATCATAGTATAGAACTTATAGTTTTAAAAAAAAAGTCAAGGAAAATATAAACATTCATCTAGTACCTATGATTTTTCAGGCTTTGTATGAAGCCCTGAGGATATAAAGAAAAGAAAAAAAAAGTTCCAGTTATCAAAGAGCTCAGTATAATGGGGGGAAATGATATCAAAATGACTACATACAAAAAGATACATACAGCATAAATTGTAGCTAATTGCATAGCAAAGGAACTAACATTAAATACTATTGGGCAGGACTTTTTACAAAACATGACACTTTAGCCAATATTTGAAGGAAGTCAGGGAAGACAGGAGTCTGAGACAGGGAGGGAGAGCATTCCAGGTGTGGAGTTCACCAGTGAATATTAATGGAGTTGAAAGATGAAGTGTCTTGTGCAAGAAACATCAGGGATGCCAGTGAAACTACTCATAGAGCACCCTGGGTGAAGTTTAAGAAGATGGGAAGTGTCAGAAGGGGCCAAGTTATAAAGGGATTTCAAAGACAAATAGAGGAAAGATAAACAGGTCTTCTTTCTCCCTTTGCTGTTAAGCTGAATAGTGAGAAAATAAATGTTTGAAGCTACAGAGATAATTATTACTTATCAAAGTTACATAGGATTAATTCCAAACACAACTTTTAACATGCTCTACATACCTCAAGAAATAGTACAGGTAGTGCTGTGTCTTTCCAGTTTTCAATACAAAAGGAACACTGGACCCTGGATAACCTCTACTGCCTCCCTCACAAAGAGAAAGCTAGTCAAGTTATAGATGAAGATAGATCTGAAAGCAGCTTTTTATTTCACAGATAGTTGGAGAGAGAGAGAGAGAGAGAGAGAGAGAGAGAGAGAGAGAGAGAGAGAGAGAGAGAGAGAGAGAGAGAGTCAACTAAAACAAATTCCCTAACTAGCCATATATGAATATAGATTTTATTTGCTATTTTGAGTTCGTTGCTTCTTGATGATGAGGTGAATAATATGGTTTATTAATGGTTCTGTGAAATTATGGTTACTCATTTTATTGATCCAATTTCTTATGTTTTCAGTAATTTTTCTTTACATATTGTTGTAATCATTCTCTGGTTTCTCTGAAACAATTCATTTTATCATTTCTTTCAGCATTATAATATACCTTTATATTCATAAACCGCAATTTCTTTGATCACTCCCTAATTAAGGTACTTCCTCATTATTTCTACCTCTTTGCCACTACAGCTGCAAATGTATTTGTACATAGATTTTCAGGTTTTCTATCTCTCATTATTGCTCCAAAATCTCTCTTCCTTTGAGGTTTCCCTCAATCGACATCCACTATCATATCAAATTTCTTATTTCCTCAATGAGTTTAATTCTGGACTTATATTTTTTTCTTTCCTCCCTACCTTTTTGCTAAGGGACTACATATTGATACATATAGGTAACCCTTGAAACACCTTTTCCTCAAAGTTTCCCAATTTGTCTATTTCTTATGACCTACTCTTCCAATCCCTCTTAGTCACACACACACAGAGATGGTTGCACCCTTGATCTTGCCATCACCCACAAATGCATCACTTCCGTGTTCATGAACTCTGAAATTCCATTAATTTATCAAAATCTACTGTCATTCCACCGCATCCTCACAATCTCAGTCCCTGTACTTCAAACTCATTGTGACTCCAATACCTCAAACTCCTCAGGTTCAACTCAGAATCAGTCTTAGAGTCAACTAGTATTTATTAAGCTGCAATTAAGTTCAAGGCATTACACAAAGTGCTGTACATAAAAAGATAGGAAAAAAAGATAAGCTTAGCTCTTAGAGAACTCACAGTCTAAGGCAGGGGGAGGGGGAGGGGAATAATCACATTGGCTCTTTTCCTCTTTCTTTGATCTCTTTGGCATAGGTGGCATAGGTCTAGTAGCAGTAATACTAAGGCAAAAGAATTCAAGTTATTAAGTTATTTTTCACTTTTCAATACTAAGGCAAAAGAATTCAGGTTATTAAGTTATTTAAGTACTTTTCACTTTTCAAAATTTATTTCCACAAGAATTCAATATTTTCTCTCTAATCAATAGTGGTGTAGAGCATTTTTCCATGTGACTATAGATAGCTTTAATTTCTTCCTCTGAACACTGCCTGTTCATATCCTTTGACCATTTATCAATTGGGGAATGACTTGTATTCTTGTACACTTGACTCAGTTCTCAATGTATTTTAGAAATGAGGTTTCTATCATAGACATTAGCTGCAAAAATTCTTTCCCAGTTTTCTGCTTCCCTCATAATTTTTGTTGCATTGGGTTTGGTTGTATAAAACCTTTTCAGTTTAATATAATCAAAATTATACATTTTGCACTTTGAAATGCTTTCTATCTCTTCTTTATTCAAAAAAATCTTCCTTTCTCCATAAATCTGATAAATACACTGTTCCCTGCTCCAAAAATTTGTTTATAGTATCAAGCTTTATACATAGATCATGTACTGATTTGAACTTTATTCCTGTGTATGATGTCAGGCATTGGTCTATGCCTAGTTTCCACCAGAGTGTTATCCAGTTTTTCCAGCAATTTTTGTAGAACAGTGAGTTCTTCTCCCAGAATTTGGGGTCCTTGGGTTTATCAAATAGTAGACTATGATATTCATTGTGTACTGTGTCTTGAGTACCTAACCCATACCATTGGTCTACCCTTTGCTTTCTTAGCCAGTACCAATTGGTTTTGATAATTGCTGCTTTATGATACAATTTGAGATCTGGTAGAGCTAGGATACCTTCCCTAGAATTTCTTTTTATTAGTTCCCTTGATATTCTGAACCTTTTGCTCTTCCAGAGGAATTTTGATATTATTTTTTCCAGCTCTAGAAAATAATTATCTGATAGTTTGATTGGTATTGCACTGAATAATTAAATTAATTTAGGTAGAATTGTCATTTTTATTGTATTGGCTTGGCCTACCCATGAGCAACTGATGTTTTTACACTTACTTATATCTGACTTTATTTGTGGGAAAAGTGCTTTGTAATTGTGTTTATATCGTCCCTGAATTTGTTTTGGCAGGTAAATTCTCAAATATTTTATAGTGTGTGCCCTAGTTTTAAATGGGATTTCTCTTTCTATCTCTTGCTGTTGGGCTTTGTGAGTAATATATAGAAATGCAGAAGATTTGTGTGGGTTTATTTTGTAGCCTACAACTTTGTCAAAGTTGTTTATTATTTCAAGTAGTTTTTTACTTGAATCGCTGGGATTCTCTAAGTATATCATCATGTCATTTGCAAAGAGCAATAACTTAGTTTCTTCTTTGCCTATTCTAATTACTTCAATTTATTTTTCTTCTCCTATTGCTACACCTAACATTTCTAGTACCACTTGAATAATAGTGTTGATAGTGGACATCCTTGTTTCACCCCTGTTCTTATTGGAAATGCATCTAGGTTATCTCTCTTTCATACAATGCTTGCTGAACGTTTTAGGTAGATACTACTTATTATTTTAGGAGAAATTCCATTTATTCCTATGTCCTCCAATGTTTTCAATAGGAATGGGTGTTGGATTTTGTCAAAAGCTTTTTCTGCATCTATTGAGATGATCATTTGGTTTCTGTTAGTGTTTTTTGTTGATATGATCAATAATGCAAATAGCTTTCCTAATATTGAACTCATCCTGCATTCCTGGTATAAATCCTACCTGACCATTATGTATTACTCTCATGATAAGTTGCTATATTCTTTTGCTAAAATCTTATTTAAAATTTTGTCATCTGTGTTCATTAGAGAAATTGGTCTATAATTTTCTTTCTCTGTTTTGGTTCTTCTTGGTTTAGGTCACAAAACCATATTTGTATCATATTTGGGAAAGCCTCTTTCTTCCCCAATTTTCAAAAGAAGTCTATATAGTATTCCATGTAACTGTTCTTTAAAAGTGTAATAGAATTCACTTGTAAATCCATCAGGTCCTGGAGATTTTTTCCTAGGGAGTTCATTGATGGCTTGTTCAATTTCTTTTTCTGAGATGGAGTTATTTAAGTATTCAGCACCCTCTTCGATTAATCTGGGCAATTTATATTTTTAAAATAATCGTCCATCTCATTTATATTGTCGAATTTATGTGCATAGAGTTGGGCAAAGTAATTTCAAATTATTGTTTTAATTTCCTCCTCATTGGAGGCGAGTTCACCCTTTTACATTTTTAATATTGGTAATTTGATTTTTTCTTTTTTTTAATCAAATTGACCAAAGGTGGTATAAATTTTATTGCTTTTTGCAGAAAACCAACTGTTAATTTTATTTATTAGTTCGAGAGTTTTCTTAATTTCAGTTTTATTAATCTCTCCTTTGATTTTCAGTATTTCTAATTTGGCATTTACTTGGGGATTTTCAATTTGTTTTTTTGCTAGCTTTTTCAGCTGCATGCTCAATTCATTGATCTCCTCTTTTTCTATTTTATTCATGTAGGCATTCAAAGATATAAAGCTTCCCCTAAGAAATGCTTTTGCAATATCCCTTAAGATTTGGTAGTTTGTTTCATTATTGTCATTCTCTTGAAGGAAGTTGTTGATTGTTTCTAGGATTTTTTGATTAACTTACTGATTCGTTAGGATTAGATTATTTAGTTTCCAAATAATTTTTGGTCTATCTTTCCATAGCTTTTAATTACATATATTTTTATTGCATTATGATCTGAGAAGAATATGCTGACTATCTCTGCCTTTCTGTACTGGATTGTGAGGTTTTTATGGCCTAGTACATGGTAAATTTTTGTATGTGTGCCATGTACCACTGAGAAAAAAAGTATATTCCCTTCTATCCC
This sequence comes from Lagorchestes hirsutus, assembly GCA_028533205.1. Lineage (NCBI taxonomy): Eukaryota > Metazoa > Chordata > Mammalia > Diprotodontia > Macropodidae > Lagorchestes > Lagorchestes hirsutus. The sequence goes on from CM052673.1 coordinate 2,960,696, forward strand.
CATTCAATTTTCTCCAGAGATGTATCATATCTACCTCATCCAGAGTTTTATTCACCTCCTTAACTTCTTTCTTTTTTATTTTGAGGTTCGATTTATCAAGGTCAGAGAAGGGGAGGTTGAAGTCCCCCACTACTATAGTTTTACTGTCTATTTCTTCCTGTAACTCCATTAATTTCATCTCTAACAATTGGGATGCTATACCACTTGGAACATATATGTTAGTAATGATTTTGCTTCGTTGCCTATGGTTCCTTTTCACAGGATATAGTTTCCTTCCTTATATCTTTTGATTAGATCTACTTATGCTTTTGATTTTCTGAGACTAGGATTGCTACTCCTGCTTTTTTTTACATCAGGTGAAGCACAATATATTGTGCTCCAATCTTTTCCCTTTTCCTTTGTGTACACCCCTGTTTCAAATGCGTTTGTTGTAAACAACATATTGTTTGATAATGGTTGTTTTTTTAAAATTTATTTATTTATTTAACTTTTCAAAATTCATTTCCACAAAATTCTGGGTTCCAAATTTTCTCCCCAATTCTCCCTCCCCCCCCAAAACACTGAGCGTTCTAATTGCCCCTGTCACCGATCTGCCCTCTCTTTCAACATCTCTCTCTTCCCTTATCCCCATCTTCTCTTTTGTCCTGTAGGGCAAGATAACTTTCTATACTCCATTATCTGTATTTCTCATTCCTAGTTGCAAGAGCAATACTCAACAGTTGTTCCTAAAACTTTGAGTTCCAACTTCTCCCCATCCCTCCCTCCCCACCCATTCCCTTTGGGAAAGCAGGCAATTCAATATAGGCTATATCTGTGTAGTTTTGCAAATGACTTCCATAATAGTCATGTTGTGTAAGACTAACTATATTTCCCTCCATCCTATCCTGCCCCCCATTGCTTCTATTCTCTCTTTTGATCCTGTCCCTCCCCAAGAGTGCTGACATCAAATTGCTCCCTCCTCCCACTGTCCTTCCTTCTATCATCCCCCCACCCTGCTGATCCCCTTCTCCCCCACTTTCCTGTATTGTAAGATA
>CM052673.1:2962229-2979618 GCA_028533205.1 Lagorchestes hirsutus
TCCATCTGTTCCATTCTAATTTTGAAAGAACTATTTTCTTCAGTGAGCTTTTGAACTTCTTTTTCCATTTGGCTGATTCTGCTTTTTAAAGCATTCTTCTCCTCATTGGCTTTTTGAACCTCTTTTGCCAATTGAGTTAGTCTATTTTTAAATGTGTTATTTTCTTCAGCATTATTTTGGGTCTCCTTTAGCAGGGTGCTGACCTGCTGTTCATGCTTTGACTGCATGTCTCTCATTTCTCTTCCCAGCTTTTCCTCCACCTCTCTAACTTGATTTTCAAAATCTTTTTTGAGCTCTTTCATGGCCTGAGCCCATTGAATATTTATTTTGGATGTTTGGGATACAGAAGCCTTGACTTTTATATCTTTCTCTGATGGTAAACATTGTTCTGCCTCACCTGATAGAATGGGAGGAGATATCTGTTCACCAAGAAAGTAACCTTCTGTAGTCTTATTTTTTTTCCCCTTTTTTTTGCATTTTCCCAACCAGTTACTTGACTTTTGGGTCCTTTGTCAAGAGGAGGTATACTCAGGGGACCTATAAGATATCAGTTCCTCCAAGGTGCCACAATCAAGTTTGTGCTGGTCTGGGCTCAGGGAAAGATTTTTGTAACCAGAATCTTAGCAGCCTTTCCTCTCCACAGGCACCTGACCTCCAGTTCCACAAAGCTATCACTTGGGGAGTGGGATTCAGTCAAGCTGTGGGGGCAGGGCCTCCATTTAGTGGGAGGCAAAGACCAGCTGCCTCAGGGCATCTACACAGGGCTGAGGTAAGACTCAGCTCTTCAGTGCCCCCAGGGGTTTTTATGATCTAGCTATGGTCTCAGGCTGCTGTAGGGGTTACCCTTAGAACTCCTGCCACCTGCCTGATGTGAATGCCCTTTCCCCTTTCTGGACAGCTGAATAAACCCTTTCACTGACCTTTGGCACCTATGGGTTGAGGGATCTGCAGACCCTCTGCTGCAGGGACTGGGGATTCTGTGACTGGAGATTCCACCCCAGAGGGTTGTTCATGAGCCGTGCGCGTGCAGCCAAGGCTGAGCTGGGCTCCGCGCTCCAAGCTCTGCTCCGCGTCTGGTGCAACTGATGTTTCCTGTGGATCTTTCAGGTTACTCTGGGCTGGAAATATCCTCCACTCTGTTGTTCTCCACTTCTGCTGCTCCAAAATTTGTTGAGAGTTTCTTTCTTCATGTGTTTTATGGGCTGTGTGGGGGCAGCCTCCATATGTGTGTCTTTCTACTCTGCCATCCGATAATGGTTTTTAATCCATTCTGCTATCCATCTCTGTTTCATGGAAGAGTTCATTCCATTCACATTCACAGTTAAGATTACTATCTGTGTCTTTCCCTCCATACTCTTTCCCACCGTTTGTGCTTTTAATTCTCCCGTCTCCCTTCCCCTCCCAAATAGAGTTTTAACTTTTGACTACCGCCTCCCACAGTATTTCCTTCCTTCTTTTAGCCCCTCTCCATTTTATTCCCCTTTACCCTTATTACTTCTTCTCGCCCTTTTATCCTCCCTTCCCCTTTCTTTTACCCTTCCCCTCTTACTGCCTATATATATATATATATATACATATACATATATATATATGTATATATATATACACATACGTACATATGTCTATATGCACACACATATATACATACTTAAGTTTGTTGTTCCCTCCTTGAACCAGATCAGATGAGAGTAAATATCAAGCAATGCTCATCTCCCTCCCCTCTTTCCCTCTACTATAATATAATTTTGTGCCTCTTCCAGTGATGTAGTTTGCCATTTTCTCCCTCCTCTTTTTCACATCTCCTGTTACAATCCCTTTGTTCCCTTAAATCGCATTTTTATCATCACATCATTCACTTTATGCCTGCTCCCTCCATCTATCTATATACCTTTTGTATTTTGTAATAAATATGCAATTCTCAAGATTAACAAGTATCATCTTCCATTATAGGGATGTCAATAGTTTGTCCCACCTTTACAAAAATATTTATAGCAGCTCTTTTTGTGGTGGCAAAGAACTGGAAATCAAGATGATGCCCATCAATTGGGGAATGGCTGAATAAACTGTGGTACATGAATGTAATGGAATACTATTTTCCTATAAGAAATGATAAGCAGGAAGACTTCAGAGAGTCTTGGAAATGCTGATATGAACTGCTGCTGAGTGAAAGGAGCAGAACCAGGAGAACTTTGTACACAGCAATAACCACAATGTGCGAGGAAGTTTTCTGGTAGACTTAGTACTTCATTACGATGCAATGACTTAAATCATTCCCAATAGTCTCTTAATGCAAAATGCCCTCTATATTCAAGGAAAAAACTATGGAATTCAATCACAGAATGAAGCAGATCATTTTCTTTTGTATTATATTGTGGTTTGTTTTATGATTTCTTCTATTCATTTTAAATCTTCTATTCAACTTGATGAAGGTGAAAATGTGTTTAATAGGAATGTATGTGTAGAACCTATGTAAAACTGTATGCTGTCTCAGGGATGGAGTGGGGAGGTAGGGGAAAGGGGGGCAGGAGAAGAAAAATCTGAGATATATGGAAATGATTGTAGAACACTGAGAACAAATGAAATAATAAAAATTGAATTCAATATTTTCTTTCCATTTCTCCCCAACCCCCAACTCCAAGACAGCATACACCCCTTCCACCCACTCCTGCAGTCTGTCCTCCCTTCTATTATTACCCTTCTTCTATCCCCCACCCCTATATTTTCTGTAGGACAAAATATATTTCTATACCTAATTGCCTGTACATATAATTTTCTAGTTTTATGCTAAATCAATTTTAAACAATTATTGTTAAAGCTTTGAGTTCCATATTCTCTCTCTTCTTCCCTCCCCACCCACCCTCGTTGATAAAACAAGCAATTCAGTCTAGGTCATACATGTATATCCAAGGAAAATACTTCCACAATAGTTATGTTGTGAAAGACTAACCACATTTCCCTCTGTCTTATCTTACTTTCCATTTATTTCATACTCTCCCTTGACCTCCATCCTCCCCCCCCACAATAATATTTAGGGTTAGGGCTAAATGTTTCCTTCTGATTATCCCTTTCTCCAATTTGTCATCCCTTCTATTATCTTCACTTTCCTTTACCCTACTCACCTGCCTTCCTTCAGGGTCAAATATATTTCCATATACAATAGAGTGTATGCTATTCCCTCCTTAAGCCAAATCCCATGACAGTAAGACTTACTTGTTTCTTTTCATCTCCCCCCCTTCCCCTTCATTGTAAAAACTCTGTCTTTCCTCATTTATGTGAGGTGATTTACTACATTCTACCTCTCCCTTTCTCTCACTTCTAGTATGTTACATGTAACAGTAAATTTTATTTTTTTAGATATTCTCTCTTCATATACATCTCACCTTGTGCCCTCTCTCTCTCTGTCTGTCTGTCTGTCTATTTATCTATCTGTAATATATTGTATATATTATATACATATATTTATGGGTGGTGTTTGTGTGTGTATGCATATATGTATCTTTATATATGTGTATATATTTATTTGTATATGTACATATATACATATATGTGTGTGTATGTATATACACACACATATATGTATATATTCCCTCTAACTACTCTAATACTGATAAAGCTCTCATGAGTTATAAATATGATCTTTCCATGTAGGAATGTAAACAGTTTAACTTTAAAGAGTTCCTTAAAGTTTCTCTTTCTTGTTTACCTTTTCATGTTTTTCTTGATTCTTATGTTTAAAAGTCAAATTTTCTATTCAGTTCCAGTCTTTTCAAAAATAATGTTTGGAAGTCCTCTATTTCATTGAAATTTCATTTTTCCCCTGAAGCATTATACTCAGTTTTGCTGAGTAGGTAATTCGTAATTCTAATCCTATTTCCTTTCACCTGTGGAATATCATATTCCAAGCCCTTCAGTTTCTTAGTGTAGAAGCTGCTAAATACTGTGCTATTCTGATTGTATTTCCACAATACTTAAATTGTTTCTTTCTGACTGTTTGTAATATTTTTTACTTGGCCTGGGAACTCTGGCATTTGCCTACATTGTTGCTTGGGCCTCTTCCATGTGGTGATCTGTGATTTGTGAATTATTCCCCTTTCTATTTTAGCTACTTATTCTAGAATATCAGGGCAGTTTTCCTTGTAAATTTCTTGAAAGATGATGTCTAGGCTGTTTTCTTCATCGTGGTTTTCAGGTAGACCAATAACTTTTAAATTATCTCTCCCAGATCTATTTCCAAGTCAGTTGTTTTTCCAGTGAGGTGTTTCACATTGTATTCTGTTTTTTCACTGTTTTTTTTTGTTTTGTGATTTCTTGGTTCCTCATAAAGTTATTAGCTTCCATCTGCTCCAGTCTAGTTTTTTAAGACCTATTTTCTTTTTTTCCTTTTTTTAACTGATTTAAGTTTTCATCATTCATTTCCACAAATTTTGAATTCCAAATTTTCTCCCCATCTCTCCTCTCTCCTCACCCCAAAATACTTTGCATTCTGATTGCACCTTCCATCAATGTTCCCTCCCTTCTAAAAGCTCTCCCTTCCCTTATCGCCATCTTCTCTCTTGTCCTGTAGGTCAAGATAAATTTCTATACCCCAATACCTGTATTTCTTATTTCGTAGTTGAATGCAAAAACTGTTCCCAACATTTGTTCCTAAAACTTTAAGTTCCAGCTTCTCTTCCTTCCTCCCTCCCCACCCATCCCCACTGAGAAAGCAAGCAATTCAATATACACTATATATGTGTAGTTTTGCAATTAACTTGCATAATAGTCATCTTTTATAAGACTAACTGTATTTCCCTCCATCCTATCCTGGCCCCCATTTCTTCTATTCTCTCTTTTGACCTTGTCCCTCCCCAAGAGTGTTTACTTCTAATTGCTCCCCCCCCCATTTACTCTCCCTTCCATCATCCCTCCAACTGTTCTTATCCCCTTCCCCCTTAATTTCCTTAGTGTAAGATAGGTTTTCATGCCAAATTGAGTGTCAAGTTATTCTTTCCTTGAGGCAAATATGATGAGAGTAAACTTCCCTTTTCCCTCTCATCAACCCACTTTTCCCCTGCATTAGAAAAGCTTATGTGTGTGTGTGTGTGTGTGTGTGTGTGTGTGTATACAATCCCTCCAACTACCCAAATACTGAGAAAAGTTTCAAGACATACAAATATTACCTTTCTATGTTGGAATTTAAACAGTTCAATTTTAGTAAGTCCCTTGTGATTTTTCTTTCCTGTTTACCTTTTAATGCTTCTCCTTATTCTTGTGTTTGAAAGTCATATTTTCTATTCAGCTCTGGTTTTTTCATCAAGAATATTTGAAAGTCCTGTATTTCATTGCATGACCACTTTTTCCCCTGAAGTATTATACTGAAGTTTTGTTGGACAGGTGATTGTTGGTTTTAATTCTAGTTCCTTTGATTTCTGGAATATCATATTCCAAGCCCTTCAATCCCTTAATGTAGAAGCTGCTGATCTTGTGTTATCCTGATTGTATTTCCACAGTACTCCAATTGTTTCTTTCCAATTGCTTGCAACATTTTCTCCTTGACCTGGGAACTCTGGAATTTGGCTACAGTATTTCCAGGAGTTTCCCTTTTTGGATCTCTTTCAGGAGGTGATCAGTGAATTCTTTCAATATTTATTCTTCCCTCTGGTTCTAAAATATCAGGGCAGTTTTCCTTGAAAATTTCATGAAAGATGATATCTAGGCTCTTTTTTTGATCCTGGCTTTCAGGTAGTCCCATAATTTTTAAATTGTCTCTCCTGGATCTATTTTCCAGGTCAGTTGTTTTTCCAATGAGATATTTCACATTATCTTCCATTTTTTCATTCATTTTGTTTTGTAATTTCTTGGTTTCTCATAAAGTCATTAGCTTCCATCCATTCCATTCTAATATTTAAAGAACTATTTTGTTCAATGAGCTTTTGAACCTCCTTTTCCATTCGGCTAATTCTGCTTTTTAAAGCATTCTTCTCCTCATTGGCTTTTTGAGCCTCTTTTGCCAATTGAGTTAGCCTCAATATTTCAAGGTGTTATTTTCTTCAGCATTTTTTTTGGTCTCCTTTAGCAAGCTGTTGACTCGTTTTTCATGTTTCTCTTGCATCTCTCTCATTTCTCTTCCCAGTTTTTCCTCCACCTCTTTTATTTGATTTTCAAAATCCATTTTGAGTTCTTCTATGACTTGAGAGCATTGCATATTTTTGGAGGCTTTGAATACAGAAGCCTTGACCTTGACCTTAACAGAGTTGTCTTCTGATTGTATATTTTGCTCTTCCTCATCCAAAAAGATGGAAGCAATAACTTTTCACCAAGTAAGTAACCTTCTATGGTCTTATATTTTCCCTTTTTTTGGGTAAGTCAAGTTGGTTACTTGTTTTTTGAGTCCTTTGTCAAGTAGAGGGTATAGTACCCTGGGTTTCAGAGCTTTTGTGCAGCTGTTGTCTGAGATGTCTCTAGGGACTTGTAAGTTCTCAGTTCCTCCATGATGATGCAATCAAGGGATAGGTGTTTACTTCTCTCCTGGCCTGTGCCCTGGTCTGTGAGTTGACCTGCAACTGCAAATAGGATTCCCTCTACATAACTGCCACCAGCTCTGCCACTCCAACACGCTTCCTCACCCCAGAAGGGCCACTCAGGACTGAGACCCAAATCATCTGCTCGTTTCTCCCCCTGGTCTTTAAGCCAAGAGTTCCAAAAGTGGCTGCTTGCAGCCCTGGAGCTGGGGCAGTGGCTGACCATGCTCCAGTCTCACCCATGTGAAAGAGCTTTCTGATTGACCTTTGAAGCTGTCTTTGGCGTTTCTGTGTTGAGAAATCTCTAAACCACAGCATCTTCCTGTGAACTGGCATCATGAAACCTGCTCCAGTCCTGTCCATGCTGCCTGGCTCAGGAGAGACTATGCAACGATCCAACCTTTCCTGTTGGCCTTCCAGGCTATCTTGCACTGGATATCTGTTTTATTTTGTTGTTTCTGCTGCTCTAGAATTTGTTTAGAGTCATTTTTACAGATATGTTAAGGTATATGGAGGAAGAGCAAGAGCAGGTTGATCTCTCTACTCTGCCTTTGGGGGTCCATGTTTTCTTTTTTTTAAATCAAACTGACAAAATTTTTATCAATTTTATACTTTTTTCATAAAACCAACTCTTATTTTTATTTATTAATTTAGCACTTTAAAATTTCAATGTTATTAATATATCCTTTGGTGTTCAGGATTTCTATTTTGGTATTTAATTGGGGATTTTCAATTTCTTCTTTTTCCAAATTTTTTAACTGCATGTGCAATTCATTCATCTCCTCTTCCTCTATTTTATTCATATAGACAGTCAATGATAGAAAATTTCACTTAAGAACTGATTTTGCATCATCCCATAAGTTCTGGGAGGTTGTCTCATTATTGTCATCCTCTTGCATGAAATTATTGATTGTTTCTGTGATTTCTTGCTTAGCCTAGTCATTCTTTAGGAGTAGATTATTTGGTTAACAATTAATTTTTGACTGTCTTTCCATGGCCCCTTATTACATATAACTTTATTGCATTATCAGCTGAAAAGGATTCATTGACTATCTCTGTCCTTCTGCACTGAATTTTGAGGTTTTTATGCCCTAGAACATGGTCAGTTTTTGTGTACCTGCCATGGACTGTTGAGGAAAAGGTATATTCTTTTCTATCCCAATTAAATTTTCTCCTGAGATCTCATATCTACTTTATGCAAAGTTTTATTCACCTCCTTAACTTCTTTCTTATTTATTTTGAGGTTAGATTTATCAAGTTCAGAGTGGAGGAGGTTGAAGTACACCACTAGTATAATTTTGCTGTCTATTTCTTCCTGTAACTTCCTTAAGTTGTTCTCTAAGAACTTAGATGCTATACCACTTGCTGCATATATGTTTAGTAATGTTATTGTTTCATTTTATATGGTGCCATTTAAGAAAATATAATTTCCTTCCTTATCAGTTAGATTTATTTCTGCTTTTACTTTGTCTGAGATTAGGACTGCTAACCCTGCTTTTTATACATCAGGTGAAACATAATATATTCTGCTCCAACCATTTACCTTTACCCTGTGAGTATCCCCCTATTTCAATTGTGTTTCTTGTAAACAACATATTGTAGGATAATGGTTTTTAATCCATTCTGCTATCCACCTCCTTTTTAGAAGACTATTCATGCCATTAACATTCATTGTTATGATTACTCCCTTTGTCTTTCTCTCCTTCCTATTTCACCCAGTTCATGCTTTTACCCTCCACAATAGAGGTTCATTTTTGCCCTCTGCCTCTCTAAATCTTTCCCCTGTTCTATCAGCACCCCTTCTTTTATTCCCTTTTCCCCTTACTACTTACTACTACTACTACTTACTACTACTTCCCTCCCTTTTATCCACCCTCTATTTTCTTTCCCCTTCCCCTTCCTTCTCTGTATATGTCGTTATATTTTTATACTTCACTTAATATCTTGTTCCCTCCTTGAACCAAGTCAGATGAAAGTAAATCTCAAACAGTTCACATCTCCGTGCCCTCTTTTCCTCTACTAAAAATATGTTTTTTACCTGTTCCTGATGTAGTTTACCTTTTTCTACCTCTGCCTTTTCTCCCATTACAATCCCTTCACACCCTTTAATCATGATTATTTTGTCAACACATCAATTAATTTATAGCCACTCCTTGTATCTATTTACATTCCTTTTAAATGTCATAATAAATATACAATTCTCAAGATTAACAAGTGTCATCCTCCCTTACAGGGATGTAAACAGTTTGCCCATAATGACTGACAAGTTTTTTTCCCCATTTACCTTTTATTGTGTCTCTCGAGTCTTGTATTTGAAGGTCCATTTTCCTGTTGAGCTCTGGTCTTTTCATCAAGAAGAGTTAGAAATTTCTTATGTCATTGAATGTCCATCTCCTTGCCTGAAATATTATTCTCAGTTTTGCTGGTTGTTTGATTCTTCCTTGTAGTGCAAACTCCTTTGCCTTACAAAATAAAATATAACAGTCCCTCCATTCATTTAATGTAGAAGCTGCAAGGTACTGTGTCATCTGGACTGTAGTTCTTCACTATTTGAATTGTTTCTTTGTGGATTATTACAGTATTTTTGCCTCAACTTGGTAGTTCTGGAATTTTGCACTGATATTCCTTTACGTTTTCAATTTGGGCTCTTTCAGGAGGTGATTGGGGGATGGTTTTTTTGACTGCTTTGCCTTCTAGATCTAGGACCTCAGGGCAGTTTTCCTTGATGATTTCTTGGATTTATATTGTCCAGGCTTTTTTTTTCACCATGGCTTTCCAGTAGACCAATAGATCTTAGATTTTCTCTCCTGGATGTATTTTCCCCGTCAGTTATTTTTCTCATGAGCTGTTTTACATATCCTTCTGTTTTTTCATTCATTAGATTTTGTTTGACTGATTTTTGATGTCTCATAGAGTCATTAGCTTCTACTTGCTCAATTCTAATTTTTAATAGATTGCTTTCTTCCGTTAAGTTTTAAATCTCCTTTTCCACTTGTCCAATTTTTCATTTTAAGGAGTTACTTTCTCCTGCTAACTTTTGTACTTCCTTTTCCATTTGCCCAATTTTCCTTTTTAAAGAGCTGCTCTTTTCAGTAAATTGTTTTTTTTTCATTTTGTCAATGGTATATTTAAAGTCACTGGCCAATTTTTATTCTGTCTCTCTAGTTTGACTTTTAAAATCCTACCTGAGCCCTTCCAATAATGTGCTTTGGGCTTGACACCCGTTCATATTCTCATTTGAGGTTTCAAATGTGAGTATATTCTTAATTATGTCCTTTTCTGAATTCTTATTTTGGATTTTGTCCCCATAATAGGATTCTATAGCCTTTACTTTTCTGGTTTGCTTCTTTCTCATGATGATTGCATTCTTCATGGCTTTTAAAGTAGATCACTGCTTCAGGAGCATAGGAGACTCTGTCCCACATTTTCGAGCTAGGAAATTGAGGCTTTGTGTGTTGTGGCCTCTGTTTCTTTCAGATAGAAGTTCAAATGCTTCAGTTTACCTGGTGTTGAGCTGGCTGATGTGTTCCAAACCCGAGGCCACGTGAAGTCTTTCTGAGTATCCTTGAGGTTACCCTGGAGTTTACTGCATGAGGTGTACAGGAGGGGTGGTCTGGCACCAGGAGGTCTCTTTCTCCCCTGAGCTAGGGCACAGGCAGACTCTGCAGTTGGTGTACCCCTGTCTATGCTAGTGTCTTCCCAGTTACCCTGACTGTGCTAAGACAGGCCTGGGGACTTGGTATTTGTACTAATAAGCTCCAGCCTCTTGAGACTCGATATCACCTTCTGGTTCATTGAGCTGGGGCTGTCTGGGACACCTCCCATCCTGCGCTGGTCAACCCCCTTCAGCACTAGCAAGTAGGTATTTCCCTGTTGATTTTCTTAGCCTCTTGAGCTGAGAGACTGTTTACTCCTTTGATGATCCCACTATTCCAGGATTTTTCCTGGGACAGCGTTCTCTGGGTTTTTCAAGGTCAACAAGGGGAGGGTGAGAGCACTGAGAAGCTATCCACCATCTTGGTTTCTGGATGTTCAAGTAGGTAACTTTCAAACTTTTTATTATCTTATTTTTATTAATAATGCAAAGATGATTAATAGACTAATGGCTTCTACAATCTGCCTGACCTATTTCCTATCTGCCCTGCAAATTGTATTTTTCCATGGCAACATTATTGGACTATTAATTCTGAAATTCCTGTTCTTAGGTCAGGTTAAAAAAAACTTTCATTTTGAATCCCATGATGTTTTATATAGTAAGGGAGAGTCATCTCTGACATGCACAAACAACATACATTAATCACTTATCACAGTGTCATCTTTCCTTCAATTTTGGAACAATCACCTGGCCATTTTAACTCCTAGAAAATAATGTTACAATCAGTGTTTGCTGGGATCAGAGAGGCACAAAGCTGAAAATCAACAGCTAGGACAATCAAAGGTAGATCAGAAAAATCAAAATAACTTTGCAGACTGCCCAACATCACTGTTGACTGCACCAGTATTTCAAGTACCTTGAAACACCATCAATAATACAATTCATGAGTGGAAAAGGTGCCTTCTTTTTTCCTTTTCTTTGTTTCAAAAGTTATTCTGTAAGACATTCTTGAATTTTTTAGAGACATAATGCTCATGAATAGTTGTGAGATTCCATCAGTCTACATTGAATTACATATATAACTTCTGTCAGTAGTGAGCAGCTGATGAAGGGTAGACCAATGATCAGACAGCCTCATAGTTTGGAAAATGCCTTCACATTTGCACTTATTTCTGTAACACTGCTGATGCACACAAGCCTGGCAAAACACACACACACACACACACACACACACACGTGCTAGATTTCCAGAATGATAGCTGCAGATTTTTCCTCATCCTGGAAAGAGGAGCCCATGTAGCCCACTTTCATGTTGATGAGTAGTGTCTCTAAGACAAACAACCCTCCTCTAGTCCGTCATAACATCATGTCAGAGGCAGACTTTCCATTGCAGTGTTGAACTGTGCTCCTGCAACAGGAGTCGGAAAGCAGGCTTTCTTGTGCAGGTGAGGACAGTCTCAGTTTCAGATATGCTGGATCATGTAGCTCCAAAAGTGATAAGATGGACTTTTCAGTGAGTCACCCATTACACTGCATATTTCATTCACATGACATCCAAGAGCATCAGAAGATTATCCCACTGACTGAAAAAAGTTCTAGTATACATTTTTCTGAGGCCGCATGCCTTAAGGATGCTCCAGGAAACCATCTAACACAAAGCAGTTTGTGAAGTGGGAGTCATAACCAGTTTTTAATCCACAAAGTGAGAATAACCTTAGATATAGGTCCTAATTCTGCTTTAACCAGAGTGTAGACAAGGTCTGTGTCCCTTCAAGTCAAATTTGAAGCACACTGGCAGGGACAATAAAGGAAGCTTGCATTGTAATTGCATGTGCTCTACTATACCTGAATGGTGGATAAAAGAATACTCCAATGACAAACACCTGGAGTATTCCACTACTGAATTTACTTGGTGGGGAGAAGGTGGAATATTGTATCTGAAAATCCTCTAGTTTTCCTTATTCATTTACAAAAATATGATTAAATAATCATCAAAATCAAGAGCAGTTAGGCAGAAACTTTATGCCTACCAAAAGTACGAAAACAATCTAAAAGAATGAGAGGTAAGTGAAGAATACAGTTTCATCTTTAACTCTCAGATCCCTGTTTTGGGTAGTTTGTAGCTCTATAGGAATTACATGAATAAAATTCAGGGCATTGAAAGCCAGAATGTGAACTTTATTCTTTCTATTGAATCCAAAACAAAAACAAAAACAAAACAAAAAAACAAAACTAAAAATGGACAGGAAGATTGGATCACATAGCCTTTCCTACAGCTAAACTGTCTGTTCTGGGAAAAGAAAAGCTGTTACCAGTATATGAGCCAAAGGCTTTGCCTGGTATGAACTCTGGGCAGTCGATGAGCTGTCAATTTGTGGAGAAGTCAATTTGTGGCACATTACATGGAGAAAGGCTAGGAACTGACCATTTTTCTGGGTCCACCTTTTCATTTATCTTCTGGAGAAGATTTTTTTCCACTTCCATTTCCACATTTTTCCACTTCCATACTGCCTTTTAAAAGCTCTAAAATAAGATTAACATTTTTAGTCAAGGCCTGATCATGGTGGAAACTGTCAATCAGAGAAATATGCTAGAAACCTTGTTCATCCATCTTCCTCCTAAGAAAGAAGTCCCATGCCAAATTTTCTATGCTGAAGTAATATTCAATTTGCTGCTTAGTGTATTCTTTGAACAATGTTTCATCCACGGAATATGTCTGAACTCCTGTGCCATCCTCATAGTAATACATCATGCTAGTGTTAAGTTCTGGTTGAAATGGTTGATCAATTCTTTCACCATGTTGTTCTCGATAACCATGCGAATATTCAAAGTTCAATCGAGGGTTTCCTCTGCCCTGTCCTCTTCCTGGGGCATGTCCTCTTCCTGGACGTTGAAAGAATATTACGACCTTCACTTCCCACACTGGGAACTTCGCCCTGATCATCTGTATTCTCTATCACGTCTCCAACTTCTTGAGTTGTTTCTTTGGTTGTTATGTGCTGACTTGTTTGCTTCTGGCTGAGATCCTGAGCTGTTCTATGATCTTGGTCTTTCTTGGCTATCTGGTCGTACATCATGTAAATGAAGTGGCACCCACCAGTGCTTATTAGCTCTTTCTCTGATGATTTGTCTGAGCCTCGTCCTTACTGACATTCTCTCCAGGACCATCCACCGCTGCTTCACGATTTTCTTTGCTTTCCTTGTGGGTTCTCTTTTCAATCTTCTCTTCCTTTTCTTTTCTGTTTTGTGGCTTCTTATTCGGTTGATAGGTGACATTCTGGCATTCATTGTTCACTCATTCGCTTGGTGTTGGCCAATTTGTGATGTCACTGAAATCAACAGCCTTGTTAGTTTTCTTTGTCTTGGGTTTTCCTGCTTTTATAATTTTTGCGGAACTTAGTTCTAGTTCAGCGGGCTTGGCAGTAGCGCGAAGGCAGAGGCTCGGCGACTGCAGCAGCAGAGGCTGCCGCGGGCTGGCCTGGGGCTGGCCCTGGGCTCAGCTGGTGGTGGCAGTAGCACAGACGGGGGAGGCTTCTTGGTCCAGGGATACTTTCAAACTTTTAATCTATGGGTTGATTGTCTCAGGAGTAGGTTCTGCTCTTATCGAGGGTCCTGCCCTTCTCTCTCACTAATTTCCCCTCTATTCCCTTCAGGTACTGATATTTTTGAGTGTCCACTGTTGCTTCTGCTTCAGTCCACTTCAGCACTTCACTATGACAAGGTCCTTGCTGGTGTAGGGAGAGTGCTGTGCACTCCCCCAGCCCTGTGTAACAAATCCTTCCCTTCAGTCCTCCAGGCTGTTCTGGGCCGAAAATATGTCACACTCTGTCTCCTAATGGATTCTGCCTATCTAAAATTTATTCAGATTCTCTTTTTTTCAGATTCTTCTTCAGGTATCTGAAGAAATTTGTTTTAGAGTTAGCACGAGTCTTTGCTCTCACTGTGGCATCTTGGCTCCATTGGCTCCACCCCATGTGTGCTTTTTGACCCAGAAGTAACACTATTAAGTCTTCATCCAAAAGCCATCAAAGATATGATAAAAGATTTATTTGTAGAAAAAATATTTGTAGCAGCTCTTTTTGTGGTGGCAAGAATTCAACACTGAGGACATGCCTATTACCTGGGCCATACTGAACAAGCTGTGGTATAAAATTGTCATGGAATCCTATTGAGATGGAATACCATAGAAATGACAAGTGGAATGATCTCAGAAATAACCTGGAAAGATTTAAATGACTATATACAAAGTATTTTTTAAATTAAACTCTGTTACAGAAATGCTTGTTTTATTCCATAAATTAAAAATTAATTAAAAAGTGAAAAAGTAAAATCGAGTGGAACCAGGCAACTTTGCACACTGTAACAATAATATTGTAAGGATGCTCAACTATGAAAGACATAGCCACTTTGATGAAGAAAATGAACCAAGAAAATTTGAAAGGACTGACAATGAAAATATTCCCCAACTCAAAACAGAAAACTGACAAAATTTGAATGTGGAATGAAACATATTTTTTGAAACTCGATTTGTATTGTTTAATTTTCTTTGAGTTTTCTTTTGCAACATGATCAAAATGGAAATATGTTTTGCATGACGTTGTGTGACTTAGCATATAGGATCTATATCAAATTGCCTTGTCAAGGTGGGGGAGGTGCATAAGGGAAGAAATGAAATTGCAACACAAAATTTAAAAATAAACAATTTGTAAAAACCTTAATTAGGCAATTAGAAAATATTTAATAAAATATATTTTTTAAATCTCATGTATATTTTTGGAGAAAGGAATTAAAGTTGAATGATGAGGTGAAGTCAGATTCCAGAAGTTTTAGAAGATAGAAAAGAGGAAGTGAAACCACGGAGTACAGATGTCTTTTTTAAAGAGTTTAGCTGTAAAGACAATAAGAAAAGAAATGGATGTAGGATGATATTGAGTGATTGTGTTTGGATCAAGTGAGAAATTTTAAGGAAGAGTAGAGATCTGGGTGTACCTTTAGAAAAAAAAGGTAAACCAATAGTTATGAAGAAATGTAAAATTAAAGAGTGTGGAATTAATAATGGGACCAGTCCCTAAGATAATAGACAAGGTAGGAATCAGAGGTTTATGAAGATCATTTATCATTAGGAAGAAGGGTCACAGTGTCATCAGAAAGTGTGCATTTGCAGTAATGAAAAGGGAAGGGATAGGAAAGTTCCTCAGCTGAGGGCTAAATAATTGCTTGGCCAATTTGAGGATAGGAAAACTCTTGAAATAGTGATGTCGTGAATGAGTTACATAATCAAGAAAGAATAAATATAATATTGCCTTTATACATTGAATACCTAATAGAAACTAGGTAACACAAATATGAGTTGGACCTAGTGAGTAAAACTTCATGATGTTCTTGAACCTGTGTGAGTTACACATTCAGAATCTCACTGTGAAAGTAATCCACATTTGAATTTTGCATGGTGTGATCATCTGCATTGCAAGTGACTCAAGAGTAGTGGATGACAGAGATGAATTTGATCATGAAAAAGTGAAGGAGACTGTAAAGAGGAAGAAGAGGGTACTCAGTACCTGTGCAATGACCAAGGGAAACATTGAGAGACTGAAGATCACAAATGAGTAAAAGATCACATTTAGGGATAATATGAAAAAAAACAAATGAAATGAGAAAAGGTTTCGAGATGACAGAGAAGAAAATGAAAAATGCTGAGGATAATGTGAGAAAAAAAGGTACATTAATGCACTGTGGAGTTGTGAACTGATCCAATTATGTTGTAGAACAATATGAAAATATGCCCAAAGTGCTGTAAAACTGCATACACTTTTTTTCTGAAAATTTCTACTTATGTATATATCCAAATCAATCAAAGACAAAGGAAAAGAACATATATTTACAAAAAATATTTTGAGTACATCTTTTTCAGGTGGTAAAGGATTGGAAACTAAAAGACGTGCATTTGTTCAGAAATAACTGAACAAGTTATGTGATATGAATATGAAGAAATACTATTGTGGTGCAAAGAAAAAAAAAGATTAAGGGGATGATTTCAAAAACAACTCCAAGCAGACTCTTATGAACTGATGCAAAGTGAAGTGAGAAGATCGAGAGAACAATGTACACATTAGTAGCAATATTGTGAAAATAATAAACTGAAAGGCTTAGTAACTTTAATCAATGAAATAATTCACCATGAATCAAAGGACTTAAAATAAAAGACTATCTACTGCCAGACAGAGAATGGATAGGCTCAATGCAGATTGAAGCATATTTTTATCTTTATTTATCTTCCTTTTGGGGGAACATATCTAACTTGAAATATATATATATACCCATATATGTAGATACAGATATATTTCTTGCCTTCTCAATGAGTGATGGAGGAATGGAAGAGAGTAGAGAAGTTTGAACTAAACATAAAAATAACATCTAAAAATATATAAAATAAACTTGCTGGCTGCTAACAAAATAAGGTTTTTATTCACATAAAGAAATTGGAGGCCACGAATATGAGTTGAACATGCATGGGTGTCTGCAAGATTAATGATGAATTTTTCTGCATGTGTGTTTGTGCGTGATATATAGTTGATAAAGAGAATGAATTGAGGGACTGGGAAGTTATATCATTGGAGGCCATATCAACACGTGTGTTGAAATCAAATAGGATAGGAGCAGGTATTGCCATGCACAGATAATCTGCAACTGTATTCAGTTATGAAGGAGGGAAAATGTTCAAGGTAGGTATCACATTATTTAATAACCAGGAAAACGTTGATTGGCTGATTGATTTTGGGTAATGTGAACATCAAGGAGAGAGAGGTTGCTGAAATGTAGATTTTGACAGAAAGCCTAGAAGCAGCAATGTGATGCATTAAATATTCTGAATCTCCCACTCCTACATATGAATTAAGAAACAAGAGTGGAGACATGGAGGGGGCGGATCCAAGATGGCGGAGTAGAAAGACACACATACACATAGCTCCGAACCCACAACCCATAGAACATTTGTAAAAAGGAACCCACGGCGAATTCTGGAGCAGTAGAGGCCACAGCACAGTGGAGCAAAGGAGATTTCTGTTCCAGAGGGACCTGCAAACCTCTTGCAAAAGGTCCGTCGCGCTGTGGATGCGGAGCCCAGCCCAGCCCTGCTGCGGCCATGGCATGGAGAGGAGCCGATTTGAGCAGGCTTCAGGGACAGAATCTCCAGCAGCCATGCGGGTCTCTCCACCCACAGGTGACGGGGGTTGGTGAGAGGGTCTCTTTGGCAGGTCAAGAGGGGAGTGGGGTGCCCCCATAACTCAGGCCCCCT
>CM052673.1:2980118-3007874 GCA_028533205.1 Lagorchestes hirsutus
ACCTATACAGAACTGTAGGCAGTCATGGGGAGGGAGGGGGGTAATGGGGGGTAGGTGTGGGGGGGATAAAATCTCAATTGTATGGCAGTGATTGTTAAACATTAAAAAATAAAAGGGAAAAAAAAAAGAATGAGAGTTTCATTTTTTTCATTGCTTATTCTAATTCCTTGAACTTATTTTTTTCTTCTCTTAATTCTAAAGGTAATATTTCTAGTGCAATATTGAAAAACAGTGAGGATAATGGACATCCATGTTTCACCACTGATCTTATTGGAAATACTTCTAGCTCATCCCCAGTACAATTAATGCTTGCTGATGGTTTTGTATAAATACTACTTATCATTTTAAAGAAAACTGCATTGACTCCTATGTTTGTTAGTGATTGTAATTGGAAAGGGTGGTGTATTTTCTCAAAAGATTTTTCTGCATCTATTGAGATGGTGATATGATTTTTATTAATTTTGTTATAGATATGGTCAATTATACTGATAGTTTTTCTAATATTAAACTAGCCCTGCATGCATGATGTAAATCATACCTGGTCATAATGTATTGTCTTTAGGATAAGTTTCTGTAATCTCTTTGTTAAAATTTTATTTAATTTTTTTCATCAATATTCATTAGGGAAATTGGTCTATAACTTTCTTTCTCTGTTTTGGCTTTTCCTGCCTTAGATATCAGTACCATATTGGTATCATGAAAGCAATTTGCCAATACTTGCTTTTTTTTCTTATTTTTCTGAATAGTTTATACAATATTGGAATTAATTGTTCTCTAAATGTTTGGAAGAATTCACTTGCAAATCTATCTAGCCTAGGAGATTTATTCTTAGGGAGTTCATTTATAGCTTATTCAAATACTTTTTTTCTGAAATAGGGCCATTTATGTATTTTATTTCCTCTTCTGTTTCTCTAGGATATTTATATTTTTTTCTAAATACTCATGCATTTCAGTTAGGTCGTCAGATTTATTGGCATATAGTTGTGCAAAATAACTTCTAAGTATTTTTTTGATTTCCTGTTCAATGGTGATTTCAACCTTTTCATTTTTGATACTGGTAATTTGTTTTTCTTCTTTCTTTTTTAAATCAAATTAACCTAAGAATTGTCTATTTATGCTTTTTTAAATATAAAACTACCTATTAGTTTTATTTATTTATTTTTTCATATAAATTAATTTTTTTTTTTTAGTTTTCAGCAATTGCTTCCACAAAATTTTAATTTCAGATTTTCTCCTCATATCCCCATTCCCCCATATCAGGACAGTGTGTATTCTGATTGCCCTTTCCTCCACTCTGCCATCCCTTTAATTACCGCACAGCCATCCCCTTCACTTCTATTTCTCTGTTGTGTAAGACAGATTTTTATGTACCATTGCCTGTATATCTTACCTCCTAGTTGCATTAAAAAACTACTCCTAACATTCTGTTCTCTCCTTTGACCCTGTCCCTCTACCAAACTGTTTGTTTCTGATGACTATTTTCCTCAATATGCTGTCCCTCCTATTATCCCCTCCCCTTCTTCCCTTTCCCCATGCTTTCCTGTAGGGAAAGAAAAAACATCAATACCCAAATGACTATCTATGTTATTCCCTGTTAAAGCCAAATCCAATGAAAGGAAGGTTCACTTTTCCCCTTCCCCTTTGCCTTCTTCCCTTTCATTGTAAAATCTTTTTCTTGCCTCTTTTATGTGGATGATTTACTACACTCTACTTCCCCTTTCTCTTTTTCCTAGTACATTTCTCAAAACCCTTTACTTTCTTTTTTTAGATATTCGTATTCAGCTCACCCTATGCCCTCTGTCTCTCTGTCTGTGTCTCTCTGTCTGTGTCTGTGTCTCTGTCTGTGTCTGTGTCTGTGTCTCTGTCTCTCTCTCTCTCTCTCTCTCTCTCTATATATATATATATATACACAGAGAGACATATCTATCTATCTATCTATCTATCTATCTGTCTGTCTGTCTGTCTGTCTGTCTGTCTGTCTATCTATCTATCTATCTATCTATCTATCTATCTATCTACAGACATATTCCCTCCAAAAATCCTAATAATGAGAAAGGTCTTATGAGTTACAAATATCATCTTTCCTTGTAGGAATATGAACAGTTCAACTTTTTTAAGTCCCTTATGTTTTTTTTTAATTTTTTCCTGTTTACTTTTTCATACATCTCCTCATTCTTGTATGTGAAAGTCAAATTTTCTATTCAGCTGTGGTCTTTTCAACAAGAATGCTTGGAAATACTCTGTTTCATTGAAGTTCTATTTTTCCCCCTGAAGTATGAGATAGAATTTTGCCCGTAGATTTTTGGTATTAATTCTATATCCTCTGCCCGCTGGGATATCATATTCGAAGGCTTTTGATCCCTTAGTGTAGAAGCTGAGAAGTGCTATGTTATAATGATTATGTTTCAACAATATTTGAATTGTTTCTTTCAGGCTGCTTGTAATATTTTCTCCTGTAACTCACTTGACTTCCACCCTAAGAATCTGGATTCTCTAACACTTGGTGTGTATATATTTAGTATATTTCTTCATTTTGTATGATACTTTTTAGAAATGTGTAGTTTCCCTTCTTTATCTCTTTTAATGAATCCTACTTTCGCTTTTGCTTTGTCTGAGATCAGGATTGGTACTCTTGCTTTCTTTTTTTTTTTTCCTTCAGGTGAAGCATAATGTATTCTGCCCCAATCTTTTACCATTACTCTGTGTATGTCTCTCTGCTTCAAATGTGTTTCTTGTAAACAACATATCATAGGATTATGACTTTTAATCCATTCTGCTGTCTACTTCTGTTTTATGGGAGAGTTTGTTCAATCCACATTCACATTTGTTATTTCTATCTTTATCACCATCCTATCTGCCCTCTCATTTATGCTTTTCTCTTTCTTTTCACCCTTTCCCTCCTCACTAGTGTTTTACTTCTTACCCCTTTTCATGCTTCCCTCAGTCTGCCTTCTGTTCTATCAGTTATCTTCCCTTTTCTTTCCCTTTTCCCCTTCAAGCTTCTTGTGCTCACTGCAAGAGGCCTGGTCAGTAGCTTTGTGTTCTGCAGCCTCATGCACTGGCAGCTGGAGGCTGTAGTGTTCTGACAGTTAACCTGGTGATGATCTTGAATCCTAGTGGTGGTGTCTGGTATATGTTGAGCCCTGGTGGGGTTTTCCTGCATGTCCCAGGGGCTATACTCAAACATGTGGAAATCTGGCCACCGGAGAATGCCTATTGACCCAGAGCTGCACTGAAGCAAGTGGTGGTTCTCTTAGCTCATGTCTGCTGGTTCTTATGACTGTGGTAAAGCATGTAGGAGGTCATGGTGTTGATGTTTTCTTGCTCCACCTCCACCTGAGGATTAGGATCTCCTGTGATTTGCTGAGGTGGATCTTGCAGCTGGCTTGCTAGTATGGTTCCTGTCCTGGAATAGATTTCCCTGTAACCTGAGTGAGTCCAACCTTTCTTGCCAATTCTCAAAGTTCTCAGGTTAAAACCCTGCTCCACTCCATCTTCTGCTGGTTCAGTTGTTCCAAGATTTTTCTTGGGTGCTATTTTCTGATTGTTCAGAGGTCAGTATGAGAAAATAACAACAATTTTCTGCTTAGTCTTCCATCCTGGCTCCAGGAAGTCCCACAGTATCACATATTTTTTGCAAGACAGGACAGCTTAGGACAACTAAAATAGAAGTCTACATATACGCATAAGTGTAAGGACCATCCACAGATGCAAATGAAAAAAAGAAGAACCTGCTGTAGGGCCTGAAAGTGGGCAGAGAAATCGGGTGGCACCAGGAGAAGCATTGGTGGCTGCATTAGGAGTGATAAGGGGATTTGAGTCTATATAAACCCTATATTACAGAAGATATCTGTGCTAACAATGGGCACAGAACATGGCAATATTTTGTAGTTTATCTTTACATTGCTAGTTCAGAGTCACAGTTCCAGGCTGAAAAGTAATGGTTATGCTCTGCTTGTGAGGGAGAAGAAGCTCGACCTTGGTAAAGACAAAGGGACAGAGCAGAGAGATAGTCACTAGTGTTCTCCCAGTAGCAGACTCCCTTGAAATAATTGGAAACATACAACTCCAAGAAACTAGGCAGAGAAATTCAGATTGCCATTTCCCCTCACCCTATGAGGAGAGCAGAGACTCAATCTAACATAAAATCCAAAGTAAGAAATAATTTGGAAAAAAATGTGCAAATATTTTAGGGACAGAGGGGACCTCAAGAGAAACTCAGAAGATGATGGTGACTTGAAAGCATCTGGAAGCAGGCTCAAAGAAGATTTTGGATAAATAACAAACCCAAAAAGAATTTCTAGGAAAATTAAAGAAAGAGATAAAAAAGAACAAAAAACAAATAAGTATGCTGAAGAGAAAAATAATAAGAAGAAATTAGAATAATATAAGAGAATTGATTAAAAAAAGAGATTAACAGCCTTTAAAAAAGACTTAAAAAACTGAAGAAAGTAACACCTTAAAAATTAAAATTGTTGAGATCACAGCTAAAAACACCACAACACATCAAGAAACAATTAAACAAAATCAAGAGAATGAAAAACAGAAGAATTTAGAGATATCTCCATTTCAAATGCTCTTATATACTACATTCACATAATCTGTGGTAAAGCCTTCTGAGTTTGTATTGGTCTCATCCACCACAGTGAGACATGTTGTACCTTGACCTAAAAGTAGTGATGTCATTTTGGTCCTCTTCAAGAATAAAAGTCAACAACTAGCTTATCAAAAAGACACAAACTTGAAACAGATTTAAAATAAGGGGTTTGAGAAAAAATCTATTATGTTACAACCAAAGTAAGAGTCAGGAGTCACAATCAAAGCATCAGATAAAGCAAAAGCAATGAATAAAAGACCTTATTAAGATAGAAATTTATGGAAATTGCATTTTGGAAAAGGCACTACAAAGAATGAAGTGATATAAATACTAAATCCATATCCACCAAATGTAATAACATCTAAATTCTTAAAGGAAGGGTTTATTGAGTTACAGGAGCAAAATAGACACTAGAAGTACCCTAGTGGGACAATTGAGTCTACCCTTCATGACCTACATAAAATTAACAATGAAATACATTTTAAAAATTTGGCAGCATAGGTCAGAAAATTTCTTGCTTTCCAGATTTCTTCTACAAACTTTGATTTCTTTGTCTGAAAACAGTTGATCATCACTACAGTATTGCTGGTTCCATGATATTCTAGCTCTTCTCATTTCATTTCCATCAGTTCTTATAGATATAGCCATGTTTTTTTTGAACCTTCTCTGTATTTCTTATAATGCAAAAGTACTCCATCACTATCATACATCTCATGCAGTCATTTCCAAATGATGAGCATACCTTCAATTTCCAACTCTTTACCCCCCCCAAAAGAGCTACTAAAATTATTTTTCTTATAAGTACTTTTTTTGACTTTAATTTAGGTGGGTAGTAATACTCCTGGGAAAAAAAGGGTATAAACAGCTTTATAGCCCTTTGGACATAGTTCCAAATAGTTCTCCAAAATGATGGTACAAGTGCACAGCTCCACCAACACTGTATTGGGGTTTCTATTTCTATGCATTCCCATCAGAATTTTTCCCCATTTCTGATAGGTATGAGGTAGGTTTTCATAGTTGTTTTAATTTATATTTTAATTAAAAGCTACTTAGAAAAATTTTTAATATGATTACAGAGAGCTTTGATTTTTCCTCTGAAAACTTTCTGTTACATTTTTCTATTAGCAAATGACTCTTATGTTTATACATCTGACCTAGTTCTTTCTATATTTGAGAAATGAAACCTTAAGCAGACAAATTTGCTGTAAAATATCTTGATTTAAACTCATTGTCCATGGTATTTTTTTTTTGGCAAAATGAAGTTTTCCTGATTATCTCTTTAAATTAGGTCTGTTTTTCCTGTAGCTTTGTTGAGATCATGTTGTAAACACAGCTTCTGTTTTTCAGCTCAAGCTTAATAAATTTGATCTAGCCTTTTGTTTTACTTTCTTGGGTTTTTTTCCTGTTTTAAATGGATCTCTTCTAAGCAACATACTTTTACATTCTTGTTTTTAATCCATTCTGTTATCTACTTCCATTTCATGCTTGAGTTCATCCCATTCAAATTCTCAGTTATGATGATTACCTGTGTATTTCCTTTCATTCTATTTTGTTCTATTTTTCTTGCTCTCTTTTTACTTCATCCCTCTTCAAAATTCTGTTTTACTTTTTACCACTGCCTCCCTTAAACCACCCTCCATTTTATCTTCCCTTTTGCTATTTCTGTTATCCTCTTCCCATCCTATTTGCCCATGGGGTAAAATAGATTTACTTACCAAATTGAGTGGTGTGTGTGTGTGTGTGTGTGTGTGTGTGTGTTTGTGTGTAGACGTACATACACATATACATACACATAGAAAAATGAAAAACATGGAAAGTATATTAAATATAGAATACTTGAGAATTAATGGACTTCCTGAAAGCCATGATCAAAGAAAAAAAAGTAGCCTATATATTATATTTAAATAAATTCTATAGGAAAGCTGCTCAATTATCTTCAATTCAGAGGGCAAAAGAGAAAGTGAAAGAATATACCAAACATTTCCTGAGAGATATTCAAAAGTTAAAAAAAAATGATTATTAGGTATACTACAAACAAATTCTAGTGCTCCCAGGTCAAGGAGAAAATTATTCAAATAGCCAGAAAGAGATAGTTCAAATATCATGGACCACAGAAGTTAGGATCAAAAAAATTTAGCAACTTTCACTTTAAGGGGGCATTGAATGTGATATTCTAGCACAGGAACTAGGATTACCAACAAGAATAATCTACTAAGCAAAACTGAACATAATCCCTCAGGGGAAAAATAGACATTTAATAAAATAGAGGATTTTCAAGATTTTTAGATTTAAAGGCAAGAGCTGAATAGAACATTCAACTTTCACACAAGAATCAAGAGAATAAGAATGTAAACTTGAATGAAAAATCATGAGCCTTAATATGCTTAAACTGCTTATACTCTTAAATGTGAAGATGACACATGTAACTGCAAAAAACTCCAACTTGTCATTATTAGGGCAGTCAGAAGAAGTGTTGGTTGATTATTGTCCTTCATCTTCAAAGAGGACCAAAATGACATTACCAGTGTAAAGTGAAATTTCAGTGTGTCCGACTGTGACTGATCAGACCAATATGAGCTCAGAATGCTCTACTACAGGTTGGGCACAGGTAGTCCATATGAATATTTGGGATGGATATCCCAAATTTGCATATCCTGCATTTACTTTGTACTGTCTCATTTCTGCTTTGCTCAAAGATCACAACACCTTTTCTTATGTGGGTATGACATGTTGAGCGCTCCTGTAACAGTGTCTCCCATGTTGCACTGTCAAATCCAAAGTTCTTGAGAGAGACCTTAAGAGTGTCCTTGTATCTTTTCTTCTGGCCACCATGTGATCGCCTGCCCCATGCAAGTTCTCCATAAAATAGTCTTTTTGGTAAGCGTATATTTGGCATTCAAACAAAGTGACCAGTCCATTAGAGTTGCGCTCTCTGAAGCATATTTTGAATACTTGGAGATTAAGCTTGAACAAGGACTTCAGTGGCTGGTACCTTATCATGCCAGGTGATCCTCAGAATCTTCCTAAGACAGTTCAAATGAAAGTGATTCAGTTTCCTGGTATGGCGCTGGTAGACTGTCCATGTTTCACAAGCATAAAACAATGAGGTCAGCACAATGGCTCTGTTGACCTTCAGTTCAGTAGTCAGTCTAATATCTCTTCTCTGCCAAACCTTTCTTAAGAGCCTCCCAAACATTGAGCTAGCTCTTGCAACACATGCATCAACCTCATTGTCAATGGGTACATTCCTGTAAAGTACACTGCCAAGGTAAGTGAACTTATCCACAGCATTCAAAACTTTTCTATTTGTTGTAATTGATGGTTCCATATTTGGATGGTGTGGTGGTGGCTGATGGAGAACCTGTGTTTTTTGGTGATAATTATTAGACCAAAATTAGCATAGGCAGCAGAGAATTGATCCCAACTGTGTTGCAACTCAGCTTTAGAGGCTGCATTGAGTGCACAATCATATGCAAACAGAAAATCATGCATCAACACTCCCTCCACTTTGGTCTTGGCTTGTAACCTTTTCAAATTGAAGAAATTACCATCAGGTTAGTAGTTGACCTTGCTACTGTGTTCCTCCTCATTGAAAGCATTTGCCAACATGGTTGAAAACATTGTGTTAAAAAACATGGCAGCAGGAGCACAGCTCTTGTTTTGTCCATTATCCAGAACCCGCGCAGACATGCCATCATGAAATTGATGACATACAATATTGATGAACATCTCCAGGCAACCAAATTTTTACATAATTTTCCATAAGCCTTCCCAACTAACAGTGTCAAAGGCCTTGGTTAGATCCACAAATGTTGTGTACAGATTTCTGTTCTGCTCCTGGTATTTCTTCTGGACTTGTCGAGCAGTAAACGCCACATTGACTGTTCCTCTTCCCTTTCTGAAGCCACACTGGCTTTCAGGTATATGCCCATCTTCCAGGTGAAGGATCAGCCTATAAAGGAGGACTCTTGTGAGAATTTCACTAGCAATGACTAAGAGAGAGATCCCCTTGTGATTTTTACAGGACAGTCTATTCCCTTTACCCTTATAGAGATGGACAATGGAGGCATCCTTGAACTCCTGGGGGATAACCTCCTCTTGTCATATAATCTGGAAAATTTCAGTCAACTTTTGTATAAGGAATGGTCCCCCTACCTTATAAAACTCAGCTGGAATAGAATCAGCACCAGGTGCTTTGCCACATGAAAGAAGCCTAATGGCCCCCCAAACCTTCTTCAGTTGAAAGTTTAGCTAAGGAGAGACTGAAGTAAATGGTCAATGGTCTTAGCATTGATTGATGATGGTCTGTTGAGAACGCTATGGAAGTGTTCAGCCCATCTCTCTAGAATCATGTCCTCATCAATAATCAATGTGGCTCCATCAGCACTTAGTAGTTATGATGCACCATAAGTTTTTGGTCCATAAATAGCTTTCAGAGAATCATAAAAGCACTTTGGATTGTTACTATCAGCATAAAACTGAGTTTCATCTATCTTCTTATTGAGTCCGAAATCCTGCATCTCTCTTAGCTTTGCTTGTACTTTACTTTTGATGGAATTAAATGCTGTGTTCTTAGAGGTGGATGAACTATCCTGCTGATAAATCCTGCTGGAGTTTACATTTTTCATTTAGCATCTTCTGAATTGTCCCATCATTTTCATCAAACAAGTCTCGGTGCTTGTGAGTGTTCTGACCCAGATGAGCAAATGCAATTCTGTACACCAAATCTCTGAAAACTGCCCTCTCCTTTTCTGCTGCATTGTTGCCAACTGTGTGTTCTCTCAACTATCCCTCCAGGTCAGCAGCAAACTGTTTACACTCTGAGAAGAGTTCTAATTTGTTGACATTAATCCTTCTGGTTGTCATTTTGCATTGGGGGCTGTGCTTTTGATGAATGCAAATAATTAGGGGGGATAGCTCAACACGCAGAATATGATTGTGATAGAACACAATTGTGTTGTTAGAAATGACAGAATGGATGGCTTCAGAAAACTTTGGGAAGATTTATGTGCAAAGTTTATGCAAAGAATTTATGCAAAGTGAAGGGAGCAGTATTAGAAGAATGTTGTAGAGAGCAAAAGTAATATTGCAACTGTGATGAACTGTGAAAGACTTGGGTAATCTGATGAACAGAGCAATCAAAGATAATTTCAAAAGATTCATGTTGAAAAATCCTATTTACCTCCAGAGAGAGAACGGATGTTTTCTGATTACTTATACATTTTAAAATTCTTTCTTGTTCTTTTTGCCTTTTTTCCCAACATAGATAATCTGGAAATACATTTTGCATGAATTCATATGTACCACTAATATCATATTTTTCACCTTTTCCATGTATGGGTGAGGGGCTGGAGGGAGAAAGGGAATTTTCAAAATTTTTGAAGATAAATGTTAAAAATTCTAAAAATGGAAAAAAAATAATTATGAGTATAATAAATGCAGAAACAGCATGGAACCATCTATATGAACTGCTGTGAAGTAAAGTAATCAGAATGGTGAAAGTAATATACATAGTAATTACAACAATATAAATTGAAAAACTCAATGAATCCCTTCAAAGAAATCAAGTTAATGTGAACTAAATAATAAAGATGAAGCAGCATTGAGAATGGGGAGATAAAAGAAGATTGCTCCCCACACCCTACACACCCTACACACACACACACACACACACACACACACACAACTTCACAGAGGTAGAAGATCCACAAGAGTTACAGATAGCATAGATTTTTGAACTTTTTGTCAGTTTACCATTCAGTTGTGCTGATCTAATTTTGCTCTTAAAGTATTATTTGTCATATGAGATAGCTTTCTGGGAGAGGCTGGGGAAAGGATATATGGAATAATATAATGATGTAAGAAAAAGAAAAAATCGATAAAACTCATACAGAAATTGGATGACCTTAAATCATACTAAAATCCATTTTTTCCCCAAAATGAAATGAATCTTTCTGTCCCTCTGCCCAACCCTCCCTTGTTTTTTCCTTCCTTATTATTGTTCAGTGTACCACTGTACTCCAGGCACCCAGATTCCCAACTTACATATCATCTTTGATTCCACACTCTCTCTCTCTCATTCCCCAATATCTTATCTGTCACCAAATTCTGTTGATTTAACCATGATATCATCTCTCATATTTGTCATCTTCTCTTCTCTGACCTCGGTGCCACACAAGTTCAGGGACTTATTACTTCAAGCCTGGGCTATTGCAATAGGGTGGTGGTTCGTTTCCCTCTCATAAATCTCTCTCCATGACAGTTCTTCCTCCACTCAGTTTTCAAAGTGATTGTCTGAAATCTCTTGTCTGACATTATTATTCTCTACTAAATAAATTCTAGCAAATTTAACCTCTAGCATCCAATATAAAATCTTCTCTTTTTAATACAAAGTCCTGCATAATCTGCCCCCTACTTTTAAAAAAATATATTCTGTTGGCCAGTGAAATTGGCATCCTTGCTGCTTCTCAAACAAAACACTCATCTCTCAACTTCAGATATTCTGGCTATTTCTCATGCCTGGAATGTTCTCTCTTCTAGTCTATGCATCCCAGATTTCCAAGCTTCATTCAAGCCTCAGTTAAAACCAAACCTTCCACAGGAGGCACTTCACAATTCTTGTGAATTCCAATGCATTCCATCTGTTGATTATTTCAAATTTATGCTTTACATATCTTTTTGTACACAATTTCTATGTTTCAAAGAAAATAGTGAATATCTCAAGATCATTAATGAATCTGTGTCACCATGAAGGAAAAACACTCTGGATGCTGATGAAGCAATCCTGGGAATGAATGCCATTTGTGATTCTGTGTATCTTCTCTCACTGACAGGAACCTTCTCTGTGATGGATACACAGACATCATTTCTTGCCATCTCTGATATTAGTTCCTGAAGGAATTTCTCACCTCTCAGATCATCTACAGTCACCAGACCTACCCATGTCCATTTAAAGTGAATCATTAATTTGACCATACCTTTATGTAGAGAAGAGTCTCTGAGGGCCATCTGGTAAAGAAAAGGAAACTGAGCTTTGTTACTCAAAATAGGATCAAATGGCCCAAAGGTGACCTGGATGGGAAAGAAAAATGGGAAATATCTGAGATCTAAGAATATGGTCTTGACAAATGTGTACATGTGAGGTTGAAACCAATCAACTCAATTTTAGTTTTGACACGTTAAGTGAGAACATGTATCAGTTACTTAAAGAACCTAGACTAAGTGTGAGATATCCCTGAAGTCACCGAGTGAAATAAAATGAAGCTGAACAAAAACTGTCTTAAATATCCTAGAAAATGTGATCATGTCTTTAGAAATCATTTGCAATTTGTCAAGGCAGTTGAAAGGGAAAAGTGACTCCAAAAGTTGGAATGTATGATTTTTCAGCACAGCTCTGAGATTGAAAACCAGGATGAGTCATGGAAAATAAGAGAGAAATTGAGGATTGACATGGGCTCTCTAAGAATCTCAGAGGGAAATTCAGGCTGTGTGAAAGCCAAAGAAAATGTTGACTTTCTTTTCTACTTCTCCTCCCGATGCCTGAACATCTCGATACCCTATAATATAACCTGTTGTTTCATCAGCCAAACATTTCGAGTAAGCTTACTTTTTCCTCAACCATAAAGAGGCCAGGAATTAACTATGGAAAAATAGAAATGCAATGTTAGACAATTTACTTTTAAACATTAGAATTTTTCTGACAGGGACTCCTCATGGTTGTAATTGAATTCATTACAATTCTCTGAAATTAATTCTCTAAAACTCAAGAAAGAATCACGTGGTCACTTAAACCTGCTAATTATTTTAATGGTACAAAAAGTGTGTAAAAGTATGCATTCCCACGTGTCATCCTTTTTTTAGAGGAAAGGCTATGGATTCCACAATATACTCTGCTCTCAAAAGCATTTTATTTTTCCAAAACTTTTATATTCACCCAATTCTCTGACCCATGTGAGCCACAAACGTTGGGAAAAGAAAGAAATTCCTAATTCTTCTATTTTATCTGCTTAATAACATGTAAACTATTCTGACCAAATGGCACTAGAATATATCCTTTCTTTTTGTTTTTTACTTCAACTATGTTAGATTACTGACTGAAACTTATATATCTTACTTGTATGGAGAATGACATTCATTTATGTGAAAAATAAAACAGTTTTGAAGAGCATTTCATTTATGTTCATTGGGACAGATTTGAGTATGATATGACTTTTAAAAGTAAAACTATTCAAGAACAATTAAAAGTTATCATTCTATACAAGTGAGGTGCAAAGGGAACAACCAATAAAGAGTAATTAGATAGGGGAGAGGAGCTGTTAGTTTAAGAAGGGAAATACATAGAAGAGTAAAAGTCCTCTAAATTAAAAAAAAAGAAATAAAAATCTAAGAGGAGAGGGAGGGGTGATAAAGAGAGATCTTTAGAGAGGAGGGTGAGGGAATACATTAAAAAGGGAGTATACAAGGGTGCTTAGATTTAGGGGAATGAAGGGAAGGAGGAGAGGAGGATAGAATAGCTCAAAGAGATATACAAATAGATGTTTAGATTTGGTGAATGGGAGGGCAAGGGAGGGATTGCTCAAATGGGGTTAGTTTAAGTAATAGAGGGCAAAATAACTTGGAGGAGTAAAGTAGAGGAGTTAGGGGAAATAGGAAAAAAGATACATACTAACATAAAACAAAAACAAGTTTAGGAGTACAGTCTCTTAGAGAAAGTATATGGTTACATATGTAAATATTAATTTATGTATGTATGTATGTATGTGTATATGTGTATGTATATATCAATACCTATATATAAATATATCCATGCCCAGTTGTAGCCTTTGGGTGGTGAGTATGTTGGATGAAGTGGGAGGGGGCAGAGGGAAGAACAAACTAAAAAGTGTACAGCAAGGAAGAGCCAAGATGGCAGAGTGAAAGCAGGGACTCACCTGAGCTCTTTCACAGATCCTTTCAGATGCCTCTAAAAAGTGAATCTACATAGTGGCAGAATCCACTAAGACACAGGGTGTGGCAGATTTCCAGTCTCGAACAGGCTGAAAACTTGAAGTAAAGGATCTGCTGCACATGGCTGGGAGAGTGTAGAACATGTGGTCTGCAGGAGCTCAGACTAGGACATAGTGGAACAGGAATGACCCCAGGTGGACTGAATCACCAGCTACAGTGCTGATACCCAAACATCTCAGCACAAGATGGAAGTATGGCAGAACTGGGTGAACAAGAATCGAGAAGCTCAGGGCTCATGGCAGCTGCAGCAGCCACACTTGTGGTTCTCAGCCCACAGACTAAATGTTTGAAAGTCACCTACGTGAATTTCTGGGAGTCAAGATAGCAAAATCAACTGCAAGAGCTCTCACTATCCCCTTTTTGACCTTGAAAAACCCAGAAAATATTGCCCCAGAAAAATTCTGGACTACTAGTACCAGCAGAAGGGGTATAGCAGTCTTTTAGCTTGAGAAGCCAGGGAAATTGACAGGAAGGGTTTCTCTTGCTGTGGATGAAGGGAAACAGTGCAGGATCTGAAGTATCCTAGCAAACCCCACCTCAGTGGACCAGCAGGAGAGCATAAGACCCAGGGTGGGTAGAGTCGATAATCGCCAATACCAGAACCTCAGGTGTGCCTTACCAGAGCCAGGGAAATTGGGCAAACACCAGCATACAATGGGTTCATTAGTCACTGAACCTGCCCATACAATAGCAGAGCCCTAGGGGAGAATGAAACCTCCAGCAGCCAGATCACCCCACCTCCACACCTTACTCTAACTTCAGTTTAACCCTGGGGAACCTCAGAATTCCCTTGGCCTTGACATTGGCACACACAAGCCAATTCAGCACCAGGTAAACAGCAGCGTTATGTAGCTCCTAGTAGAAAGAATCAGAGGCAACAGCAAACAAAGCCAGTAAACAGGTACCTAGTTCCCAGCAGAAGAAATGTGAGAGAGAAGCCCGTGTTACCCAGAAGGAGAAATTCACTTTAAAAACTAAGAAACAGGCAATTATAATGAGGAAGAAGCAAATTAGAAAAGCGAAGACCATAGAATCTTATATTGGGGATAGGGAAGATCACAATATGGATTCAGGACAGGACAGCATTGACACTGTATCTATGTCTGAAACCTCTAAAGGGAATATGAACTAGTCACAAGCTCAAAGAGAATTCTTTGAAGAGCTCAAGAAGGATTTTAAAAGCCAGATTAGAGTGGTAGAAGAAAAAAATGACCAATGATTTTAGAAATACTATCAACTCCTTAAAAAGATAAAATTGGTCAAATGAATAAGCAGGTAAAAAAAAGTGAAATGAAGAAAACGATTCATTGAAAATTAGAATTGGGCAAGTAGAAACTAATGACTCTATGAGGCAACAAGAATCACTCAAACAAAATCTAAAGAATGAAAAAACAGAAGAAATCTTAAAATATCTCATTGGATAAACAACTGACCTGGAAAATAGGTTCAGGAGAGAAAAACATTAAGAATTTCTCCTCCTAAAAGTGATCCCAAATTGAAAACACCAAGGAATATTGTTGCCATATTCCAGAATTTTCAACTCAGAGAGAAAATACTGCAAGCAGCTAGAAAGAAGCAATGCAAGTATCGAGAATCTAGAGCCAGGATCACACAGGACATTGCAGCTTCTACATTAAAAGATTGGAAGGATAGAAATATGATATTCCATAAGGCAAAAGAGCTTGGACTACACCCAAGAATCAATTACCAGCAAAATTGAGTGTACCCTTTCAAGCAAGGAGATGGACATTCCAGGAAATAAGGAATTTCCAGACCTTCCTGATGAAAAGAACAGAACTCATTTGAAAATTCTATCTTCAATACAAGACTCAAGAAAAATATAATATGGTAAACAGGGGCATAAAAGAAAAAACAACTTGTTATTCAATATGGGTAAAGTGTTTTTATATTGCATTATGGAAGGATGATACTTGTTAATCGTATATTTACTACAACATTTGAATGGAATAAACCTAGATAGAGGGAATGAGTATATAAATTAACTGATGTGATGATAAAAAAAAAACATCATTAAGGGATTTCGAGAAAGAAGAGAAAAGGGGGCAGAAAAGGACAAATTACATCACCTGAAGAGGCACAAAACCATATTATAATAGAGGGAAAGAAGGGAGATAGATGAGCATTTTGTGAGCTTTACTTTCATTGGATATGGTTCAAGGACTAAATAACATCCTCACTTTAGTATAGAAATCTATCTTGCCCAACAAGCAAAAAAGGAAGAAAAGGTGAAAGGAAAAGGAAGGGGTGATTAGAAGGGAAGGAAAAAGTTGTAAGGAAAAAGGAAAGAAAAGGGAGGTGGCTGATAGAAGGGAAAGAAGATGGAGGGAGGCTGCAGTCAAAAGTAAAATGTTTTTGAGGAGGGGTGGGAGAAGGAAGAATTAAAAGCATTCATAAAGTGTGGGCCATAGAATGGAGAGAACGACAGAGAAAGTAATCATATAACTATGAATGGGAATGGGATGAACCCTCTCAGAAAAGGGAGGTGGATAGAACAATGGATTAAAAATCATAAACCCATAATATGTTGTTTGCAAGAAACATATTTGAAATAGGGGATACACACAGGATAAAGGTAAAAGGCAGGAGTAAAATATATTATATTTCAGTTGAAGTAAAAAAAAAAAAAGCAGGCATAGTAATCCTGATCTCAGACAAAGCAAAATTAAAACTACATCTTATCAAAAGAGACAAGGAAGGAAACTACATCTTCCTAAAAGGCACACTAGACAAAGAAGTAATATTATGAATATATGTGGCCCAAGTAGTAAAGCATCCAAAATCTTGGAGAATAAGTTAAGGGAGTTACAGGAAGGAATAGAAAGCAAAACCATATAGTGGGGGACCTCAACCTCCCTGCCTCTGAACTTCATAAATCTAATCTCAAAACAAATAAGAAGGAAGATAAGTAGGGGAATAGAATTCTGGAAAAAGTAGGTGTGACAGACCTCTGGAGAAAACTGAATGGGGATACAAAGAAATATACCTTTCAATGGTACATGACAGATACATAAAAACTGACACTGTACTAGGGCATAAAAACTACAATCCAGTGTAGAAAGACAGAAATAGTCAATGCAAAATTTTCAGATAATGATGTAATAGAAATTATGTGTAATAAAGACCCATGGAAAGATATGCAAAAAATCAATAGGAAATAAAATAATCTAACCCTAAAGAATGTGTGGGTTTAACAAAAAATACATAGAAACAGTCAATAACTTCATTCTAGAGAAAGACAATAACGACACAATCTATAAAAATCTAGGAGATGCAGTGAAAGCAGTTCTTAGGGGAAGTTTTATATCTGATTGCTTATGTGAATAAAAGAGAGAAAGAGGGGATCAATGATTTGGGCAGGCAACTGAAAAAAACTTGAAAAAGAACAAATTGAAAATCCCCAATTAAATACCAAATTAGAAATACTGAAAATCAAATGGGACATTAGTAAACATGAAATTAAGAAAACTATTGAACTAATAAATAAAATCAAGAGCTGGTTTTATGAAAAAAGTAGCATTAAAATTGGTAAAACATTGGCAAATCTGGTTTAAAAAGAAAAAAAAAGAAACCAAATTACCAGTATCAAAAATGAAAGGGATCAATTCATCTCCAATGAAGAAGAAATCAAAGCAATAATTAGAAATTATTTTGCTTAACTCTATGCACCTCAGTGTGACAATTTTAGTGAAATGGATGAATATTTACATAAATATAGATTGCCCAGATCAATACAAGAGGAGGAAAATATTTAAATAACTCAATTTTAGAAAAAAGAAATTCAACAAGCCATCAATGAACTCCCTAGGAAAGAATATTCACGTGCAGATGAATTTAAATGAGATTTCTTTTCAAATATTTAAAGAACAGTTAATTCCAATACAATATAGACCAT
This sequence comes from Lagorchestes hirsutus, assembly GCA_028533205.1. NCBI lineage: Eukaryota > Metazoa > Chordata > Mammalia > Diprotodontia > Macropodidae > Lagorchestes > Lagorchestes hirsutus. The sequence continues at coordinate 2,997,635 of CM052673.1, forward strand.
TTAGGAAAACTGGTGAAAAGAATCCTACCAAATTCTTTTTCTGATGCAAATATGTTGCTCATACCTTTACCGAGATAGGTCAAAGAATGGAAAGAAAGTTACAGAGCAATTTCCCTAATGGATATAGTTCCAAAAATTTTAAATATTTGCAAAAATATTTCAGCAACCTATCATGAGAATAATAAACTTTGATCAGCTAGGAGTGATACCAGAAATGTAGGACTGACTTGGAAACTATCAGCATAATTGATCTTATGAACAACGAACTTAACAGAAACCGTATGATAATTTCAATAGATGTAGAAAAAAACTCTTGACAAAATGCTACAATTCCCACTGAAAACACAAGAGAGCATTGGAATAAATGGAGCCTTCCTTAAAATAATAAGTAGCAACTACCTAAAACCATTAGCAAGCATTATACGAAATGAGTATAAACTAGATGCATTTAAAATAAGATTGAGGGTGAAACAATGCTGTCCATTATCACCACTCTTATACAATAAGGTAGTAGAAATGCTAGTTTTCATAATAATTGAAGAAAAAGATATAGAAAAAATTAGAATAGGCAAATGAGAAACTAGTTATCACTGTTTACAGACAATATGATGAGATATTTAGAAAAATCTAGAGAATCAAATAAAAAGTAACTACTTGAAATTATAAGTAACTTTAGCAATGTGGTAGGATACAAAATTATCCACATTATCATCTTCATTTCTACATATTACTAACAAAGGTGAAAAGCAAGAAATAGAAAATGAAATCCCATTTAAAGTTACTGTAGATATACGTTTACAAGAAAACAGTTAAAGGATATGAACAGGCAGATTTAAGAGGAAGAAATTAAAGCTATCTACAGTCGTATGAAAAAATGCCCGAAATCACTTTTGATTAGAGAGATGCAAATCAAAACAACTCTGAAATACCACATCACACCTATCAAATTGGCAAACATGACAGAACAGGAAGATGATAAATGTTGGAGAAGTTGTGGGAGAGTTGGAGCACTAATTCATTGTTGGTGGAGCGGTGAGCTGATTCAACCATTCTGGAGAGCAATTTGAAAATATGCTCAAAGGGCTACAAAAATGCACATACCCTTTCACTTAGCAATACTGCTTCTAAGACTGCATCCTCATGAGATCATAAAAATGGGAAAGGGTCCCACATGTACAAAAATATTTATAGTAGCACTCTTTGTGGTGGCTAAAACCTGGAAATCAAAGGGATGCCCATCAATTGGGGAATGATGGTATATGAATGTAATGGAATTTTATTGTGCTGTAAAAAAAGATGAACAGCAAGCCTTTAGAGAGACCTGGAAAGACTTATATGAACTGCTGCTGAGTGAAAGAGGTAGAACCAGGAGAACTTTACACACAGCAACAACCACATTGTGCAAGGATTTTTTTTTCTGGTAGACTTAGAATTTATTTGTAATGCAAGGACTTAAAAAATTCCCAATGATCTCTTAAGGCAAAATGCCTTCCACATCCAGAGAAAGAATTGTGGAATTCAGTCTCAGAATGCAGTAGATCATTTTCTTTTGTATTACGTTTTGGTTTGTTTTATGATTTCTCCCATTCATTTGAATTCTTCTATGCAACATGAATAAGGTGAACATGTATTTATTAGGAATTTATGTGTAGAACTTATATAAAATTATATGCTGTCTCAGTGAGCCAGTGAGGAGGGAGGTGGGGAAGAGGGGAAGGAAGGAGGAAAAATATCTAAGGTATATGGAAGTGATTGTAGAACAGTGAAAACAAATAACAAAAATTTTTAAAAAATTTTAAAAATAGACAAAGATTAATGAAGAGGAATATAATTTTTTTACATGAAAAGGAGCACACACTATTGAGGGGTAACAAATAATATGTGTGCTCACCTTTGTCTCTCAAATGGAAGTGACTTTCATGTAGTGCATAGGAACTATTGGCCTTTCTGGATTTAAAGGACTAATCTTGTCTTTTTAGGAAATTAAGTTCTTGGGGGGCTGTGGGGAGCCAAGATGGTGGAGTAGAAGCACTTACCAGCTGAGCTCTGACCAAAATCCTGAAAAATATGCAAAAATGACTCTAAAATTCTACAGCAGCAGAAGACACAAAATGACAGACTGAAGTAAATTCCCAGTGCAAGACAATCTGAAAGGTCAGTAGGAAGGATATATCACACCCAGGTGGGAGTGGAGCACAGTCCTGCATAGGCCTTACCTGCAGAGATAAAGCTGGAGCAGGTCTTAGGGAAGTGAATCACTGGCAGCTGCTATAGTTTGCAAACCTCTCAACCCACAAACACCAAATGAAGTGTCCAAGGTCAGTGGGAAAGGTCTCTCACTTGAGTGAGAGGGGACATTTGTCCTGCCTCATCCCTAGTGCCCAGTTCAGCCCCAGCCTCAGAGCAGCCACAGCCACTGGCTCAGTTGTGGTTGCTTCTGGAGCCCTCCACTTAAACAAGAGCTCAAAAATAAAGTAATTGTCTTGGAAAATTAGTAATCAGTGGAATAATCAGGCTTAAAATTCTTACTTTCTCAGTAAAAAGGTCTTTTCTTTCATTCTTGGTGAGGAGGACGAGCGATTCAAGAAAATCATGAAAAATGAGTCAACAGCTTAGTAAAGGAGAACCCCCAAAATGCTGAAGAAAATAAGACCTCTAAAGTAGACTAACTCAAATGGCAATGAGGTCCAAAAAGCCAATGAGGAGAAGCATACTGTAAAAAGTGGACTGGACCAGAAGCAAAAGGAGGTTCAAGCACACTGACGAAAATAATTCCTTGAAAATTAGAATGGAAAAAATGGAAGCTAGTGACTTCATGAGACATCAAGAAAGTACAAAATAGAACAAAAGGAAACAAAAGAATACAATGTGAAATATCTCATTGGAAAAACAACTGACCTGGAAAATGGATCCAAGAGAGATAATTTAAAAATTATTGGATTACCTGAAAGCCATGATCAAAGAAAAAGCCTAGAGAGCATCTTTCAAGAAATTGTCAAGGAAAACTGCCCTGATATTCTAGAACAACAAGGTAAAATAGAAATGGAAAGAATCCACCGACCACCTCCTAAAAGAGATCTCCAAAGGAAAATTCCTAGGAATATCGTAGCCAATATGTATGTATATGCACATATACATATTTGTGTATGTATGTATGCGTGCATATTTTTATCTATATGTATGTGTCTGTATGTATGTATACATAAGCATATGTATACATATATATAACATATATGCACACACAGACAGATATATATATAAATATAATGTGTTTTTGTGTGTGTATACATAGGGAGGCACAGGCTGAACTGACTATGAAGGGATAATGTCTGAAAAATAAAATTGTGTTGAGAGAAATATACTGGGAGAAAGGGAGTTTAGGATGTGTTCAGGGAGGACCAGTACCTTAGTGTGATGGTTGCTAAGCCCTTTTTGGGAACCTTCTTATTACCAACACTGTATTCTGTTTACCTAAGCACAATAAAACTTCAGGGATGCACACTCACAGCAAACACTGACATTTAATAGATTATGTGATTGGAAGAAGAAGAGACAGACAAGATGTGAGAATGACAAAGACAATATGTGGTGTAGAGTGCTGGAGTGATCATAGACTTATCCTGTCTAAGCTAAATATTTGCATTCATTAAAAGCGCTGCCCTAAGGCAAAATGACTACCAGAAGAGTCAATGTCAACAAATTAGAACACTACTCTGTGAACAGTTTGCTGCTAATTTAGAGGGAAAGTTGAGGAGAAAAGTAGTGGAGAGCGATCAGAAATTTGGTGTACAGCACGGCATTTGCTTATCTGGGTCAGAACACTCACAAACACGAAGACTGGTTTGATGAAAATGATGGGAAAATTCAGAAGCTGCTAAATAAAAAACGAGAACTCCACAGGTTATACCAGCAGAAGAGTTCATCCATCTTTAAGAAGGCAGTATTTAATTTCATCAAAAGCAAAGTACAAGCAAAGCTTAGAGAGATACAGGATTCGTGGCTCAGTAAGAAGGCAGACAAATTCAGTTTTATGCTGATAGTAACAATCCAAAGTGCTTTTATGATTCCCTGAAAGCTATTTATGGATCAAAACCTGTGGTGCATCACAACTACTCAGTGCTGATGGAGCCACATTGATTAATGATAAGGAGATGATCCTAGAGAGATGGGCTGGACACTGTCATAGTGTTTTCAACAGACCATCATTAATCAATGCTGAGGCCACTGACCATTTACCTGTGGTTGAAATGAATCCCTCCTTAGCTAAAATCCCAACTGAAGAAGAGATTTGGAGGGCCTTTACGCTTCTTTCATGTGGCAAAGCACCTGGAGCTGATTCTATTGCAGCTGAGAATGACAAAGTAGGGGAATCCTTGATCATACAAAAGCTGACTGACATTTTCCAGGTTATATGGCTAGAGGAAGTTATCCCTCAGGAGTTCAAGGATGCCTCCATTGTCCATCTCCATAATGATAAAGGGAATAAATTGTTTTGTGACCATCACACAGGGGTCTCTCTCTCTCTCTTAATCATTGCAAGCAAACTTATTCTTGGAGTCCTTCTCAATAGACTGATCTTTCATCTGGAAGATGGTCATCTACCTGAGAGCCAGTGTGGCTTCAGAAAGGACTGAGGAAGAGTCGATATGGTGTTTGCTGCCTGATGACTCCAGGAGAAATTCCAGGAGCAGAACAGAGGTGTGTAGACAACGTTTGTAGATCTGGCCAGGCCTTTGACACTGTTAATCATGAGGGTTTCTGGAAAATTATGTCAAAATTTGGCTGCCTGGAGAAATTCATCAGTATTTGTCAATTTCATGATGGCATGTTTGCCCAGGTTTTGGATAGTGGACAAAGCTCTCGTGCCTTCCCAGTCACGAATGGAGAGAAAAAGTGCTGTGTGTTTGCTCCCCTGCTTTTTAGCATGATGTCTTCAACTATGTTGTTAAATGCTTACAATGAGGATGAACATAGCATCAAGATAAACTACTGTACTGATGGTAAGTTCTTCAATTTGAAAAGGCTACAAGCCAAGACCAAAGTGGAGGGAGTGTTGGTGCATGATCTTCTGTTTTCAGGTAATTGGGCACTCAATGCATCCTCTGAAGCTGAGATGCAACAAAGCATGGATTAATTCTCTGCTGCCTTTGTTAATTTTGGCCTAATAATTAACACCAAGAAAACACAGGTACTCCATCAGCCACCACCACACCATCCATACGTGGAACCATTGATTACAACAAATAGAGAAGTTTTGAACGCTATGGATAAGTTCATTTACCTTGGTAGTGTACTTTCTAGGGATGCACACGTTGACAATAAGGTCTATACACACATTGCCAGAGATAGCTCAGTGTTTGGAAGACTCCAAGGAAAAGTTTGGGAGAGAAGAGGTATTAGACTGGCTACCAAACTGAAGATCTATAGAGCCGTTGTGTTGACCTATGTGAAACATGGACAGTCTACCAGTGCCATGCCAGGAAACTAAATCACTTCTATTTGAACTGTCTTAGGAAGATTTAACCTTGCAGGTTAAGGTACTAGACACTGAAGTCCTTGCTCGAGCTGAACTGCCAAGCATTCTAACTATGCTTCAGAGTGCAACTCCGATGGGCTGCTCACGTTATTTGAATGCAAAATATATGTTTGTGAAAAAGACTATTTAATGGAAAACTCACATGGGGCAGGCAATCACATGGTGGTCGAAAGAAGTGATACAAGGACACTCTCAAGATCTCTCTCAATAACTTTGGATTTGACTGTGCAACATGGGAGACTGGCACAGGACCACTCAGTATGGCATGCCCACATCAGAAAGGGTACTGTACTCTATGAGAAAAGAGGAATTGAGAGAATACAAGTAGGATTCACAAATTTGGAGTATCCACCCAGAAAATTCATACGGAATCTTTGTGCCTAACCCATGTTAGAGCATTCTGAGCTCATGTTGGTCTGATCAGTCACAGTCATACACAATGATCTTCACTTTATCATGGTGATGTCATTTTGATCCTCTTTGAAAATGAAAGAGAACCACCAACCAACTGAGAGAAAGAGGCAAGAAAGAACTTTGAAAAGGGAGAGGAAGTGGGAGAACATTAGAGAGAATAAGTGAGCCTTACTTTCTTTGGATTTGGCTTGAAAAGGGAATTATATATATATATATATATATATATACTCAATTGTTTATGGAAGTTTATCTTACCCTGCAGGGAAGCAGGGAAGGGAAAATCTGAAGTAAATACTTTTGTGGAGGGACTAGTCAAAGGAAAGGATAGAAGAAATGGGGAGCAAGACAGGATTGAGGGGAATAGAATTAAGTCTTTCACAAGACGATTGTTATGGAAGTGTTTTTGCATGACTGTATATGTATAGCTTATATTGAATTTCTTGCCTTCTCAATCACGGTGGGTGGGGAGGGGGGAAAGGGGAGAACGTGAAATTCAAAGCTTTAAAAATGAATGTTAAAATTGTTTTTACATGCATCTCGGAAATAAGATATATAGGCAATGAGATATAGAAATCTGTCTTGCACTATGGGAAAACAGAAGGGAAAGGTCTAAGAGGCGTATGATGACAGAAGGAGGGGAAGATTTGAGGAAGGGCTAATCAGAATACATGCTGTCCTGTGGTGGGATGAGCACAGAGATGGGGCGAATTTTGAAATTCAAAAATTTGTGAAAGTGAATGTTGAAAATTGAGAATAAAATTAATTGAATTTAAATAGTTAACTTAATGTAAAAAAGAAATTTATTTCCAAAATGAATAGTGAAACGTGAAGGGATTAATTTACAAGATACATGTTTGTGTAGTTTGTGTATGTGTATGTGTGTGTGTGTGTATGTGTGTGTGTGTGTGTGTATGATAGTGGTGTATATATTGGGCACAGATTTTGAATATAAAAACAAGAGAAATTTATGAGTTAAATTCAGTGAAGTTTTAGGTGTGGGTCCCTAATTTCATGTGCTCAGCACCTCAACTGGTCATTAAATTGCATGAAGATCAGTTTTGTCCCAGGTTTATAGCAGAAAAACCTAGGGACCTTTGGAAGTGACCAGCCATTCTATGAAGACACACCTTCATAGTTGCCATCAACTGATACGTATTTCAGATTGGGACCAAAATAAGTTGTTTTTAGGTACCACATAAATACTTGAAACATCTGAAACTTGATTGGATATTAAATTAATACTGGGAGTGGACTACTAGAGGTTAAAGGCTCTTGATGAGTGTATTACCTGGAGGACCTGTAAATTCTTTTCCAGTGTGTCATTTTCTCTATACGACCAACTTACCAAAGGACATTATCCCCACTATATTTTGGAAGTATGCTGGCCATTGGAAGCGATGCTCTTATACCAAAGCACTCCTAAGTCATGCGAGCCTTTTCTTGTCTAGCCATGACAACATGAACATGGGAAAAGCGTGAGAGACTTCTTACCTTTTGTTGGATCATGTGGGATAGTCAACACCAGTAATAATCAAATATCTTGTGCCTGCCCCTGTATAAAATGTTGAACTCTGTAATTATTGCTTTCTCTTGCCCCATTACCAATTCAGTGGTAATGGATGCTGATCATATCTGATCTTATCAATTTGGCTTATAGATGGTAATTCAATGGAGACATGGCTACATAGAATCAAAGGAGGTACAAAATTTTGTATTGCTGAATATTAATGGTAGAGTTTTAATAATTACTGGAATCAAGTTCTATGGATTACATTTGAATTTACTTGCATAGACCTCAGTAGTACAATCTATGAGATTTTATGCACTCTAGTTTTAAGAATTATTAGCTGGTCCTGTCTCATGAAGAAGATAAGGAAGGCATGTGGTAGATGAGTCAGCCTGATCAGATGTTGTACCTAGCTTGGGTCTCTCTGATGTTAAGTGGTGTTTAGCGCATAGCTTTCCAGAGAATGCTGTTCAGCTCATTATTTTCCTCATTTCTATGGATTCTGGATATCCTCTCGTGGCAGTCAGCATGATTAATCAAAATGATTATCCCACGATTTGTTTTTGTTGTAATCCAACCACAGTTTTAGTTTAGGTTGCATCATGCAACCTTATGAAACTTTATAACTATCTGGTGTGATAGGCAATTTCATCTCTAGTCATCAAAGGACAGAGGACCTTAATTCATTGTCAATTACTAACCTTGCTAATAAATTGACAATTCTTGGAACTTTATACCTCACTTTCCCTTCATCATGAATTTTGAATGCAACAACACAAGACTCAAGAGGGACATAAAAGGTATATATGAAAAAAATGATATATATGTCTAATAGATTACATTATTTACATTATTTTATGGGAAGATGATTCATATAACTCTTGAGAACTTCATCATCCTTAAGACAGTTAAATGGAGTTTAAATAGACAGAAGGCATGAATGTGAGTCAATTAGGTTGGAATAATCTCCTCCTCTTCCAAATGAAGAGATGACAGACTGCAATGCAGTGGGAGAAGGGTGAAGAGAGAGGTGGACTGGGCAAAGTTTTATCATATAAAAGAGGTGTACGAAGAAGAGTTTTTACAGTGAAAAGGCAATTGGGTACGTGTTCTGGGAAATACTTCTATCTCACTTTCATCAGAAGTAGTTCAAAGAGGGCAGGATATAAAAATATGAACACTTAGTTTTGTGTAAAAATATAATTTACCAAACATGGAAAAAGAAGGGGAAGAGAATAAAAGGGAGGGGATCACAAAAAGGAGAGTGATTAAGAGAGGCATGTTTAGAATCAAAATAGAATTCTGAAGAGACGCTGGATTGAAGAAGAAAGGAGAAGAAGAAACAAAAGAAAACAGGATTGAGGGAAATATAGAGCAATCATAATTGAATATAAATGTAATGGCATCACCCTTGTTTGTGTTCATCCTTCGTTGCTGAAGAAGACCATGATATCAGAGAAATGATGAAATGACTTGCACTTGATTTTACTTTGAATGCGGGAGGGCTGAGCAGGTCACCAGCCTCACTTTTCTTTTTTTTTTCTTTTTTTAAAATTAATTTATTTAACTTTTAACATTCAGTTTCCCAAAATTTTGGGTTCAAAATTTTCTCCCCATTTGTCCCCTCCCTCCACGCCAAAAGACCCAGCATTCCGATTGTCCCTATCACCAATCTGCTCTCTCTTCTATCATCCCTCCCTTCCCTTGCCCCCATTCTTCTCTTTTATCCTATAGGGCCAGATAATTTTCTATACCCCATTACCTGTATTTCTTATTTCCTAGTACCAAGAACAGTACTCGACAGTTGTTCCTAAAACTTTGAGTTCCCACTTCTCTTCATCCTTTCATCCCCACCCATTCTCTTTGGGAAGGCAAGCAATTCAATATAGGCCATATCTGTCTAATTTTGCAAATGACTTCCATGATAGTTGTATTGTGTAAGACTAATTATATTTCCCTCCACCCTATTCTGCCCCCCATTGCTTCTATTCTCTCTTTTGATCCTGTCCCTCCACAAGAGTGTTGACTTCAAATTGCTTCCTCTTCCCCATGCCCTCCCTTCGATCATCCTCCCCACTCTGCTTATCCCCTTCTCCCCCACTTTCCTGTATTGTAAGATAGGTTTTTATACCAAAATGAGTGTGCACTTTATTCCTTCCTTTAGTCGAATGTGATTAGAGTAAAACTTCATGTTTTTCTCTCACCTCCCCTCTTTTTCCCTCCACTAAAAAGTCATTTGCTCACCTCTTTTATGAGGGACAATGTGCCCCATTCCATTTCTCCCTTTTTCCTCCCAATATATTTCTCTCTCACTACTTAATTTCATTATTTTAACATAGGATCCCATCCTATTCATTTCACTCTGTGCTATGCTGTGTGTGTGTGTGTGTGTGTGTGTGTGTGTGTGTATGTAATCCCACCAACTACCCAGATACTGAAAAAAGTTTCAAGAGTTACAAATATTGTCTTTCTATGTAGGAATGTAAACAGTTCAACGTTAGTAAAGTCCTTTATGACTTCTCTTTGCTGTTTACCTTTTCATGCTTCTCTTCATTCTTGTGTTTGAAAGTCAAATTTTCTTTTCAGCTCTGATATTTTCATCAAGAATGCTTGAAAGTCCTCCATTTCATTGAAAGACCATTTTTCCCTGAAGTATTATACTCAGTTTTGCTGGGTAGGTGATTCTTGGTTTTAGTCCTAGTTCCTTTGACTTCTGGAATATCATATTCCACGCCTTTTGATCCCTTAATATAGAAGCTGCTAGATCTTGTGTTATCCTGATT
>CM052673.1:3008374-3053549 GCA_028533205.1 Lagorchestes hirsutus
TTTCATTCTTTTGGTTTTGTTTTGTGATTTCTTGGTTTCTCATAAAGTCGTTAGCTTCCATCTGTTCCATTCTAATTTTGAAAGAACTATTTTCTTCAGTGAGCATTTGAACCTCCTTTTCCATTTGGTTAATTCTGCTTTTGAAAGCATTCTTCTCCTCATTGGCTTTTTGAACCTCTTTTGCCAATTGAGTTAGCCTATTTCTCAAGGTGTTATTTTCTTCAGCATTGTTTTGGGTCTCCTTTAGCAAGGTGTTGACCTGCTTTTCATGCTTTTCTTGCATCTCTCTCATTTCTCTTCCTAGTTTTTCCTCCACCTCTCTAACTTGATTTTCAAAATCCTTTTTGAGCTCTTCCATGGCTTGAGCCCAATGAATATTTATTTTGGTTGTTTGGGACACAGAAGCCTTGACTTATATATCTTTCCCTCATGGTAAGCATTGTTCTTCCTCATCTGAAAGGATGGGAGGAGATATCTGTTCACCAAGAAAGTAGCCTTCTATGGCCTTATTTTTTTTTCCCTTTTCTGGGCATTTTCCCAGCCAGTGACTTGACTTCTGAGTTTCCTCTCCACACCCACCGGGCCTCCAAATCCACCCAGCTAGTGCTTAGGGGCTGATATTGAAATGATGCTTCCCAGCCTCAGGGCTTTCAGTGGGGGTGGGATTGCTATTCAGTGTGAGATTAAGTTCAGCTGCTCGGCCACAGGGCTCAGCTCCATCAGGGAGTTTATGCAGAGACCTTCAACAATGGATCTGAGCTCCTGCCTGCTTTGTTAGTCCCTGTCTGCTGCTGCCTCCACTGCTGCCTCCCGAGGGGGCCTGAGTTATGGGAACACCCCACTCCCCTCTCACCAGCCAAAAAGACTGTCTCACTGACCTTTGGTGCCTGAGGGTGGAGGGACCTGCGTGGCTCCTGGAGATTCCATCCCTGAAGCCTGCTTGGATCTGCTCCCCTTGGTGCTGTGTGGCCAAGGCAGGGCTGGGCTCTGTTCTGTGTCTGGTGTGTAACAGACTTTTTGGGTCAGTTTTTCAGATCTCTCTGCAACAAAAATCTCCTCCACTTCATTGTTCTGTGGCTTCCACTGCTCCAGAATTTGTTGGGAGTTCTTCTTTACAGGTATTTTATGGGCTGTGGGTTTGGAGCTAGCATATGTGTATCTTTCTACTCTGCCATCTTGGCTCCTCTCCAGCCTCACTTTTCTAGAGCCATCTGAATCCAGTGATCAGATATTCATCAGGATGACTAGAAATGACTCAGGATGCACTGGGAGACCTTGGGTCCTTTAGGCCAAGGTCTTTGCAAGTAGTCATTTAGAATGCTACAACACCTACTCTTTGAATAGATGTGTTTAAGAAGTAGCCAGGTCATGCCTGGTCAAGCCATTTCATTTGCTTAATGAAGCAAAGAAAAAGAAAGACATCAGGCTGGGAAGGAAACAGTAGTAGTTACTATTGATAATCATAGTAAAGCTAGGAGGATCCAGAGGAGGCCTTAGGCAGGGGCTCATTGGCCTTCTAATTTCAGATTGCAATAGGGGGAGAGGACAGGACAGGGGAAAGGAAAGGGAAAGGAAGGGAAGGGAAGGGAAGGAAAAGGGGTCAGTAAAACTTAAGTCAACTGCGTATCTTTTAGCCATCCAAATTTACCTTCCTTTGGAGAGGAGAAGGAAGAGGAGGGGGAGGCAGGGAAGACAGGAGGAGTTGAGTTACCCATCTAGCTGGTCCGCATTCAACCAGCTATGTATACTCACAGGATTGTGTTTGTCCTTTGTTACCAAAGACCATGCCATCAGAGAAATGATGACATGACTTACACTTTCTTTGCCTCATTAAAAGGGCCATGCCCTGGCTTTTTCTTAAACAGGCCTATTCAATGAATGGCTGTTGCCTCACCTTAAGTGAGTACCTGCAAAGACCTTGGTCTAGAGGGCCAAAGTCTCCCAGTGCATCCTGGGTCATCTGTTATCCTGATGAATATCTGGTCACTGGATTCAGATGACTCTGGAGGAGAACTCAGGATGGTGACTGCACAGCCTTTCCTCACTCAGAACTCACCCTTTAAAGAGAAGTGGATAGTAGAATGGATTAGAAACCCAAATCTAAGAGCATGTGGTTTGCAAGAGACACACTTGAAATAGGAAGATACAGAAAGAATAAAAATAAAGGGCTGGAGCAGAATAAATTATATTTGAGCTGAAGTAAAAAAAAAAGAGACAGGGAGAGCAATCATTACTTCAGACAAAGCAGACCCAGAATAGACCAAATTAAAAGATAATCAAGGAAACTACATTTTGCTAAATGGTAACATAGAAGGTACCAATTAAGTAATATATAAAAAACATTACAGAAAGTTTCTCTGATAAAGGCCATATTTCTCACATGTATTATAGAATGAGTCAAAACTATAGAAATAAGATCCATTTGTGAATGGATAAATGGTCAGATGGTATGGGCAGTTATTTATTAGAAGAAATCAAAGTTACCTATCATTATATAAAAATGTTCTAAGTCATGTGTGAATATAAAAATGAAAATTAAAACAACTCTGAGGAATTATTACAAATGGTATGAACAGCTCTTTGTCAGAAGAAATCAAAGTTTACTATAATCATATGAAAAACAATTGCCAGTCATGTTTGAATATGGAAATGAAAATTAAAACAAATCTGAGGAACTATCACATCAATTACAAATAACAAATGCTGGAATAAATTAGGGAAAATATGTACACTAATAAGCTATTGGTGAACCTGTGAACTGTTCCAACCGTTACATAGAATAATTTGTAACCATGCACAAAAGGTTATAAAACTCTACACATACTTTGTCCCAGCAATAACACTCCAAGGTCTATGATCCAAATTATTGAAGGAAAAGTATCTCTGTACAAAAATATTTGTAGTAGCTCTTTTTATGGTGGCAAAGAAGGAGAAATGGCAGAGATGCTCAGTAGTTTCAGAATGGCTATACAAGAAGTAGCTTTCTATTGTTGTGTAATACTATTGTGTTATAAGAAATGATGAACAGTTAGACTTAAGAAAAACCTGGAAAGATATATATGGATTGATGCTGAGTGAAATGAGAAGAACCCAGAGAAAATCATACACGGTAAAAGCCACAGTGTGTGAGGACTGTTTCTGATAGACTTAGCCCTTCATAGCAATGCAAAGACCTGAAATATTCCCAAAGAAGTCGAGACAAAATGCCATCCACATTCAGAGAAAGAACTACGGAATCAGACTGCAGAATGAAGCACATTATTTTCTCTTGGTTTTTTATTTGTGCTTTTTTTTTTCTCATGGTTTCTCCCATTTGTTTTAATTCTTATATGCAATGCAACATGACTAATGTGAAAATGTGTTTAACAAGAATGTACATGCAGAACCTACATAGGATTGCATGTCCTCTCAGGGAGGGAGGGGAGAGGGCGAGAAAGGAGGAGCAAATTTAAAACTCAAGAAAGAGATTGAAAACTGAAAACAAATTAAGTAAATTTTTAAAAAAATGAAGAAAAATGTGGTTTCAGAAAATCATGCAAGACCTATATGAACCGATGCAAAGAGAAGTAAAAAGAACTGGATCATCATTGTGTCTGGTAATGCTGAAAAAAAATTTAAAATGTTAAAAAAAACTGAATGATTTGGCTACTCTGATTAGAACAATGACAAAAGACCCATGATGAAAAATAAAAACACTTTCTACCTCCAGGGAGAGACTAGATGAAATTCAAGTGAAAGTTAAAGTAAAATTTTCTCACTTTATTTTTCTTGTTTTCATCTAAAATATGGCTTAGAAATACATTTTACATGATTTCACATGTTTAATTGATGTTATATTGCTTGTGTGTATTCATCCTTTGTTGCCTAAGAAGACCATGCCATCAGAGAAATAATGACATGACTTGCTCTTGACTTTGTTTTGAGTGAGAGAGGGCTGTGCAGGTCACCAGTCGCAATTCTCCTCCAGGACCATCTGAATCCAGTGACCAGATATTCATTAGGATGCCTGGAGATGACTCAGGATGAGGCAATTGGGGTTAATTGACTTGCCCAAGGTCACACACCTAGTGAGTGTCAAGTGTCTGAGGTGATATTTGAACTCAGGTCCTTCTGACTCCTGTACTGGTGCTCTATCCACTGCACCACCTAGCTGCCCTTTATATTGCTTACCTACTCATTGGAAGGGGGAGAGATTGGGTGGAATAAAGTAATTGGGAACTCAAAAAGTAAAAAAAAAACCAATGTTAATAAATAATAAATGAAAAATTATGAACCCCCTCAAAGCAGGAACAATCTTTGTAATATCATTTGTGACAAGTGATAAAAGGGTTGGATTCAGAAACACCTGGGGAGATTTGTATGATCAGCTGGCAAATGCAGTGAAAAAAGGCAGGAGAAAAAAATATATAATACCAACATTTTAAATAAATTAACCTTGAAAGACACAAGAGCTTAAAGAGTTCATAGTAGCCACCTATGATGGCAGAGAACAACAATAGACATTGAGAAAACAATCCACTTTTGACTGCATCACGGCTACATGCACTTCAGTAACTCCAGCATGACATTTGTGTACTTCTGAAAGTTCCCTAGATAGCGCTTCCTTAAGTTTGCTTTAAAATTTTCAAAATTAACACTTGCGGTTCATCTGTACTTCTTTAAACTCATCAGGTTTTCAGTGTAGAAATTTTAATAAAGCAATTTTCATGTCTCTCCCTAAAAAGTTTTCTCTGAGTCAGGAAGGCATTTGAGAAAAGCTTTATTTTTTGCTGTGAGAGTCAATATTAAATCATGTCTTTTCTTCTATTCAGTGTGGCCTATAGGATATGCTACAGTGATGAATCTTTGAAGTTAATGTCAAAGCAGACTTTAAGAAGAATAATCACTTCTATGTATTGACATTTATATTGTCATGTTTCCATTAAATAGATTGAAGTAGAGTGCAAATCTGTATTAGGAAATTTTCTTTCTGTGAGTGGATCACATAATTAAGGTACCCTTCCTTTCTTCTCTCTGATGATTAAAAGACACTCACACCATCGCTCCCCACAGCCTCCACTTTCCACGCCAGCGCTCAGTATTCTTTTTACTGAAAAAAGCATTCTTTGGGAAAGGAAAACTGAAGGGAATATTCAGAGATTACATATCACTAGAGTGTAACACACAGACGATGTGATATTGTGCTTAGAACAGTGAAATAGTATCGAAAACATATGGTTTTTCCTCTCTATTCTTCTACCAATTACATTTGAAGCTTTGAGGAAGTTGTTGCATCCTCTGATACTCATGGACTTTCTCTGGATAAAGGGGAAGTAGGCGTGCAAAATCTCTATGATGCTTTCATGTTATAGAACTTAGGTGATGCTGATTTTGTCCTTGCTATACAATATAGGGGGTAGGCAGTGCGCAAGGGTGGGCCCAACCTCTCCCATGTTCAGGTTCCATAATTATACTGATAATGTTATTGGTGTAGGAATTTTCCGGGAATACATAAATTGTACTAATTCATATTAACACCTTCTCTGAAATTGTATACTATCTGAAAATTGTTAAGAGTACTGAGAGGTTAAGGGACTTGGCCAGGGTCATACAGCCACCATGTGGCAAAGGTAGCTTTTTTCCACTTGGATCTCCTGTCCCTATTGCCTTTCAGGGGTTTGTTGAAGCCTTAGAAGGTAACGGGATCAATATTACCCACCTGTGGATACTTGTAGAGGTCGAGCAGGGTCCCCATCTGGACAGACAGAGGTGATGTGGCTCCTCCAATAAGAGCCACAGACTTGTTCTGCTCCCAGCAGCTATAGTTACGGATGAGCTGGCCCTGCCCAGACAGCCATCCCAGGGAGCTCTCCAAGGTCCTCTTATGACTGTGGTAGGTGTTGTAGAGGTGGAATCCCAGGGAAATGTTGGGCAATAAGTAAGGATCCTTATTGATCTCCTCTACAGCAAACATTAGGGCCAGGGCTTGCTGATAATTTTTGTATAGCCACCCAAAATAGAGAAAATCAGAATACACTAACAAAGCTTGTAGAAACAATTTAAGAATGAGGATGTTCCAGCTACATAAGGGACAAACCTAAGGACTGTAGGTCATTTAGAGTGTCTTAATAACATCCTTCCTTGTTCCTTTACTGCTTCTTTCTTGTGATGCCTTAAATATTGAGAATTATTTTATCTGGGTTTCTATTATGTATCTGCCTGCCTAAGTCATTCACTCACTGAATTACAAACTTCCTAATTCATTCATTCAACAAATATACAATAAACATCTGCCACTTCAGAATCACAGAGTTTGAGATTTTGAAAACAACCCAGAAATCATCTAATCTAACATGTTCTCACAAGAAATCTCCACTATAAGGTTCCCTACAAGGAATACAGTAGCTTCCCCTGAAAGACAAATTAAGAGGTTTGGGAAAGTTTAAAATAATATAAAAAAATAATAATCCTCAGTCATCTGCCAAAAATAAGACCAGAAGTGACTGCCAAAAGCCATGTTCCCTTCTGCACTCTGTGTTTATCAGCTCACTCACAATTTCCCCTGACATCACTAAGCTTTAACTAGCACTAGTCCTCAACCTTCACCCACATTCCAGCTGTGAGCTCTCATGATCCTTATTCCCAAAGACTGATTCTACTTGTCCCCGATAATAACCCTACATAACTCCACCCCTTCTTACCTTCGTCAGATAACTAACTCTATGCAAGACCTCAGAAAAGTGAGATGTGTCTCTCCTCTTTTATCAACCTGTACCTTTGTGAGCATCCCCCTGATTCCTCAAAAAAAAATCTCCCTTCCTATGTTTTCCCTATTTCTACTTCCTCTTTGATCTGTCCAGTGATGCTGTCCCATCCATGCCTGTTAGTTCTTGGAGAATTCTCTTCTTGGAAGCATGTATGACTAATGATTCAGTGTCTACATGTCTTTTCCAAGTTTTCTGACTTAGGGGAATTAGAGAACAAGGCCTGAATTAGTAATCTTGTGCCTCAGTGCCACTTCCCACCTCTTTTTCCTTGACACTATGCCCATGTGTGGTGACCTTATCTAAAACTACATGGCTTCCCCCTAGTAATAAAAGTGGGAAACAAGAGATATTTCTGTCTTCCCTGCTTGAAATTCTGATTCCTGCCTCTGTGTTAGGACAATACTTGATAAGGTTATCCAAACAACCCGTCACCCAGAAGGCTAGAATACAGTAAAGAGCACCTTAATAAGTTCAAAAACCTCTCATAAAAGGCAATGGGAAATATATGGCCCATCACCAGAACAGAGAGAGTCAGTGGGAGGCTTCATGAAGTATATTATGGCCCTGAAAGGATGGGGATTCCATGCATGAAAATGAGAGTGTCCAAGAGAGAGAAATCCGCAGATATTGGCATAGACATGTGTTTGAGGGAGAAAAAGCATTCCAAATTTGTACCCACAGAATATACTAGTAGATGCTCTCTAAGGGTATTAAGGTAAAGACTTGGAGATTTCACTCTGCCCTGTCATCTCTCCTCACCTTTTCCCTATGAAGTTCAGGACTGAGAAAAAAAAACATAAAAAAGAATAGATTACTGTCATCTATTTAATCCACCAGTCCTAAACTCATAGCCAAACAGATCTCATATTCCTGTCAATATCCTTCAAATATTTTCAATCCAGAAATATTTCTCTAGCAACTCTCATCTTTAAGGTAATTTAGAACTGGATTCCAGAAGGTGGCAGGCAAACACCAGGGAATCTTCTGACCTCATTTACTCTCATTTACAGCCAAAGTTACTTTCCCTCTATTGACTGTCTGTTTTCTGAGAATTTTAAATGCTCTGTTCATTCTTTATTCATTCACATTGACTATAATGAAATAAAGGGGAAAAGACCCCCATTCCCCTGTCACCATGAACAAACACTCTTCTTAAGGAAAAGTCTGGCAAAGGCCACACTGAGATGGAAAGGACATTTGTTGCTAATGGCCTTTTTGTCCAAAGCTACACAAAGGGTGGGAAATGTATTCCCACCTCCTCTCAATTATCATCCACCCAGGATATGTGGTGAGCAATCACAGAATAGAAAAGCATTGGGAATGTCTTAATATTAAAGAAATACAAGGAAAACTAAAAATATTTGTTTATTTTACAACAATGGCCATAAAAATATGGATGAGGGAAAAGAAAGGGACAAAGGGACTGTAGAATGCAAAAACAACTGAAAAGAAATGGAAATGCACAGAGAGAGGAATACAGAAAGGGTCAAAATTGTCATCTTCCATCTCCCATTCTTCATCTCTCAAAACCACTACTGCAAGTCCCATGTTGGACTTACCACTTGGAGGGTTCCCTTAGTGAAACAGGTCAGGGATGTCACTGGAAGGAATGTGTGTGCGTGCATTTATGCATGCATGTGTTTATATGTTTGTATATGTGTGTGTGTGTGTTTAGGTCTATATTCAAATTATATATTAAATATATTCGCTGATTTATTTGATGTTTCATTGCTGGAAACTGGGTTCTTACATTTACTAGAATTGTTCGCAAAATGGTCAAGGCCAAGACAAAATTCCAGAGTTCTCCACTGCCTTAAGATCAGGGAGGGAAGAGAGCCACAGAGACAGAGATGTAAATACTGACACAGATACAGAAATATAAAGAGACAGAAAAATTCAGACCTGCTCACAGATAGAGAGAATCCTTTAATTCCTTAGCTCTAAAGCAAAACCAAATGGATGGAAACTGACCATGAGCAACAAAACACAGACAAGAGAGGGTAAAAGAAATCTGTGGATATCAGGCAAGGATCCACCTTTCACCCTGCATTGTCCGTAAAGACCTGTGTGATCATAAGCCTCATCAGAGGAATAGGCAGGCAGGCACTTACTTGTAATTCTGACATTCCCTGTCAGGTCCTGTGACAAAGAGTCCTGCTCCTGTGACACTGTTCACTTCCACTGAATACATGGACAGAAAAGTCCCAATTACAAGATCCCCATTTCTGGCAAGGCTGGGGCTGATTTGGGAGAAGCAGGGTGGCTCCTCTGTCCTGGTCTGGGAGGCTGGAAGATTCAGCAACAGTGATAGGAGCAGGAGAGAAAGCAACAGGGAAATCTTTGTTTGAACGGGAGGCCACATATCCCTTAACATTACATAAAACCCCAAACCTGGTAGGAACCAAAGAGCTACAAGACTAAGAGGAAAGTCAAATGTTTTAGTCTTGGTCTACTAAGAAAAAATCTTGTAACTCCAATATTTTTTTCTGGGGCTGAGGGCAAGGTCTAGTCCTCCCTCCACACATGAGGAATTACTAAAGTATATTTACCGTCCCCACATCAAGGACAAGGACAGTTATGTAAGGGCAAGGGGATGATTATAAAGCTGCTCTGGACTCTAAAATATATCCTTTCTCTTGGTGACCTTGTGATTAGTCATTGATAATCATCTCCACAGAGACATGAAGGTCCATGAGGAGTTCTGGGGACCATTCCTGCCTCAGGCATCTCCAGCTGTGTCCCAACATCCAAGGCAAAAATACCAGTGGAAAAACATGGTTGGAAATCCTCATGCCTGTTATCAGAAGAGAATATTGAACATCAGCCTCCAAGGAAGTGTTTATGTCCCTGTGTCATCCAGGGGACTGCAGAATTCTGAAGCTGGTAGATGTTGTTTCAGGTAGAATTTGATGTGAACAAACAAGATAGAAAATTTCAGAGAGGGTCAATGCACTGAGGATCTATAGGACTCATGACCAGGATGAATCTTGTGCTTTAATGACCTCCCAATTCCATACTCTTCCCATTCTCAAGATCATAGAATCCCAGATCCTGAGAGAACAAAAATGGGACATCAGAGATGACTAGTCTAACTGATGCCTGGAAAGAATCACCTTCTACAGTTCCCAGCTATACTCATCCTCATAACCCAATATCTTGCCATAAAAAAGATAACTTGATGAAGGTCATATTGTAAATAAATAGCTATATTTTTAATAGTTAAGAAATAGGTATATTTCACCTTTCAAAATAGATCTGCTTTGGACCGATATTCATTTCTGTCTTCTGCAGAGGAGGGGAAATACAATATTTAAAATTTAGAGCAAAATCAGGGAAAAGTTATTGCTGGATTGCAGACAAGGGAAATCTGTGAGAATAAAGAGGATACTGGACAGGGGTTTAATGACTAAAGAGATTTTGAAACCTGGGTGGTCCAGGGCCATGGGAGTGGAAACTCAGAAAGTAAACAAAAGGGGCAAGCAGAAGGAGGAATGCCCTCCTAGTTGTTTGAACCCTAGAAAGCTCAGGTCACTTCATCATCATTAGAGCTTAGCAAAATTCAATGAAGCATGCACAGACACCACTTTGACAGCTATCTGGTACAGCAGATAGAGCACTGGACCTGGAATCAGGAAGACCTCACTTTAAATCCTACCTCATAGACACTAGTTGTACGACCATAGGTAAGTCACTACCCTTCTGTCTAACTCAGCTTTTTCAACTAAAAAGTTGGGATATAAATATCTCCTGTCTCTCAGGGATATTTGAACATCTAATATTATAATATTTTTAAAACCCTTAGTGCAGTATCTGGCATTGAGTAAGCACAATACATACTTATTCATCCTTCCCCTTTAATGTAAATCTAAAAGTCAACAAGTGTTTCTTAAGTATCTACTATTTGCCAATGCACTGTGTTTGGGATAAAAATAAATGAAACACTCCCTCCTCTTATGGAACCTATATTCTCACAGGAAAGATTTTATCTACAAAATGGCTATAAAGTGTGGAAAGGTTAAGCTTAGAGAGGACATCTTGAACAAATGGCCATTTAACTCCCCATTGAAGTTTTTCCAATAATCAAAGTCCCAAAGCAGTCCATTGCACTTTTTGTACAGTTCCAACTGTTAGGAAATTTATCCTTTTGTCACCTATCTCTGCACCCTGAAGTCATTGCTCCAAGTTCTACTGTCTAGGACACTTATCTTGTCACATCAAATTTTTCTCCTCTTTTTTGCTATATAACTTCAATTCCATCAAATGTCCTGTATCTAATTAGGGACTTATTACAGTAAGCACCCGAAAATACACAGGGGGACCTGCTATCACAAATTCTTAGATCTTTGCTTGCCATCACAAGACTACAGTATTATCTTCCTGGATTCTTTTTTTTTTTTGGACATATTATGTACCAGTAAACTTTTAAGCGCCATTAATCAATCAATCATCATGCATTTATTCAGAATTCCCTATCCTACTTGGATCATCAAGGTGCTAAGGATACAAATATGAAAGTGAAACAAGTTCTTCCTCTAAGAGCATCTCTAAGAAGCAATATGTATATATGTGAAGGGTGTGGGTATAGGGGTTTGAATGATCATTAGACTCTGGGTGACATATAAGAAAATGTGTCTATTTTAAGCTTATGGAGAGAACTTTTAAGCTTATACTTTTTATTGAGTTCATGTATTTAGTGCACATCAAAGGTAACATATCTTTGGGGGCTCATAGCAGTATACTTTGAATAGTGAAGGAACATATGGTACTTTGTAAACCTCACATATCCCCCCAATACAAACATATACAGAGTCATATATCCTCCAAGCAGATGAACCTTATTAAATAGGCTTCATATGTAAACTAAGGCATGTTAAAGACTAAATCATTTTGAGGGGACCCCATTGGCTAATTGTGGAGAGGAGATTTACATATCAGTAAAGTTACCAACAAAATTCAGTAAACATGAATACTATGAAACAAAAGGCGCAAAGTGGTCATCAATATTAAGTAACACCAATTCTCTTTGTAACTCCCAATCAGCACATTTAATCTTGAGTCCTAGATGTCTCATATAATTGTCTGGACTTTAAAACATCTTTCCTTGGACATTTCAAAATAGGTCTTTTTATCAGGGCAACTCTGAAGTGGTCTCTTTCCAGTGAATTTACTTCCCTTGCTCCAAGTAGCTTGCATAGATTTCCAAGTAATCCTACTAAAGTCTTTTGCAAAATAGATCTGAAAAAAAAGTTGGTGTATCCTCTTAAATTTTACTTTTCCAATAGCTAGTTCTTGTGATGAAAGCCAAAATAAGTCACGTGGTTCCAATCCTGTTGTCAACAAAGCTATTGGAGAACATCAGTTTAGCAACCTATAATTCACTTCAAATTTCAGGTAATTTCAGTAATCATGAACTACTATCTGTTTCTAGTTTTCTTCTTTACAATCATCTAGACAATTTTGCATGTAAAATCCTGAACCCATTTTTTTAGAATTTTCTATTATTAAAACATGTTCAAATGCTGTACATATAATCATTGGATCTTGCTGCTTCCTCAAAATGTTTTCATTTCAGCTAATTCCCCTTCTCCCTTAGTAAGAGGAAACATTTTAAGAATCTAATCCCACACACGAATAAATAACTCCCAGCACTCGTAGTAAGGAGATGCTTTTTAACCCTGGATTCAACATTACATAAATGGATTTGTTTAAAAGATGCTTATTAAGTCTAAATGTAAGAAATAATAAAAACTTGGGATGGAATGTGCAATTATGTGAAGTAGTTCATCTCAAATTGTGTACAGAGAATAATTCATAGGAAATAAGTTATCTATGATTTGCATGTAGTTCAGTGTATACCACACAAATGGGTTTCAATCCCAGATTAAGAACACATGTAGACTTTGCTTTCTGGGCAGATGGAAAAGTAAGTCAGAAATTTCCAGATTTCCTCCACAAGGAGAAAGAAAATTGCCACAAAATACATGCAGAGCAGGAATAATTACCAAGAAAATATGGATTGGCTGACGGGTTATGAATAATATGAACATCAAAAGGAGAGAAAAGGGTTGCTAAAAGGTGAAAGTTGACAGAAAGCCCAGAAGCAGCAACAGGGAGCAAAATTTATTCTGAAGCTCCCATTCCAACTAATGAATTAGGTGATGGGGTGACATGACAGAAAAATGCAACCTGTATTTAGGATTATGATTTTTTATTAAGTTGCTATACTTGTTTTCAGTGTTCTATAATCACTTCCATATATCTTACACTTTTTTCCTCTCCCTACCTCTCTTTCCCCATTCCCTCCTCACCGCCTCCCTAAGATGGCATACAGTATTACATATGTACTACACATATATTCCTATTAAATACATTTTCAGCTTAGTCATGCTGCATAGAAGAATTAAAATAAATGGGAATAACCATACAAAAAACCAAAACATAATACAAAAGAAAGTTTTCTGCTTTATTTTGTGATCCAGTTCCATAGTTCTTTCTCTGCATGTGGAAGGCGTTTTGCCCCAAGAGTGCATTGGGAATTTTTTAAGTCCTTGCATTGCAATGAATTTCCAAGTCTATAAGAAAAATTCTTCACACACTGTGGTTGTTGCTGCGTACAAAGTTCTTCTGGTTCTACTCCTTTCACTCAGTATCAGTTCATATAAGTCTTCCCAGGCTTCTCTGAAGTCTTACTGTTCATTATTTCTTATAGCATAATAGTATTTCATTGCATTCATATAGCACAATTTGTTCAGCCATTCCCCAATTGATGGGCATCCCCTTGATTTCCAGTTTTTGGCCAACATAAAGAGAACTGTATAAATATTTTTGCACATGTGGGACCCTTTCTCATTTTTACGATCTCTTTAGCATACAGTCTCAGAATCAATATTGCTGAGTCACAGTATATGCACATTTTTTTAGCCCTTTGGGCATAGTTCCAAATTGCTCTCCAGAATGGTTGGATCAGCTTACAGCTCCACCAACAGGGAATTAGTGTCTCAACTTTCCCACATTTTCTCCAGTATTGATCATATTCTTGTTTTATCATGTTAGATAGTCTGATAAGTGTGATGTGGTGTCTCAGAGTTGTTTTAATTTGCATCTCTCTAATCAATAGTGATTTAGAGCATTTTTTCATATGATTAGAGAGAGCTTTAATTTCTTCCCCTAAAAACTGCCTGTTCATATTTTGGACCATTTATTAATTGAGGAATGACTTGTATTATTGCACATTTGCATCAGTTCTCTATATATTTTAGAAATGAGGCCTTTATCACACACACACTAGTTGCCAAAATTCTCTCACAGTTCTTTGACGCCCTCCTAATATTGGTTGCACTGGCTTTGTTTGTGCAAAAACTTCTGAATTTAATGTAATCAAAATTATCCATTTTGCACTTCATAATTTCCCCTGTCTCTTGTTTGGTCAAAAATTTCTCCATTCTCCATGAATCTGACAAATACATTATTCCTTGTTCCCCTAATTTGTTTATATTATCAATCTTTATACCTAGATCATGTATCCATTTGGATTATATTCTTGTGTATGGTGTCAGGCATTGATCTATGCCCAGTTTCTGCCACACTCTTATCCAGTTTTCCCAATAATTTTTGTCAAACATTGAGTTCTAGTCCCAGAAGCAAGGATCCTTGGGTTTATTAAAGACTTGGTGTTTTTATGTGGAAGGTAGCCACTGGTCTCGCACTGTCCAAAGCCCTTTTTTGCCCTGGGGCCCTACATTTTACTGCTGGCTTTCACTGAGCTTCATGGCTTAACTGTTTGCTTTCTGTGGAGGATCTTCTTCCCTTCTTCCTTGTACTTGGGTGTGAGGCATTCCCTTTGGCCTCACCCAGATGTGGGATTTAGCTGCAAGCATGCTCCAGGGGCAGTGCTTTGCTACTGGGTTACTATGGTAATAGAGTATCCCTGGTGTCTGGCCTTGGTGGAGTAATTTTGCTTCTGATCTGAAGAAAGAATGAGGCCCTGATGGTGGATTGCTATGGAAACAAGATCTCTACACTGCTTTGTCCCAGGAGTGGTCTCAGTGTTGGCCCTTGCTAAGGTAGGGTTTGTCTAATGGTGAGCAATGGAATCTAGGACTTACTCATGGCTTGTGCTGTGAGGGGGATTGCAAGGGTGGAGCCTTGCTGTGCTTACTATCCTAGGAGCTGCCATTTTGCAGGAACAGGGGGGAAAACCTGGTCCATTGCCTCAGGGTTGGCAGGCCCTCTACTGTTAGACTGGTTTCTGCAACTACTCTTGGACCTTGCATCCTTTCTCCAACAGTGAGACAGTTTTCCTGCTATGCTGGTAAGCTGCTTCCCTGCTCCTAGATCAGTTCTGAGGTGCTTTTCTAATTGTTTAGAGGGAAATCTGGTTGGGATCAGAGGGTTCCTTCACTATTTCTCTATCATGGCACTGGAAGTCTCTGAAGCTATACTTCTGTGCTATAGGAAATGATGAAGGACATCTTGAGGGGGGAGGTGGAGCCAAGATAGTGGTGTAGAAGTAGAGACCTGATTGAACTCTCTGCCAAAACTCCTAAAATACCTGTAAAAATGACTGTAAAAAAAAATTCTAGAGCAGTAGAAACTACAAAATAACAGTGAAAACAGATTTCCAGCCCAAGACAATTTGGAAGGCTGACAGGAAGGATCTACTGCACCAGGTTCAGAGCAGTACGCCACCCAGTGTGAGTCACACCTGCAAAGATGGGACTGGAGTATGCAAAGGGTGCTGAATCTCTGGTAGCCACTGTGGTCTTCAGACTTCTCAACCCACAAACATCAAAGGTCAGTGAAAAAACTCTCTTACCTCAGTGAGAGGAGATCACGGCCCAGCTCCAGCCTCAGGGTGGCACCAGCAACTACTGTAGTGGTATCTGCTTCTGGAATACTTGGTCTTCAGATGATGGGGGAATCAAGTGGCTTATCTGGATCACAGTAGTCAGTGGCGGTCCTAAGGTGAAGAGGAGCACTGCAGTGACAGAGATGGTGGGGGCTGTGGAGAGGGAATCCTACTTGCAGTCCAGGGCAGATGAGTGCTTTTAGTTGCTCACAGACAAGAGTGAGGGCCAGGAGAGAAGTAACCACTTCTCCTTTGATTATACCACTGTGGAGAAACTGAGAACTTACTGGTGCCTAGATATATCTCTGAAAACACTTGCACAAAACCTCTGAAACTTGGAGCAGTACCACCTCCACTTAATGAAGAGTTCAAAAGTCAAGGAATTGCCTGGAAATATGTCAAAAAGGGCTAAAATAAGAATAGAAATGAATGCTTCTTTAGTAAATATGAATTTCCTTCCATCTCTTTGGCTGAGGAAGATCAAAGCATACAAACAGAGAAAAAAAATAATTTCAAGGGTTCTACATCCAAAGCCTCCAAAAATGTATATGAAAAGATCTCAGGATGTTGTAAGGGCAAGCAAAATAAGATCTTTTGCTGTTTTTTAGTATAATCAAGTGCCTCTGATTGAATCTTGCCTTTATCAATCAAGAGTCTTTACTAGGAGTAAAGTACAGAAAAAAAAGAGTTTTTTTTAACTCGAAAGAGTTTATGTATTTGTATTGTTAATTTTATCAAAAATTTTCCCCCCATTAATGAGTCTGCCCAATAAAAGTTGTTTGATTAGGGGATATTTGTAGAAACTCCCATGACTTTTGTTAATGAGGCACTGGTTCTCAAGGGTTGGGATGTTCTCTTCCTCTGTAAAAGGTATAAATACTCTGAGTTGGGGTTATACTTTGAGGATTACTGACTGGAAGTGTTTGTTTGATCAGACAAGGACACTGGGAAACTGATAAGGAGCCCCCTGGTTTTGAAAACCCAAATGTTTGTATTTCTCTCTCTGGTAACTATGGTCAGACAGTTGGACCTGTCTGGTGAATTCAGGCAGAGGAAGCCATGTCTGTTGTTCTTTGATTTCTCTGTATTTTTTTTTTGAAGTTCTGGGTGCTGATTCCCCTAAAAGAGGTGAATGATATATGTGCTTTGTTAAAGGAGTGATACACGTGGTTTATTAAAGTGATTGCTGACTTCTCAAAAGTTGCCTTTCCTTTTATGAATGCAGATATAAGAACCTTTGGTAGAAAGACCCCTTGTGCATGTTGGGGTACTTACTGTTATAGTCAAGGAAGATATGAAAAAAGTATTTTGAAAATCAAGTAAGAGAAGTAAAGGAAAAATTGGGAAGGGAAATGATTGTGATGCATCAAAATCATGAAAAATGAATCAAGAAATTTCTAAAGGAGACAGAAAAAATGCTGAAGAAAATAACACTTTAAAAATAGACTAACCCAAGTGGCAAAAGCAGTCCAAAAAGCCAATAAGGAGAAGAATGACTTACAAAGCAGAACTGGTCAAATGGAAAAAGAGGTGATAAAAGCTCACTGAAGTAAGTAATACCTTAAAAATGAAAATGGAAAAATAGAAGCTAATGACTTTATGAGAAATCAATGTATTATAACACAAAACCAAAGGAATGAAAAAATAGAAGACAATATCAAATATCTCATTGAAAAAGCAACAGTTCTGGAGCCAAGATGGTAGAGTGATTGATAATTGCCATCTCCTTCCCCTTGTGGACCTTGACGAGCCCAGAGAATATCTCCGCTGGGAAAAATCTTGGAATACAGGGAGTAGTAGAAGGGTTAAATAGACTCTTGTTCAGTGAGGTAAGAAAGATCACTAAGGAGGGTTCCTCTTGCTGTGGCCAAAAGGGACCAGTGCAGGATCAGAGCTATGTCAGACAACCCCACCTCAAGAAACTGGAGAAAATCCTGAGCCCCAGAAGGGTGAAGCCAGCAACTGCCAACATCAGGAACCCAAGAGTGCCTCAGCACCCCAGAGGAATCATGGAGATACTAGTCCAGATGGGATCACCAACTAGTGAGCTTGTCTATGCTCTAGATCAGCAGAGGAGATCTGTGTGGCCAGATCACCTCTCCCCCACACCTAATGAGCTAACTCTAGGGTAACTGCAGGGAAACCCAAAAAGATCTCACTGGCCTCTGCCTTCCAACACCAGCCACCCGAGAAGCTGGTAAGCTGCAGCATTTTAGCTACTAGCTGAAGGAACCAGAGGCTACAACACACAAAGCCTGAAGTTTTAGGTACAAGAACTGTGGGACAGAGCTCCCTGTGCCCCAGAGGCAAAGATCTATTTTAAAAGCCAGGAAAAGGGTTATCATTATGAGTAAGAAACAAAGCAGAACAGAAAAGAGCCTAGAATCTTTCTATGGGGACAAGATTCAAAACACAAATACCGAAGAGGTCAGCACTGAGACAGAACTTCCATCTGAAACTTCAGAAGAAATTATGTACTGGTCTAAAGCACAAAGAGCCTTCTTGAAGGAGCTCAGAAAGGAATTTAAATCCCAAATTATAGAAATAGAAGAAAAATTGACCAATGACTTAAAAAATATGAAAAAGGAAGTCAAGAAGAACTTAAAAGGACAATTGGACAAATGGAAAAGGAAGTACAAAACCTAACTGGAGAAAAATAGCTCCTTTAAAGGAAAAATTGGACAGAGAGAAAAGGAGATGCAAAAGTTAACTGAAGAAAACAATTTGACAAAAAATAGAATCAGCAAGTAAAAGCTAATGAATCTATGAGACATCAAGAATCAGCAAACAAAATCTAAGGAAGGAAAAAGTAGAAGAAAATGTAAAATATGTAAATGAAAAAACAAATGACTTGGAAAATAGATCCAGGAGAGAAAATCTAAGGATTATTGGTTTATCAGAAAGCCATGATGAAAAAAAAAAAGCCTGGATATATCATTCAAGAAATCTCCAAGGAAAATCAGCCAGAAGTCCTAGACCCAGAAGGCAAAATAGACCTTGAAAGAATCCACCATACACCTTGTGAAAGGGACTCCAAAAGAAAAATATCAAGAAACATCATTGTCAAATTCCAGAACTATCAAGTGAAGGAGAAATTACTGCAGGTAATCAGAAAGAAACAATTCAAATATCGAGGAGCTGCAGTCCGGATCACAGAAGCTGCATTTTAATGCAGCTTCTACATTAAAAGATCGAAGGAATTGGAATACGATATTCTTTAAGGCAAAGAAGCTGGGATTACAACCAAGAATTAATTACCCAGCAAAGTTGAGCTTAATATTTCAGGCAAGGAGATGGACATTCAGTAAAATAGGAAATTTCCAAACTTTCCTGATGAAAAGGCCATAACTAAATAGAAAATTTGATCATCAAACATAGTTCTCAAGAGAGGTGGAAAAAGGTAAAGAGGGGAAAAATACTTCTTACACAATATGGGAGAACCCAGCTCTACCAGATCTCAAATTGTATTGTAAAGCAGCAATAGTTAAAAACACTCGCTACTGGTTAAGAAACAGTAGGGTACACCAGTAGAATACACTAGATACTTAAGACATAGTAGTCAATGAATATAGCAGTCTACTGTTTGATAAACCCAAGGATCCCAGTTTCTTGGATAAGAACTCACTGTTCAAGAAAAATTGTTGGGAAAACTGGATAACTGTGTGGTAGGAACAAGGCATAGACCAATGCCTGATGCTGTACACAAGAATAAAGTCAAAATGGATACATGATCTAGGTATAAATATTGGTACTATAAACAAATTAGTGGAGGAAGATACAGTGAATTCATCAGATTTATGTAGAAGGGAAGAATTTTTGACTAAACAAGAGGTAGAAAACATTAGAAAGTACAAAATGGATAATTTTAATTACATTAAACTGAAAAGTTTTTGCACAGTCAAACCCAATGCATCCAAGATTAGGAGGGAAGCAGAAAACTGGGAAAGAATTTTTGCATCTAGGGTCTGTGATAAAGACCTCATTTCTAAAATGTATAGAGAACTGAGTCAAATTTACAAGAATATAAGTTATTCCCCAATTGATAAATGGTCAAATAATATGAACAGGCAGTTTTCAGAGGAATAAAATAAAGCTATCTATAGTCATATGGACAAGTGCTCTAAATCAGTATTGATTAGAGAGATGAAAATCAAAAGAACTCTGAGATACCACATCACACCTATCATTTTGGCTAACATGACAAAACAGGATGATGATAAATGTTGCAGAAGATGTGGGAGAGTTGGAACACTAATTCATTGTTGGTAGTGCTGTGAGCTGATCCAGCCACTCTGGAGAGTGATTTGGAACTATGTCCAAAGGGCTACAAAAATGGGCATATCCTTTGATCCAACAGTACTGCTTCCAGGACTGTATCCCCAAGAGATTAAGAAATTGGAAAGGGTCCCACATGTATAAAAATATTCATAGCGGTTTTCTTTGTGGTGGCCAAAACTAGAAATCAAGGGGATGCCCATCAATTGGGAAATGGCTGAATAAATTGTGGTATATGAATGTAATGGAATAGTAATGTGTTATAAGAAATGATGAACAGGAAGACTTCAGAGAGCCCTGGAAAGAGTTATATGAACTGATGCTGAGTGAAAGGAGCAGAACCAGGAGAACTTTGTACACAGCGTGGGAGAATTTTTTCTGGTAGAATTAATACTTCATTGCAATGCAAGGACTTAAAAAATTCCCAGTGGTCTCTTAAGGAAAAATGCCTTCCACATCCAGAGAAAGAACTATGGAATTCCATCGCACAATGTAGCAGATCATTTTCTTTTGTATTACGTTTTGGTTTGTTTTATGATTTCTCTCATTCATTTTAATTCTCCTGTGCAACATGAGTAAGGTGAAAATGTATTTAATAGCAATATATGTGTGGAATCTATATAAAATTATATAGTGTCTCAGGGAAGGGGGGAAGGAGGGGGCAAAGGAAGGTGAGAGAGGGGGAAAAATTTAAGGTATAAGAAAGTGATTGTAGGACACTGAAAACAAAATAATAAAAAAGAAAAAAATGATTTCTAGTATTATATTGAATTACAGTGTTCATCATAGTCATCCTTGATTTTCCCCTGATTGTACTTGGACTCTAGCTTCTCTTCATTACAGATAATGCTTACTAATGGTTGTAGATTACTATTACTTGACATTTTATCATAGACTCCATTTATTCCTATGTTCTCTAATATTTTTAATAGGAGTGGGTGCTGCATTTTGTCAAAGGCTTTTTCTACATCTATTGAGTTTATGAATGATTTCTGTTAGTTTTGTTATTGATATGGTCAGTTATGCTGATAGCTTTCCTAATATTGAACCAAACTTTCATTCCTGGTATAAATCTCAACTGGTCATAGTGTATCTCATTTTGTGATATATTGGTGTGATCTCTATGCTGGTATTTTATTTTAAATTTTTGCCTCAACATTCACTAGGGAAATTGGTCTATAGTTTTTTCTATGTTTTGAGTCTTCCTAATTTGGGTATACCCATCATATCTGTGTCATAAAAGGAATTTTGTGAGATCTTTCTTTGCCTCTTTGTCCAAAGAGTTTATATAGTATTGGGATTAGTTGTTTTTCATGCGTTTGGCAGAGTTCCTTTGCTAATGCATCTGGTCCTGGGGATGTTTTCTTTGGAAGTTCATTAAGGACTACTTCAATTTCTTTTTCTTTTATTCGCTTATTTAAGTGTTTATTTCTTCTGTTAATCTGGTTAATTCATATTTTTGCAGATATTCATTCCTTTCATTCAGATTGTCATAGTTCTTGGCATATAATTGGACAAAATAGCTCCTAAAAATTGTCTTCAGTTCCTCTTAATTGGTGGTGAATTTACCCCTTTCAATTTCATACTAGTAATTTGGTGTTCTTCTTTTTCTTTTCTTTTGCAATCAAATTGACCAGCAATTTAGCTATTTTATAGGACTTACTTTTCCCATAAAACCAACTTTTGCTTTTATTAATTCAATGGTTTTCCTATTTTTAATCTTATTAATCTCACCTTTGATTTTCAGGATTTCCAATTTGATGTTTAATTGGGGGTTTTACTTTTCTTTTTAAAGGTTTTTTTAGTTGCAAGCCCAGTTCATGGGTTTGCTTTTACTCTGTTTTATGAATGCAGTCAACTAAACATACAAATTTTCCCCTAAGTACTGTTTGGGTTGCATGACATATTTTATATGTTTTCACGTTGCTGGCATTTTCTTTAATGAAGTTATTGATTGTTTCTGTGATTTGCTCTTTGTCCCAAATGTGTTTTTGTTAGGATTAGATTATTTGATTTCCAATTAACTTCTAATCTCTCTTTGCATTGTCCATCATTGAATTTAATTTTTATTGTATTGTTATCTGAAAATGATGTGTTTACTCTTTCTGCAGATTAGTTATTAGGTTTTTATATGCCCTAAATACATGGCACATTTTTGTGTAATTGTCATGTATTGTTGAGAAAAGGTATATTCCTTTCTATTCCCATTCAGTTTTCACCAGAGATCTATCATATCTAACTTTTCCAGAATTTTGTTCACCTCAACTTTTCTTCTTTATTTTTTTGGTTAGGTGAATCTACTTCTGTCAAGGGGAAAGTGGAGTTCCCTCACTAGGATAACTATATTTTCTGTTTCCTCCTTTAACACATTCAACTTCTATTTCAAAATACATAGATACTATACCATTTGGTGCATGTATGCTTAGTATTGATAAGACTTCATCTTGTATAGTACCTTGCAGGAAGATATCATTTCCTTCTTTATCTCTTTTAATTAGAATTTTGGTTTTGTTTTCTCTGAGATCATGATTACTCTCAGTGTTTGTTGTTTTCAACTGAAAGTGTAATAGATTCTGCTCCAGCAGACACTAGGTGTGTCTCTCTCTGGTTCATATGTCTTTCTTGTAAATAAAATATTATAGGACTCTGGTTTTTCATCCGTTATGATACCAGTTTCCATTATGGAAAAGTTCATCCCATTCACATTTATAGTTACAAGTATTTCCCTCTGAGCTCTAATTCCCTTGTTTATCCCCACCCTTCTTTTTTACTCTCCACTCATTCCTTCTTCACAATTGCTTATCTCATGATGCTCACGTTACATCCTGGGCCATCTCCAGCTGTCCTGATGAATATCAGGCCACTGGACCAAGATGATTCAGGAGAAGAAAGTGCGGTTGATGATCTTGCACAGGCCTCTTTCACTCAAATCACAGTCAACTGCAAGTCACGTCATCATCTTGATATCATGGTCCTCTTCCAGGGCAAGGACTAACACAATCTGTGAGTGAGTAGCAGCTCCTCCTCCTCCTCTTCCTCTTCTTCCTCCTCCTGTTCCCCTCTTCTCCTCTGGTGTTCTACACAGGGAAAGGTACACTCTATGCCCAAAAGCCCCATTTTTTCCTCTGAGTTTACTGGCTCCATTGCTTGCTCAGAGATCAAGACTTAAACGCAATTCACTCTGGAGCTCATTGACTGGACCACAAGTTCCCACCCACCTAGCCCAAAGTGAATGTAATTCCCAAATAATAATTGGTTTTTTTTTTTTTTTACCCAGGAACCCTGAGGGTCTTCTCCTCTCAGTACGATTTTTTTTCTTTTGATTAAAGGGGCCATTCTTTGAGTGACCAACTAAAGAAGCCTATTCATTGAATGGGTGGATCTCACTCAAAGTGATAATGTGATAAGACCTTAGCCTGGAAGGTCCGGGGTCTCACTTTTCATCTTGGGCAATTTCCAATTGTCCCGATGAATATCAGGCCACTCAAGCCAGATGGCTCAGGAGAACAAAATAAGGTTGGTGGCCTTGCACAGCCCTCCCTCACTCAAATCAAAGTGAACTGCAAGTCATATAATCATCTTGATGTCATGATCCTCTTCAAGAACAAAGGACAAATGCAACAACAACTCATGATCACCATCTTCCCAAATATATTATCCCTTTTGTTGGTTCTCCCTTCTCTTTCTGTTATCCTCTTTTTCCTTCCTTACAGTTAAAGATAGATTTTTCTATATCCAACTCTGTGTGTGTGTGTGTGTGTGTGTGTGTGTGTGTGTCATTCCTTCTTTCAGTCAATTTGATCAGAGCAAGGTTTCAGCTTTGTGTGCTGCCACATCTTCCTTCTTCTCCTCCATTATAATAACTCCTTGATGTCTCTTTAATATGGGATAATTTATCCCACTCAGTTGCTCCCCTCCTTTTTCTAGTGTAATTTTATTTCTCATCCATTTAATTTATTTATGTTTCCCTTGAGTCTTTGGAGTTTGAAGTTCAATTGTCTTATTCAGCTCTGGTCTTTTAATTAGAAACTCTTGACAATCCTCTACTTTCTTAAATATTTTTTCTCCTGAAAGTTTATATTCAATTTTGTCGAGTTAGTGTTTCTTAGTTAAATTCATAACTACTTTGCCTTTCAGTAGATCATATTACAACTCCTCTAGTTCTTTAATGTGGAAGCTGACAAATCCTGACTCTAGCTCCACCATATTTGAATTGTTCCTTTTGTCAGTTTGCAATACTTTATCCTTGATTTGTGAACTCTGGAATTTGGCTATGATTTCCTGAGAGTTTTAATTTTAGAATCACTTCCTGTCATTGATTGGGGGATTTTTTCAACTTCAATTTTGCCTTTGGGTTCTAATATATAAAGGAATTTTTTTTTTTTTTGCTAATTTCTTGAAATATGCTGTCCAGACTTTTTTTTTATTATTCATGGTTTTCAGGTAGACCAATTATTCTTCTATTATCTCCCCTGGATCTATTTTCTAGGTCATTTGTTTTCCAACAAGAAGTTTCACATTTTCTTCTATTTCCTTTTATTTTTCTGATTTTGTTTGATATTGTTTTGATGCCTCATGGAATTATTATTTTCTACTTTTTTTTATTCTAATTTTTAGATAATTATTTTCTTCAGTCAGCTTTTGTACTTCCTTTTCCATTTGACCAATTCTATTTTTTAGGGAGTCATTTTCCTAAGTAATTTTTTGTATAACTTTTCTAATGCTGTTGACTTCTTTTTTCATCATTCTCTTCCATTATTCTCATTTCTTTACCCAATTTTTCTTCTATTTTAATAATTTGCTTTTACCAGTCATTTTGCAGGTCTTAGAAGAATGATTTTTGGGCCTGAGACCAAGTTACATTTTTCTTTGAGGCTTCATATGTAGCCATTTTGACACTATTTTTCTCTTCTAAGTTTATGGCTTGATCTTCCCTGTCACCCCAATAAATTTCTATAATCAAGCTCTTTTTTTGGTTTGGGGTAAATTTTTTTTTCTCATTTTTCCTCTTTTTTGTAATTTGGTGTTTTTTAATTTATTTTTTAAAAATTTAAGATATTTTAACTTTAATTATTTTATTTAAATTTACTTTTATTTATTTATGCATTTTATTTATTTATTTTTAGTTTTTAACATTCATTTCCTCAAGAGTTTGACTTTCAAATTTTCTCCCCACCTTTTCCTTCCAACCCCACTCTGAGTTGGTGTGCATTCTGATTACCCATTTCTCCTCTCTTCCTTCCATATTCTCATTGCCTCATCTTATCCCTTTCCCTTTCACTTCCTTGAAGGACAAGATAGATTTCTATACCCTATTGCCTATATATATTTCCCAGTGGTATGTAGAAAACCATTTTTTGACATTTGCCTTTAAAAATTTGAGTTCCAAATTCTCAATTCTTCCCTCCCACTCACCCCCATTGAGAAGGCAAATAATTCAATATAGGTTATATATGTGTAGTCATGTGAAACACTTCCACAATACTCATGTTATGAAAGACTAACTATATTTTTCTCCATCCTATCTCTCCCCTCAAATATTCTACTTTCTTCTTTGACCCTGTCCTTTTGCTAAAGTGTTTGCATCTGACTACCACCTCCCCCACTCTTCCTTCCCTTCTATTCTCTCCACCTCTCTTATCCCCTTCCCCACTACTTTCCTGTAGGGTAAGATACCCAATTGACTGTGTATGTTATTTCCTCCTTAAGTCAAATCCAATGATTGTTGGGTTCACTCATTCCTTCTCACCTCCTCTTTCTTCCCCTCCATTTTAAATCCTTCTCTTGCCTCTTTTTTCCTTCTTCCAATATATTCCTTTCTCATCCTTTAATTTTATGTTTTAGATATCATCCCTTCATATTCAACCCACTCCCTGTTCTCTCTCTCTCTCTCTCTCTGTCTCTCTCTGTCTCTCTCTCTCTCTCTGTCTCTCTCTCTCTCTGTGTCTCTCTCTCTCTCTCTCTCTATTTGTCTATTTATTTGACCCAGGATGACCCAGGATGAGGAAATTGGGTTTACGTGACTTGTTCAAGGTCATGCAGCTAGTGAGTGTCGAGTATCTGAGGAGAGATTTGAACTCAGGTCCTTCTGACTCCTGCACTGGTGCTTCACTGCACCACCTAGCTGTCCCTATTACCTTAACTCCAATTGCCTCATACTGGGTCATCTTCAGTCATCTTGATGACTATCTGGTCACTGAATTCAGATGGCTCTGGAGCAAAATTGAGGCTGGTGACCTGCACAGCCCTCCCTCACTCAAAACAAAGTCAAGTGCAAGTCATGTCATCATTTCTCTGATAGCATGGTCTTCTAAAGGAATGAAGAATGAACACACATTATCTATCTATCTATCTATCTATTTCTTCCATCTACCTTAATAATGACAAAGGTCTCATGAGTTACAAATATCATCTTTCCATGTAACAATGTAAATAATTCAACTTTAATGGTACTCTTATGATTTCTTTTTTTTTGTTTACCTTTTTATGCTTCTCTTGATGCTTATATTTGAAAGTTAAATTTTCTATTCAGATTTGGTCTTTTCATTAAGAATTCTATGAAGTTCAATATTTCATTGAATTTCCATTTTTTCCCCTAAAAGATTATACTTAGTTTTGTCAAGTAGGTGATTTTTGCTTTTATTCTTAGTTAAATGCGAACTCTGGTAATATCATATTCCAAGCCCTTCAGTCTCTTAATGTAGAAGCTGCCAGATCTTGTGTTATTCTAACTGTAATTTCACAGCATTGAAATTGTTTCTTTCTGACTGCTTTCAATATTTTCTCCTTGACCTGGGAACTCTGGATTTTGGCTACAATATTCCTAGGAGATTTTTTTTTTCAGATCTCTTTCCAGAGGTGATCAGTGAATTCTTCCAATTTCTGTTTTACACTCTGGTTCTAGAATATCATGGCAGTTGTCCTTGATAATTTCTTGAAAGATGATATCTAGGCTCTTTTGTTGATTAAGGAAAGTGGTTCAGAATTTTTAAAATTATCTCTCCAGGATATATTTTTCCAGGTTGGTGGTTTTCTCCAGTGAGATATTTTACATTGTCTTCTATTTTTTCATTCTTTTCGTTCTGTTTTATAATTTCTTGATCTCTCCCTAAATCATTAGCTTCCATTTGCTCCATTCTAATTTTGAAGAAATTATTTTCTTAGGTGAGGGTTTGGACCTCCTTTTGCATTTGGCCAATTGTGCTTGTTTAAGGTATTTTTCTCCTCATTGGCTTTTTTGGCCTTCTTTTGCCATTTGGATTAGTCTGTTTTTTAAGGTCTTCCTTCAGTATTTTTTTGAGTCTACTTTAGCAAGCTGTTGACTCAGTTTTCATGATTATCTTGCATCTCTCTCATTTCTTTTCCCAATTTATCCTCTACTTCTCTTACTTGATTTTCAAAATCCTTTTTGAGCTCTTCCATGGCCTGTGACCAATTCATACTCCTCTTAGAGGCTTTTGATATAGGAGCTTTGCCTCTACTGTCCTCATCTGGTTGTATGCCCTGGTCTTCTTTGTCACCAAAGTAAGATTTTGTAGTCTGAGTTCTTTTTACGACGTTTACTCATCTTCCCACCCAAACACTTGACTTTCTACCTCTTTTTCAAGGTATAACTCTGCTTCCAGTGGGGGTGGAGGTAGGTGTACTGTCCCAGCCTTCAGGGACAGCATCTTCCCAGAGTTCTGGAAGTTGCCTCTGGCACTGCTGCTGTTGCTGTTGCTGCCACTGCCACTACAGCAACCATCACCCCCACCCCCATCATCCTGGGGCTGGGGCCTAACTCTGCCAGACTTCATGCTCCTCCTTCACCCAGATCCCACAGATTTTTCCCACTGACCTTCCTGTATTTGTTTGTTGACTGGTGGAGCTCATGCTCAACTTTCCTCTGCTCCCTACCTGGTGCAAAAGATGGTTCCTGTTGACATTCCAGGTAGTCTTTGGCTGGGAAATTATTTTGTTCTGTCATTTTGTGGGTTCTGTAGCTCTAGAATTCCTTTAGTCCTTTTTATGCAGGCATTTGGAGGACTTTGGGAGAGAACTCAAGGAAGTTCTTTCTTTTACTCTGCCATCTTGACTCTGGCCCCCATGACTTGGTGTGTTCACATGAGAGTTGAGTTCTGGTCCTGCACTGTCTCAAGCTATTTTTGCTGGGGTTCTGGGTCTTACATCTGGCTTTCACTGGGAGCTGGGGTTTAGCTGCTTGCTTTCTCTGGAGAGAAGGCTACCCTTATTGTTTTTATATTGGTGTGGGTCTCTGCTTTGGACTCCCCTTGGTGCAGAATTTAGCTGCTGCCCTTCTCCGGGGGTGAAACCTTGCTGTTGGACTGCTATGGCGACTGTCTAACTGGTGTCTGATCCAGGAGGAGTGATTTTGGTGCTGACCTGCCCATGGGATAGGGAAGTGATGCTTGGTTACAATGCAAACCAGGTATCTACACTGGGAGACCCCAGTGACAGGGCCTTGATAGTTGCCAGCTCAAGGGTGGCATTTCACTACTGGTTAACAATGGGATCAAGATCTCCCTGGTGGCTTGTACTGGGGCTAATGTGGGAACTTTCTGAGTTGCACAGACTGTTCACTTGTCTAGGGGGCTGCTGGTTTGCATTAGGATGGGGTCTTACTGGTGGATTGCCCCAGGGTGGGAGCCCCACTAAGGGCTCCCTGCCATGAGGCTACCTGCTGATGCTGTACTTGAACCTCACTCCCCACCCCACCCCAGTGAGACAGAGCTTTCTGTTGGGCTACTTAGCTGCTTCCTTGCTCCCAGATCAATTCTGTGGAGGTATTCTAGGAAGGGGGAGTTAACAGGTTTGACAGGGTTTCTTCCTCATTCCTCCATCTTGGCACCAGAGGACTCTGAAGGAATACTTTTGTACTGTAAGAAATTACAAAGGGATGGTTTCAGAAAAACCTGGAAAGGCTTAGATGAATTGATGCATAATGAAGTAAGAAGAATCAGGAGAATAATAGTAAAGATAATAAACTAAAAAAAGAATTAAGAATTCTGATCAGTGCAATAATTTACCACAGTTGCAAAGGGAATGATTATTCCAAATTATATTAAATAAAATTCCAAAAGAAAATAATTATAAAGAAAAAGGTTATCCACCTCCACGTAGAGAAAAGATGGAATCAGAATGTATATTGAAGCATGTTTATTTTCTCTATTTATTTTTCTTGTTTTTTTTTTGAAAAATAAGTAAAATGAAAATATATTTTGTGACTTCATAGTTTTAATGAGGACATAATTTTTGCTTCCTAAATATGGAAGAGATGGATAGAAGAAAGAACTGAATTTTGAACTGAAAATAAAAATAAGACTAAAGATACAAAAATTAAACTTGCTGGTTCAGAAAAATGAGTACATTCAGATGAAGGAATTGCAGTTCATGAACATGAGAGCAAAACTGTGTCAGCAAGATGAGGGTAATTACTGTCTCTTTTTATGAGAGCTGAGGAATTGATCATGAAAACTGAGGAATGGGCAAGTTGTGGCATTAGAAGGAATATCAATAGCCCTTTTGAAATCAAATAGAATAATATCAGGAACTGAAGAACAGAAAAATAAATAAGAGTCAAACACTGAATTCAGTTATGAAGGGAAAATGTTCAAAGTGGGCAACATGTCATATAATAGCCAGGGGAATAGAGCCTGGCTGACTGATTTTGCATAATAAGAATATCAAAGATAGAGGTGCTGATGAATGATGGATTTTGAAAGAAAGCCAAGGATCAGCAATGTGGAGCAAAAAATATTCTCAAACCCACACTCCAACAAATGAATTAAGTAATGCATGTGGGAGGTATGGCAGAAGGTTTGCCAGTACTGGAAAGTGTGTTGAAGGAATGAGTTTCATCTGGAGAGAAGTATGTCTCAGTAAGTGCTTGAACATGAAAGGAGTGAGAATGTAAGAAGTTTAAGATGAAAGAATGTTTGTAATTTATGCAGCTGATATTCCAAAAGACAAAGTGGAAGGGAGTATCAAATAACGAGTAGGACAATGGTGGGAGTATTGAGGAAGATGGGAATGAGGAAGGAGACATCTGATATTGATGAGGGGGGTACAATTTGGAAGCTGGAGGTTCAGTATCACTTGGATTGTTAAAATAAGAGAGGATGGTGTCCAAAACATCTTATTAATAGTCTGGGAAGGACATCAATGAATGGCAAGGTATCTGCTAAAGGAAACAGTGATTAGAAACATCAGTGTTATTGTTCAATGGTGACTTCATGGTAAGTTTTAATTTCCATGTTTTGTGAAGGGTCAGGAAACTCCTCTGAGAGCAAGCAGAAACAGAAGAAGGTGTGGTGTGAAACCTAGACAGCAGCCAAGAGGCAGAATGTTTCAGGGCCCCTGCCATGTTGGTAAGCTTATCCTTAAATTCGATTATGCCTCTGGTAAGGTTTGACAGACAATGATCCAGAATGTATCCTGCCCCTGGAGCCTACTTTATTCTTTACACTTTCCTCCGTGTTTCTGTCAGGCCTCAGAAGGATCATGTAAAACTTGGGAATAAAGATGCAGCTCAGTAACCCAGCACTGGACGCCAAGATGGAGAAGACTTCCACAGTAACCATGGCCTTCCCCTTAGTGCTCTGATATGTAGGGAGGAAGGAGACCCAGACAGTGCAGAACACCAGCATGCTGAACGTGATGAACTTGGCTTCATTGAAGGTGTCAGGCAAACTTCTAGCCAGAAAAGCCGCAGTAAAGCTCCCCAGGGCCAGGAAGCCCATGTAGCCCAGGACTGAGTAGAAGGCAAAGTCAGAGCCCTCATTGCACTTAATGATAATGTGACCAGGTTCAGAGTGTGGGTCCATGTCAGGAAATGGGGGAGATGTTCCCAGCCAGATTCCACAGAGAATCACTTGAATCCCAGAACACATAATGACAACAGATTTAGACACCCTGGATTGTACCCATATCTTGCTCCTGCTCCCTGGTGTTGTAACCCTGAAGGCCAGGATCACCATGATGGTCTTTGCCAAAATGGAGGACACAGCTACAGTAAACACAATCCCAAATATTGTTTGTCGGAGGAGACAGGTGGCTGAAGTAGGACGGCCAATGAAGAGTAAGGAGCAGAGGAAACAGAATTTGAGGGAGATGAGGAGAGTATAGCTGAGAGCCCGGTTATTGGCTTTCACTATGGGGGTGTCTTTAAATTTGACAAATATACAGAGAATAAAGGATGCCATTAGAGAAAAGGACAGAGCCATGGACATTAGAGTCATCCCCAAAGGTTCTGAAACATCCAGGAAAGACTCAACTTTAGGGAGGCATTGGTTTCTTTCCTTATTGGGATATTTATCTTCTGGGCACTTCACACAATGCTTCGTGTCTGCAAAATAGACAAGTGCTTAGGATTTTAGATTCAATAAATTATCCTTATTCCCATACACAGAAAATAGGTAAAATTGCTGAAAGTAGTATTTCTTACTTCACAAGGTATAATAAATCTTTCTATGCTTGGAGATGGTCATTGAAAAAGAAGTTAATAGATAATACAGGCTTATTCTGACTAGGCTTATTGCTAAATCCTATTTCACTTTCCAATGTTCAGACTTTGTAACTGAATATGGATTTTTCCTATCGATGTATTGTTACAGTACAATGACATGGAAACTGGAACGCTTTCCTTTCATTCATCCAATCCTTTCTGAATCCATTATATGGTAGCAAGAACTCTAGATTGAGATGGTCTGATAAGTTTGCTAGATACTAAGTTATAAATCAATAATTAACTATCTGCTGTGGACCAGGAACTTGAGTTGTAAACCCAAAGAACTGAACAATACCTTCTCATAAGAGTTTTACATTTCACTAGGAAACACGTAATAGTACAATATCTTATCTTTTTTAAAACGATCTTTATGGTGATATCCAGCAAATTTATACATTTCTATATTTGAAGTGGAAATGGAAGGCAAATTAGTAAATCAGTCAAACCATCCACCCTTACTAAATTAAATGTTAATGGGTTATTCCCTGATTCCTCCGTCTGGTGACAATACACCTCAACTTTTCACTAAGTGTGAGCAATGAGGGGAAACATCTCTAGATGCAACAGGAAATTTGATGGGGTTTGCTGTGCGGATTAACTTCAATTTCAGGAGGCTGTATACTTCCAAGGGGATAGTTGGAATCAGAAAGACTAGTTCTTGGTAGTAGAGAGAGGATCAATCCTCTTAGATGTCATGTATTGCTTGGACAAGAGTAAAGTGCTAAGTCTTAGACTTGGTCACAGACTAACTCTTTCTCATTCGGCCTAGAGAATCTTGTTAACTGAGAAGGATTAGGAGGACCTGGACTGTTCTCTGACTTGCTTGCATTGCCTGCATGATGACTAGCCACCAGGAAACAAAGAACAGACCAGATGCAGATGGAAATTCATGGCTCTACAAAGAGCAGAAAAATCAAAAAAAACCAAACCCTAGGTCATGCCTAAGGAGAGATCTTTAAGACAAACAAATGCATTACAATAGTTGTGAATTACCCTTCTTTTTTTCATTAATTCTTGTCTTGAAGTGTGAGCACATTTCCTCTTGTACTGTACTCTTGGGACCTCACTTGGTCAGTGAAAAGGGATTCTACCAAAGAATTTCCTTATAGGTGAAGCAAG
This sequence comes from Lagorchestes hirsutus, assembly GCA_028533205.1. Classification (NCBI taxonomy): domain Eukaryota; kingdom Metazoa; phylum Chordata; class Mammalia; order Diprotodontia; family Macropodidae; genus Lagorchestes; species Lagorchestes hirsutus. The sequence goes on from CM052673.1 coordinate 3,040,869, forward strand.
ATAGTCTATGAATGGATATGGAAATCGGATGTGACCTGAGGGATTTTGTGCTTGAAAAGACAAATAGAAATAAATCCCTGCAGGCCACATAGTGAGTTAGAAAATCACAACTAAACATTATTTATGAAGCACTGAACTGTTATTAATTTTCTTAAACATTTCCCAATGGCATTTTAATCTGGTTCTGGTCATAGCAGGAAATTTGGCAGGCAGCATGTGGCTCACAGACCATGGGTTTGACATCTCTTATGTAAATCCAAAACTTTTCCTAACAAATAAATCTGATACAAATATTTTTCCTACTTATCACTTTTCTTAATATTCTATATAGGAGTCTGTACCTTGAGTTATGAAAGCTCTCTGTTTTTTCACCTTTGCCCCTTGCGTTCTATGCCCTTTTGAAGAAAAAGGCTAATCCTTATCTTCTGGGAAGCCTTCTGTTGTCCAAGCAGCTGCGTTGGCCATTTTGTCTGAGATTACCTTTATCCCTTATGTATATATTTTCTATTTACTAGTAGTTTATACATTGTCTTTCATTTATAGTCTGACTTCCTTGAATAGAGGGACTATTTTTCCCTTCCTTGCTATCTCCAGGAGCTAATACAGTATTAGGAACATAGTAATTGTGACAAACAAAACAAGAATTCTGTTTCCACAGGATGAAAAACTACTCCCAGCTTTGCAAAAGTGATAACAGGTTGTGTCAGAAGTGACAGGTTCTAACCAGTGCTATGACCTACCAAAACCAGGCTTCTGATCAACTAAAAGGTCAGAAACCTGTAAGCATGCTTAACAAGCTCTTTGAGGGGGAACATATCCAGAAGAACATGGAAGACATGGTCTAGGAAATGACATCTAGTCAGTGGAGAACAAAGGGGAAATATGAATTGGTGACAGGAAATAAAAATACCTTACAATTATCTGAGCAAGTGTGCTCCATTATATAGTTACTCACTCAAAAAGAATGTAAAATAAATGCAATGTAGAATGATAACTTTCCTGGTTTCACAAGGAGTATTTTCTTTCTAGAGCAATCATGTTTCTCATATAATTTCAGAATGATTATTTGCCATCAAAAAGATTGGTATCTCAAGACAGAATCCTCAGTTGCTTTTCACTCATTTCCATGTCCTGAATAACATCTTATTCAAGGTCCAACAACATTTTTATAATTGAGGAATAGATATCTGCTCTCCATGTACCCAAGAACTCATTGTATCCTTCACTCTGGGATGACTGGTATATATTTTTTAAATTTGTTCCATTTTTTTTTCCAACTGTTCCATTTTATATTGTGACAACATGATCCTCTCATGTCCCTGGGCACTAACATCAAGGTACACTTTATGCCTTCCTGAAGTTGAATTAAAATGTAGAAAAGTAATTGATGTAGGCAGGTAGGTGGTACAGTGGATACAACACTGGCTTTGGATCAGAAGGACCTGAGTTCAAATTTGGCCTCAAAACTTATTAGGTGAATTAACCTAGGCTACTCACTTAACCTCAATTACCTCAAGAAAAGAAAATTGCAATTGATTGTAGTGTTCCATGGGCTCTCTGTGGGAATACAGAGACTCTTACACAGATTTCATGATAGACTTTTTGCTCCAATTATTTAACAAAGTACAACATTAATATGGGAAGGAGGTAGGGATAACAGTATATCCATCATATACCATGGCTATCCATTTCCTGTGGGAATAATTCTCCCAAACTTACACAACACTAAATTTCCTAATGATTGTTACACCCAAGTAACACATAAACTCAGTTTTACCTTATCACAAATATTTGGAAGAGTACACACGCCACCACACTAGGTAATTCTATCCCATTGCACTTAGAATCCTAAAAAGACCACACAAATATGTTCTACGAAGAAATAGGGCAAGATAGACACTTTTAAAAAAAATTTTGTAGGATACATTTTGAAGAGAACAGTAAAGTTGAACACCATTATTTAAACACATATCATTAATTCAAGTCAATTGTCCTTGACCAGAACTTTCTGCTGACTTGCCTTGATCCTGGGTATTTTGTTTCTCAGGCAGTGATGGAGTTGTTCATGAATCCAGGAAAAAATACCAATTTGTTTTATCCAGTGGGTGTAAGAGGAAAGATACCTGCAGATACTTACTCATCTGATTGGAGATCTCCCCGTCAGGGCACACAGAACAGATGAAACAGCAGATGGGCTGTCCCTCCAGAGGGGTCTGCCTGAATCCAGGACCACAGCTCTCACTGCATGTAGCACAGGGAACCTAGAGACAAGGAAGTAAAATGCATGATGGCTCTGGAAATAAACAGGACAGAGGATGGTACATCATTAATATAATATAACTGATACTGATTTGAGTCAAAGCAGTAGTACTCTGTAGAAGAAAGATGAGAATTATTTGTACATCAGTGGAATATCAGCTAGAAGTAGCACTAGGTGGAATGTCAATCCCATTGTTGTCACTAGCTATGGAAAACTGACTGAACCTTTTAAACTTTGTGAACTTTAGCTGTTTGTGAGAAGAGGATGTTGTTCACTGTGCTATCTCATTTTCTGCATTTATCTAGTATTTTGTAATTTTCAATGTCAGCTTTGACTTTGAAATAATTATGATTCAAATTACTGAAGGAAATGGAAGTGACCTATCTAAAATAGATATAATATTTCTGCATGTATGATGTATAACGTAAATAACTCAAAGATGGGACTGATTTGACTGTTCATTTTAATTAAAAAGATAAATTCTGTATCGTATACAGAAACAATTTGTTTGGTTCAGAAACCTATTGAATTTCAGAAATTAGATATCAAATTCATTGCTTGGTTCCATAAATGAATAATCCTTGGATGATTAAATATAAGTTTATTCTTACTGAATTAAGATGAATATTGGGTTTCATCACTGACAAAAATGATAGATATTCAACAAAATCTCTGTTAGTAGAATTAGAGATCATTTGGGCCAATCACTACCTTTATATGGCTCAGTTTATTTATTTGAAATGACAGGGCTGAACAAGATGAGATTCCACCTCTATGTCCAGGGATGCTATACATCCCAAGTTTAAAATTATCTCATGGATTGCCTGTTTGACTTTTTTTTGCATTCAGAAGTTTTGTACAAAGGGAAAAGAAATCAGTGTGTGGAAGGATTATCTGACCATAATAAAAGGAATGTGAAGTGAGTTAAGCAGGGTAAAGTGTGTTCCCATGATTACATAGATAAAAATGTTCATATAAAAATTGTTTCTGACCTCAGCATATGTCCAGCCCCACACTATGGCCTCTTCATTAATGGTAAAATCTTCACTGGACTGAGCCTGGGGGTTGAACTCTCCAACTTTCACCAGAGCTTCGGCATCCATATCAAAGGTTATATAGTTGAGAATTTTATACTGAGCCTCTCGTTTTCTATTCTCATCCATAAACACCTGATCACCTGCACTGTTGTTAAACTGGATCTTCTTTAGAAATGAATGGAGCTATAAAAGAAGAGAATCCTCAGTCACTGCCTGGTGCCTGAGGTCAGTAATCTCCCAGAATGAAGACCTGTTCATTGTTCAGGAAATTGTTCCATAGTAAACAAGATTTAATTAAGTTCCAATTATATGTTGCACATTAAGTGAAGAAACTGAGATACAAAGAAACACAAAATCATTATTCTCAAGAGCATTATATTCCAAGTGGAGAGAAAAAATGTATATAAATGAAAACAGATGTAATCCCTATAAACTTTGTCCAAACTCCCATACTTACATATGTGTCAAGATCCTGAAGAAGGCTAAATCTTGCGTTCAAGCTTTTAACCCTATTCCTAACCCTAACCCTAAATGCTGTGGAATTTTTGGTTTCTGTCTCCAGTGCAATCAGTTTAAGCCTCCCTTTATCCATTTTATAGAACCTTCCCCAAAGGTAACCACCAGTGACTAATGTTCCATTTTACTTAACTTGTTAATATCAGTTTACTTTTACAAAGGGAATTTACTTCACAGCTCTAACAGGAATAGCTGATAGAAAGCATTATCCCCTGAGATAGCAGTGAAGTAACTTTTTCTCACTTATCACTTCAATCCTTAGGAAGAGTGAGTTCATTCTTAAAACATTTGTCAGCTGTTAAGAGTAGCCCTCTTCTGTGCTGCTGCCTTGGACACCAATCCTTTCTCCATGTTCCGTGTTTTGCTCTGAAAACTGCAATCAAATCACCACTATCATTTTCTCTAGACAGGTCTAATCAATGTACTGCCCTCATGCTCCACACACTGCTCCTGTGATTTCTCAGAACAAAAGGACTTGTCTCCTCAATCCACCTTGCTCCCGTTGGGCTTCACATAGTACTGCCCCATATTGCCAAGTTAGTTAATTTCTGTCATCACAAAACCATCAAACTGTAGATCTAACTTAACTATTTTTATAGCCATCTGGATCCTAATGACGTTGGGAAACATTTAAAAACAAAAACAATTCTCAGCTTCAAACAGTGACTCTAACTCTGGAATTGCAGGTAATGGGATAATCTGTGGGAAGGAAAACCTTTTCAGATTCGTTGCATCACTTTTTAAAGTCATCTTCATCCTTTCACACTAAGAACTGCATTGTCTCTATCCAAACACAAACTCAAGTGAAGTACAACAATCTATGGAAGTTTTGAGTCCAACATTGATGTCTTCAAAATTGACTGGGTGCAAAGTTCCTATATATTTCCCTGGATTATCCAGATAAAAACATGACTCCACTGTCATAATTCTCAGACATGAGCAGATAATATTGCTGGAGTTAAAACAAATACCTTCTGCTTGTGCTTTTCTGTTCGGCCTAGAGGCCGATGAGCTACCCAAGTCTTCTTACCTTTTGCAGGTCTTTGGTGGCCAATTGGATAAACGTATTGAGAGAAGAGACTTTCCAGAGTCAAACAAAGGTTAGGCTTTATTCAGGGTCTTAGTTACGTATCCATATGCAGGGTGAAATTCTTCCTCAGGAGAGAGGAATCCTCCTCCTCCCAAGGGGCAAGGATCATATAGCAAGAGGATGGGAGCAGAAGAAGGGAGGGACCCTCTTCCCTCTAAGGGCCCCGCAGCAAGAAGAGCCCCCAGAAGGGACCCTGCATCCAGAAGAGAACCTTCAGGCTTTCCTGTCCCTACTTAAGCTCTCCTGCCACATAGTTTGCACGTGAATACCGCGCGTGCTCTCAGCTCCTAAGTAATTAACAACAGGTGTGCTCAGACCACAGACCAATCTCAAGGGTGGGATGCTCTCCCCAGCAAGTTTCCCACTGAGAAGAGGTGGAAATACACAAGATAGCCCGTGTTTCAGGCCTCAATCCCCAGCTGTTCCCTTGGGGGGCCTCGTGAGAACTCTGAGGTTTAGAAGTCCTCACTTTTATCTGCCCAAGACTGTCCAAGTGAAAACTGAGCTTACACCCCCAACACTTTTCTAGTGTATTTATGTAGGCATTGCTCTTCCTCAGGTCTCTTGATACAAACTGTTCCAGCTGATTTGGGGAATTTGTTGGAATGAGAGATTTTCTAATTAGATGTCAAAGCTGGCTTTCAAAATAGGACAGGGAATAACCTCATTAGATTCTGCTCAACTTGGATCTATTTTGAGTCTGGGCCTTCAGTATGAGGCAGTGTGATGTAGGGGACAGAGTGCTGAACATCAAATCAGGAAGCCTTGAGTTATTGTCCTTTCTCTGACAGTAACTAGCTCTGTCACCCTAGGCAAAATGTTCAAACTTTCTTAGCTTCAGTCACCTCCTGTAGACCATTAGAATAATAACAGTAGCTAACTCTCATGGTTCTTGTGTGGATGAAATTAAATAATCCTTTGGAAGCGCTTTTGTACTCCTTGATGTGCTACACAAATTCTTAGAATTATAATTTTTTGAGTCATAAAAGTTAGGAAGGGAATAAGCAAGCCAGAGATATTTGCGGTAAAGACAACCACAATTGTGAGTTCTATTTATACCATGAAATATGAATAATTTTGATACAAGTTGTGGTGTTTACTCCAGGAAGAGAAGACCTACAGGAGTCATGATGACTCTCTTTTCAAGTATTTTAAGGGCATTCATGAAGACCAAGAATTGAATTTCTTTCTGACTACATGGGGCATAGTTCAAGAAAATGAATAGAATGTAAAGAGGGATTGGATTTGATGTAAGAAGGAGACTCCTCACAACTAGAATTGTACATAAAGGAATGGGCTACCTTGAGAATGCCTTCCCCAGACACCCTAGAGGACTTCCAGCAATGATAGCTATTGACTTCCATAGTGCATGATGTCCTTCCCTTCTTGACCTCTCTGTAGCATTTGACACTGTCAGTCAACATCTTTTCCTTGACACTCTCTTCTCTCTAGGTCTACTTTCTCCTGGTTTCCCACCTCCCTGTCTGATGATACACATGGACACAGAAAGGAAATTTCTAGGCAAGAGTAGATAGAAGTTGAAAAAGAGAGAGTATAGATTAGTGGTGAGGAAGGGGCCCTACAATGGAACAGTGTGACACCTACAATAACTAGCATTTCTCTATGAGTGAATTACAGGGAAAGAGGGGAACACTTGAAGGTAAGCCTTATGTGGCAGTGGCAGAAAATACTGAGAGGGCCGAGCCTAGAACAGATACATTAGAAATTTGATAGAATAAAGAATACAGAAAAAAATTAATTATTGGCATCATGAATCCAAGGAGGAGGGAGTAGAGCTGATAGAAAAAGAGAAGGTGAAAGAAAAATACTTTATAAAAAAGGGCATAAAAATGATTTGTATTCTTAGAGATTTGACAATGTTCTTGAAAAGTTATTGATATGAGATCTTTATCTGATAAAATGGCCATAAGCATTTCCCTCAATTTTTTGCTTTCCTTCTGATCTTTGCTACATTTATTTTCTTTTTAAAATATCTTTTCAATTCAATGTAATTAAAATTATCCATTTTACATCTAATTTTGCACTCTGTCTCTTGTTTATTCATAAACTGTTTATCCATCCATAGTTCTGATATGCAATATGCTCTATGTTTTTCTGATTTCCTTGTATTATCTCTCTTTATAGGAAGATCATGTGTCCATTTTGACCTTATCTTGATAAATGGTTCAAGTTATTGGTCTATGCCCAGTTTTTGCTATAATGCTTTCCAGTTTTCCCAACAATTTTTATCAATTAATGAATTCTTATCTGAAAATCTTAAGTCTTTACACTTATAATATACAGTTATTATTGTATTTATTTCCCACTGTAAATTATATGTTTACTCTGCTCTGTTGATCTACCTTTCTATTTCTCAGTCATTCCCAGATAGTTTTGATAATTACTATCTTACAATATTGTTTAAGACCTAGAAGTGTTAAACCTCCTTTCTTTATATTTTTCCCATTATTTCCTTTGATTTTCTTGACTTTTTGTTAAATGAATTTTGTTGTGAATCTTGTTATGAATTTTTCTAGTTCAGAACTTTTTTTTGCTAATTTAATTGAGATCACATTAAATATGTAAATAAGTTTAGGTAAAATTGTAATTTTTATTATATTGGCCCTGCCTACCCAGGAACAATTATTATTTCTTTAATTATTTAAATCTGCTTTTTTGTATAAAAAGTTTTTCCTTACAATTTTCTTTATATCATTCCTGGGTTTGTTTAGGGGAGGTCTACTCTCAGATATTTTATACTGGATAGAATTATTTTAAATGGAGTATCTTTTTATTACTTCTTGAAGAGTTGTTTTTATGATATATAGGAATGGTGATGATTTATGTGGATGTATTTTATATCCTGCTACTTTGCTAAAATTAACTTTTTCAACTAACTTTTTAGTTTTGTCTTTTGGATATTCCAAGAATATCATCACATCATCTGCAAAAAAGAAATAGTTTTATTACCTGCTTTCTATTCTGATTCCTTTTATTTCTTTTTCTTCTCTTAAAAATTGATTTTGTTTAAATGAAGAGGAGTCGTTGAAGGGAAGGAGACTTGGGAGTAGAAATCTGTTTGATTAAATGAGAAGAAAAAGAGGGGTAAGAAATATACAACCACGCAAGAGCAGGAGAGACAAAAAAGATTAACAAAGAAAACTCTAAAGGGGAAAAGGTAGAAAATGAGAAGAGTACACTAGAGGTGAAGGAAAGAAAACCATAGGAAACAGGGCTATCTTAATAAAGACTAAAAGAAAGTATCTAAATGAACAGTAGTTAAATGATGCATTGGATAGGGCACTGGGTTTGGAGTTCAAATCAGTTCTTAGAAACTTACTGGGAGTAGAGCCAAGATGGCAGAAAAATAACACCAACTGTCTAGGGCATTCTCCCCAAGCCCAGTTAAATACTTGTAAAAATGACTGAACAAATTCTAGAGCTGCAGAAGCCACATAATGAAGGAGTGAAGCAAATCTCCAGCCCAAGACAGCCTGGACGGTCAGCAGTAAGTGTCTATCCAACCACAGTGGGGGCAGGGCATACTCCAGTGTGAGTTGTGCCAGCACAGACAAGACATGAGCAGACCTTGGGGGTGGGGGTGGGTGGGACTGAATCTCTCATACCTATGGCAGATTCCAGACTTCACAACCCCAAAACCCTGAGGGAAAATTGGAAGGTCAGTGCAAAAAGCCTTTGAGACCTGTGTAGGAAAGTAGAGTGGTCTGGCCCCAGTCCCAAGAAGCAGAGTGGGGAGGGGACAAGGAAACCTGAGTCAGCCACAGCAGCAGCAGGGGCAGCAGGACCAGCAACAGCTTCTGGAGCTCTCAGCCCACAGATTTTGGGGGAATCAAGCAACTGACAATACACCTCCCACAGCCCCTGGAATCAGAGATTTACCCAGACAAAGAGCTCAAAAGTCAAGTAAATGCCTGGGGAAATTAGAAAAAACTGGAAAACGAATCAGACTATAGAATCTTACTTTGGTGACAAGGAATACCAAACATACAAACAAAAGACAACAAAGTTAAAGCTCCTCCATTCAAAGCCTCCAAGGAAAATATGAATCAGTCTCAGGCCATAGAAGAGCTCAAAAAGGATTTTGAAAATCAAGTAAGAGAAGCAGAGCAAAAATTGGGAAGAGAAATGAGAGTGATGAAAGAAAATCATGAAAAAGGAGCTACCTGCTTGCTAAAGGAAACTCCTAAAAATGATGAAGAAAATAACACTTTAAAAAAAATACACTAACCCAAATGACAAAAGAGATTCAAAAAAGACAATAACAAGAAGAATGTCCTAAAAGAAGAGTTGGTCAGATGGAAAAAGAGGTCTCAAAACTCAATGAAGGAAACAATTCCTTAAAGATTAGAATGGAACAGATGGAAGCTAATGACTTTATGAAAAATCAAGAAATTATAAAAACAAACACAAAGGAATGAAAAAATAACAAACAGTATGAAATGTCTCATTGGAAAAACATCTGACCTGGAAAATGCATCCAGGGGAGACAATTTAAAAATTATGGGACTACATGAAAGCCATGATCAAAAAAAGAGCCTGGACATCATCTTTCAGAAATTATCAAGCAAAACTACCTTGAGAATCTAGAACCAGAGGGTAATATAGATATTGAAAGAATACACTGATCACCTTCTGAAAGATCTCCTGAAACAGATCCCCAAAGAAAAACTCCTAGGAAAATTGTAGCCAAATTTCAGTGTTCCCAGATTAAGGAGAAAATATTCCATGCAGCCAGAAAGAAACAATTTGAGAATTGTCACAATAAAATCAAGATGACACAAGATCTAGCATGCTTCTACATTAAGAGATCACCAGGCTTGGAATATGATATTACAGAGGTCAAAAGAGCTATTATTAAAACCAAGAATGACCTATCCAGTAAAACTGAGTATAAGACTTCATGGGGAAAAATGGTCATTCAATGAAATAGAGGACTTTCAATCATTCTTGATGAAAAGAACAGAGCTGAATAGAAAATTTTACTTTTAAACAAGAATCAAAAGAAGCATGAATAGGTAAACAAGAAAGAGAAACCATAAGGGACTTTACATTCCTATATGGAAAGATCTTAAGACTTTTCTCAGTATGTGGGTAGTTGGAGGGATTATAAACATATAGACAGAGGGCACAGGGTGAGTTGAATAGTAAGGAATGATGTCTAAAAAATAAAATTAAGGGATAAGAGAGGAATATATTAAGAGAATACAGGGAGAAACCAAATGGGGCACATTGTCTCTGACGTAGAAGAGGCAAGAAAGAGGGGGCAAATGAAAGGAGAAAAGTGATCCTCACATTTGGTTTAAGGAGGGAATAACATGCACACTCAATATACTATGAAAATTTATATTATACTGTAGGCACTAAGGGAGATGGGGATAAACAGGATGTGGGGGATGGAGATGGAAGTGAGGCGAATGGGAGGAGGGAGCAATTAGAAGTAAACATTTTTGAGGAGGAATAGGGTCAAAAGAAAGAATAAAATAAATGGGGGTCAGGATAGGTTGGAGGGGAATATAGGTAGTCTTTCACAACATAACTTTCATGGAAGTGTTTTACATAGCTACACACGTATAACGTATGAAATTGCTTACCTTCTCAGTGGGGATGTGTAGGGAGGGAGAAAGGGAGAGAAGTTGGAATTCAAAGTTTTAAAAACGAATGTCAAAAGTTGTTTTTACATTCAACTGGGAAATAAGATATACAGGTAATGGGGTATAGAAATCTATCTTGCCTTACAAGAAAATAGAGGAGATGGGGTAAGGAGAGGAAAGGATGTAGTGGAAGGGAGGGCAGGTTGGGGGAAGGGGTAATCAGAAAGCATGTTGTCTTTGGGTGCCCTCAAATAGGAGAAATGGAGAGAAAATTTGAAACTCAAAATCATGTGGAAATGAATATTGAAAACAAATAAATAAACAAACAAGCAGAAATGAATGAATGAATGAACAGATAAATAAATAAATGAAAAATAGATGCATTTATTAGCTTTGTGACCTTGGGCAAGTCACTTCACCGTGTTCTCTTCATTTTCCTCATCTGTAAAATGAACAGCAGAAAGAAATGATAAACCACTCTAGCATCTACCAAGAAAATTCAAATGGGGTTATGACGAGTCAAATATGACTTGAAAGAACTCAATAGAAACAACCAAACTGAATGAAAATTATATCATGTCGACAGTAGAAAAAAGCAAAATATTTACTTAAAAAATAGGGACCGATGAAGGAAAATATGAATCTAAGTCCTAAATGTAATGTGAATGGATTAAACAGTCCCATAAAATTTAAAAGAGTGGCATGTTGGATGAAAATTAAAACTTCTGATTAATTACTCATAAGAAACACATTAAAAAACAAAGACATACACAAAATAAAATTGGGAGAAAAGGAAAAGGAGAAAAAGGAAAAAGGGGAAAAAAGGAAAACAAAATTGTTTTACATAAAGTGAAAAAAAAGCAGGAACTGCAAAAATACATTTTTTTTTAAAAGCAAACCCAAATATTGAAAAGTTAAAAGGAAGAGGAAAAGTGGGCTGTATATTAGATGGAATCGAGTTAATCTGATGACCTCTCCTAATCCAATATTCTAAACCACTTTTAAGAAATGACAAATAAAATTGAGTGTGATAAATCAAAAATTCACTCAGGTTTGAGGACCAGCACAAAGCTGAGTGTCATTGGATGGAAGAGTACTAGGGTAGGGAAAGGGATTATGTGTGTAAGAAGACTAAAAGGTAACGGGGGATCAGGTTACCAAGGACTTAGAATGCTCCAAGCAGGATATTAGATTTGATCCTGGAGTTGATAGGGGGAGCACTGAAATTTACTGAGTCAGGAGGAGGAGACATGGTCAGACCTGTGCTTTAGGAAGGTCATTTTGACAGCTGAATGGAGGATGGTTTGGAGTAGGAAGAAACTTTTGATAGGGAGACTAACTATCATGTTATTGCTATAGCCCAGGGCCTGTACTAGGGTTGGGGGCAGTGTTAGAGGAGAGAAGGGGACATATATGAGATGCAATGAAGGTAAGATCAACAGGCCTTGGTCACAGTGGAGAGAGTGAGGAGTAGAGGATGAGACTTAGATTACGAGTCTGGGTGACTACGAGGATAGTGGTACCCTCAACAGTAATAGGAAAGTTAAGAAGAGGGGAGGGGGTTGGGAATAAAAGAGAGTAAGTTTGGTTTTAGACATGTTGAGTTTAAGACATCTACAAGACATCTAGTTCAAGGTGTCCCATCAGTCATCGGAGATGTGAGACTAGAAGTCAGCAAAGAGGTCAGAGCTGCATAAGTAGATTTGAGAATCATGAGAACAGAGATGATAAATGACTCCATAGGAACTGATGAAATCACCAAGAACAGATCACCATATGGAAGGAAAAGAAAAAAAGACCTCAGGACAGAGCCTTGTGGGACATCCACAGAGTTAAGGTTTAACCTTGATCCAGGAAAGGAAACTGAGAATGAGTGGACAGACAGGGAGGTGAAGGACCAGAAGAGAATACAAAGAAGAAGAGGTTCATCAAAAGGGTCAGAGGCTGCAGATAGGTCAAGAAGGATGAGGACTGAGAATAAGGTCTTTGAATTTAGCAATTAAAGCAACTTTAGAAAGAGAAGTTTTGGCTGAATACTGAGGTCAGAAGTCAGACTGGAGAGAGTTAAGAAGAGAAAGAGGGAAAGGAAGTAGAAGCACCAATTGGTGTAAGAGCAAGCAAAGTAGGATCTTTTGCTGTTTTGTTTTAATAAAAGTGCCTCAGGAA
>CM052673.1:3054049-3064134 GCA_028533205.1 Lagorchestes hirsutus
AGAAATACAGGTAATGGGGTATAGAAAGTTATCTGGCCCTACAGGACAAAAGAGAAGATGGGGACAAGGGAAGGGAGGGATGATAGAAGAGAGGGCAGATTGGTGATAGGGACAATCAGAATGCTCGGTGTTTTGGGGTGTAGGAGGGGACAAATGGAGGGAAAATTTGGAACCCAAAATTTTCTGAAAATGAATGTTAAAAGTCAAATAAATAAATTAAAACAAATAAACAAAAAAAAGAAATAAGGAAATGGGAATCAACACCCTGAGCTAGTAGTCTCTATTTCAGAAATAAGGAAATGGGTTAAGTGAGACTGAGGAGAGGAGTGACAGACAGTTTCACAACTTCAGGTTTCCCCATATCATATGATTTGGATAAATTGAAACTCAGGCCTTATATTTGTTTTACTTTAGATTTAGGTCCCTAAGAAGTCTTCACTGACTTATCACATTCACAAGGTTGATGCCAAAAATGATCCACTGTGGTTGGAAAACCAGTTGTTGCTACAAAATGGTGTTTTGCTATACTTAAAATAGGTCAGACTGATGTAGATACCATTACACACAGGCTATTTTTGAAATACTGAAAAAAAACCATGGTTGCCTCAGCACAGTACACTGGTTGTCATGACAATTGAATGTGATGCTGATGTAACTACAAAAAAAAATATTCTTGTTGATGTTATTGATAATGATTCCTGGAGGCTCTGGCCATCTGGTAATAGAATCCCACAGAAAGACAAACAATCATATGGAATCTTAAGGAAGTAACTCCTGCAGGCTTCCAGATGTAAAGAAGACCTTTGACTGGGTTGCAGAAAGTGTTCAGTTGCTTCATAAAGTAGAAAGTCCATGCAGAGTTATAGTAGTGATGGGCTCAACTTCTGACCTTGGTTATTGTGAAAAATTAAAAGCATTGTGGAAATTATGGAATTCCCTGTGAATTTCAAGTCTTTCCCATAAAGGTCCAGATGAAACTCTGAGGATTAAAGTAGAGTATGGGCAGAGTCAAGATGGTGGAGTAGGAAAAGAGACCTGTAGAAGCTCCCTCACATAGCTCACAAAATACCTGTAAAAAATGACTCTAAACAAATTCTAGAGCAGCAAAACCCACAAAACAACAGAGTGAAGGAGATTTCCAGCACAGCCTGGAAGGGTGACAGGAAAGGTCTCTTGCACCAGGCACAGAGCAAAGCGCAACACATTGTAGGCTTTTCACAGACCATGAACAGGACCTGGAACAGGCTTCAGGGAGCCCCTGGCAGCAGCAGTTCCCATACTACTCAACCCACAAATGCCAAACACAGCTTTCAAGGTCAGTGAGAAAGCCTTTTCATCTGGATGAGAAGGGAATATGGTCTGGCCCCACCAGCAGCAGCCCCTGCAGTGGCAGCAGCAGCTGCAGTATCCATTTTTGAAGACCTCCATCTAAAGCCCCTAGGGGAACTTAGCAGGTGATTTGAATCTCAGCCCTGAGCTCAGCCCTGGGAACTCTCTGCTCACTCAAATTGGTATGATAATCTATCTTACACAATAAGAAAGTAGGGGAGAAGGGGACAAATGGGGTGAGGTAGATGAGAAGGGAGGGCAAATGGGAGAAGGTAGTAACTAGAAGTAAACACTTTTGGGGAGTGACAAGGTCAAGTGAGAGAATAGAATAAATGGGGGCAAGATAGAATGGAGGGAAATATAGTTAGTCTTACACAACATGCCTCTTATGGAAGTCTTTTGCAGAACTACCCATATATAGCCTATATTGAGTTTCTTGCTTTCTCAGTGGTGATGAGTGGATAGGGAAGAAGGGAGAAAAGTTGGAACTCAAAGTTTTAGTAAAGAATGTTGAGAATTGTTTTTGCATAAAAATGGGAAATAAGAAATACTGATAATAGTATTACAGAAATCTATCTTGTCACACAACGAAAGAGAGAAGATACAGATAAGGGAAGGTAGGGATGTCATGGATTGGAGGGCACATTGAAGGAAGGGGCAATCAGAATGCAAGGTGTTATGAGTTAGAGTGAGGGGAGAGATGGGGAGAAAATTTGGAACTCAAAATTTTGTGAAAATCAATGCTGAAACCTAAAAACGAATTAATATTTAAAGTAGAATATGAAGGAGATGATGTTCCTACTGTATTTTTGGCAGTAGCTGGTAGAAGCAATGGTTTGAGATCAGTAAAGTCTGATAACACTGCATATCCAGTAGTCAACTGTCATCCCCTCACACCTGATTCAGGTGCTCAGGATGTATGGTGCTCACTTAGAATGCCTAGTAGTCTTGTCCGTTCAACTATGCTTTCACCTGAGGGAGTAGCTCAATTTGCAGCTCAGATATTTGGATTAAATAACCATTTGGTATGGGCAAAATTTAGAAGAAATATATTAAGCACATGGGTTTCCTTGAAGCAGGTGGATAAGAAAAATCAGAAAATGTAGTTTATAAGAATAATGCAGTGCATTTTTAAAAGTGGAAAGCAAAAAGATTCTAATTTAGCTTCAAGAAGTATCACTAATTAGGAAACAGAAAATATCATTCTAAATTAATCATAGGAAATGCTAATACAATTTTTTACTCAGTTTAAAAAAAGAATTAAGTTTGTAAAAGTATACAATCTCCCTATGTCCTCCTTACTTTGTTAGCAGTAAGACTGGGGACTGAGGATCATTCTGTTACAAAAGACATTTTGTTTTCCCCAAGCCTTTGCATTAATTCATTTCTCTTGAGCCATCTAAAAGACAACTGTTTGTTGAAGAAAGAAATCAGATTTTTCTATTTTGTCTGCTTTGTAATATTTACCTTATGTCTCCTGTCCAAATGGCACTAGAATATATTCCTACTTTTTATCTTGGTTCTTCTACTGTGGTATATTCCTGAAGTGAACATTTTTATACATTACTTTTAGTGGGTGGGATATATGTGTGAAGAAATTAAAATTAAAATAGAAAAAAGTGAATAGCTTGTGCTTCTGTGTTGGTGTTTGCTTGTGTGTACATTGATGGTAAAAAAGAGAGATTAATATCAACATAAATTTTCAGTGTTTACATGTTGTAGTAGGCCAGCTAGATGTCACAGTGGATAGAGTACCAGGCCAGAGTCAGGAAGACCTGAGTTCAAATTTCACGTTAAATACCTATTAACTCTATGACCCTGGAAAGTAATTTAATACTATTTGTCACACCTCCTTATCTGTAAACAGAGCTGCAGAAGGAAAAGAAAAACTACTCTAGTATCTTTAGCAAGAAAACCCCAAATTTCTCCATGAAGAGTTGGTCTTGAATGAAATAAATGAAAAACAAAGTGTTGTACTTGGAGTTAGCCCATCTAGTGGTTTTCTCATTGAAATCTTGTAATCTTAGTCAGATCTTCCCCACAAGGAAAGCTTGATTATGGGAAATGTAACACCTTTTGCTAATTTCTAATATCTAATGCACTGTTTCTCAATGATTGTAATGTCCTTTGGCTCTGAAAAATCTGTAAATACGCTGAGGTAAGATTTTACTTTAGGATTTACTCGTTGGAAGTGTTCGTTTGACCATAGGAGACTCTGGGAAGCCACTAAGGACCCCCTCCTCCTGGCTTTGAAAACCCAGATATAAGTGCTTCTCTCTCTGGTAAACTATGTATGTATGGTCAGACAGTTGGATTTATCTGTTGATCTGTAATGTTCATATTGCTTACTCTCAGACAGTTGAAAGCCCTGTCTGTTGTTTGCTATTTGTTTCTCTATTTGTATTTTCTCTGAAGTTCAGGGTGCTGAATTTTTTCCCCTGAACTAAGTGAATGATACATGTTCTTCATCAAAGTGATTGATGACCCCTTAAAAGTTGTTTTCCTTTTAGGAAAGCAAATCTAACAACTTGTAGAGCAGGCCCTCCTATTTATGCTGGGGTCCTTGCTGATAAAAGTGGAACATGGATTTTTGCTTATTATCACATTAGGAAAAAGTCTACATATGAATATCTGAAATGCATTTAAATACCATTGCTGTGATTCTAAAAATGTTAGCTTATGCATTCATGCTCAGAGCTGGTATGTCTAAACAAAAAAACAAAAACATTAAGTCAGTTGAATAAGAAAGTCATGGTTAAGGGTTAAATTTCACACTCAGTTCAAAAGTCACTTACCCCAGACAACTGATTAACCCTTTGCCAGGAAAATCCCAAATGGGGTGACATGACTGAAACCAGGATAAACAATGCCAACATGATTTATACTTGCACAGTAGCTCACTGTGCATAGTAGTGTTTCTCACTAAATAAATTTACCGCTCTAGATCAGGCCACCACCATGTCATGCCTGAACTATCAAGATCATCTTCTAATTTATCTCTCTGCCTCACCTTTCTCTAACTCTGAAGCATCCTTCCTTCACTTGCCAAAGGTAATTTCCTAAAATGCACTGTAAGCATATCATTTGCCTTCTTCAATGAACTTGTGTCTCACTATTGAGTCTAGAATCAAATATTAAGAATTCTCCTTGATATTTAAAAATCTTCACAACTTTTTGTCTTCCTATACTTCCAGAAATTTTACAGCTCATTTCCTTCATGTACAATAAAGTCCTACCAAACTGACTTTTCTGTTCCTTTTACATGACACTCCAGCTCCAATCTCTTAGCTTTTGTAGAGACTGTTCTAGTCTCTACCTCTTAGGTCCTCTTGTTTTCATCAAGGTTGAAATCAAGTGAAACATTATTTTGTTGGTGGCATTGGTTCTTGCCCGTCATGCTACAAGAGTACCTAAATAACATCACTATGTTGGGGTCAAGGAATGGTGACCATGTTCATTCCTTCCAAGGACTTCCTGCAACATTTGATAGTCGGGACCTACTCTGATCTTAAAGTCACCCAGAATTACAAGCTTGTCTTGAGGGTCTCCAGGTTTTCATATTTTTTTTTTGTTTCATCTCATCAGGCTTCATCATGGTGGGAACATAAGCACTGATGGTGATGTGATGTTTTCCTGCAAGTGGCAATCACATTGTAATGAGCATGTCATTCACTGTTTGGGGGAGGTAAACCAGTTTGTTGAATGGATGAGCTTGATTGCAAAACTTAGACTCAATTAATGGCACTCTACATCACTGAGGGCAGTCCAGAAAAATGTGTCTCCAACTCTGACTTTGTAAGCTGCCCTTCATTCTCTACCCTTATTTCTTTCAAGGCTGCCATATAAATGTAATATCTGTTGAATTCTCTAGCAACAAGAGCTGTTTGTCTCTCACGTATACAGGATTTCTTATTGTCCATAAGCATACACACATTTCCTGTACCAACTGCCCTGTTGTCCTAGAACCAGAAAGCAAAATAGAAATTAAATCTACTGATAACTGCCTGAAAGAGATCCCAAAATGAAAACTACCATGAATATCATAGCCCAATTCTAGAGAAAATCCTGCAAACATCCAGAAAGAAACAGTTTGAATATCACAGCGTGTATTCTGAGAAGATGGCAAAGTAGGTCAAAAGTCTTCATGCTCTCCACATTAAACAGTCACAAGACAAATGCAGAGCATCAAAACAAAGGTGGAAAACAGCTGTCCTCCTAAGACATCTTGAGAGAAACTTAGAGAAGACACCATAGGCTATGGTTTGACCTGAGTGAAGTGTAAAGAATTCCAGACCAAGGCCAGGCAGTCTAGTCATTGGGAAATTTTGCCTCAACTTGCATCACTCATTTTCATCTCAGGAACATTCATCTAAGGAACAGCAGACACAGAATGAAAGATGATGGAAGAACCCACTCCCCACCATGTGTCTTGAAGTTAGGCCTAACACTGCTGACCAGACTTGGACCCCAGCTATAGCTGTGGATGAAGAGGAATGAGCACACACACAGGGAGTGCAGCAGGAGCAATAACATTTTCAGGATAGCTTGGCTGGGGATTAGCAGAGGAAGAGTGGCATTCCTAAGGCTGATCCACCAGAGAGAATTCAAAAAACAGCAGTAAGAAGAGCCTGGGTCCAAGACCAACTTTACCCACAACTAAGGATAAAACTTGGTAATAGTAATGCTAATCAGCTAAAAAAGATAAATAAGTAAGTTACAAATAAAATAAGTAAGTAAAGGAAAATCAGTCTGAGCACTGATAGCAAATTTCACGTAAAAGAAGATCTGGGTTCACATTCAGAGGAAAATGAGGTAAAAAAAAAGCCATTCTTATCCTTGGGAGTAATGTAAATTAGACACAAGCCCATAAAGAAATCTTAAAAGAACTTAAGGAATTAAAAAATCAAATAGGAGGGAATGAGGAAAATTTAGAAAAGAATAAAGTAATTCAAGAAAATTGTGAAAAGAAAGTTAATCACTTAGAAAAAGAGAAAATCAATTTTAAAGATAAAAATAATTCCTTGAAAACTAGAATTGGACAAGCACGATTGAATAACACCAAGATAGAATAAAACTATTAAAAATAGAAGAGAATCGGAAGCCTCTCATTAGGAAAACAACTGATGTGGAGAAAAAAAAAACATTTGTGAAGATGATTCTACTCACCACAGTAAAAGTAATGTGTGTATGCTTATGAACTAGAAATTCAGTAGACATGAAAGAAGAACAGCTGTTGTTGAGAGAGAAATCAAAAGGTAGCACAAATAAATATTAGCCCACAGTGAAATAATGTTGTCAAATGAAGGGCAGCTTACCAAAGTTAGAGCTGGATATACATGTGGTTTTTTTTCCTTGACTGATCTCGGGGATGAGCAGTGCCATTAATCTATAAAAGATTAAAAGTCAAAACTAATTTGTGAAACAAGCTTATATACCTCCCAAAAAGAATTAGTGAAACTTTCATGACAATGTGATTGCCACTTAGGAAAGCAGGAAAATGGTAAACATTTTACAGCAAGTATCTTTGATAAAGTCCAAATTTCTCAAATATATAGAGAAATGAGTCAAATTTGTAAGAACATAAACTTTTTCCGTCTTGGTTAAGTGGTCAAAGTTCATGAATAGGCAGGTTTTAGGGAAACTGGGGAAGAGATGAACAAGTTGGGGTATGATTTTAATGGAATATTTTTGTGCAATAAGAAATGATAAGAAGGATGATTTCTCACTTCACTCTCATTTCTCTTCCCAATTTTTGTTCTACTTCTCTTACTTGATTTTCAAAATCTTTTTGAGCTCTTCCATGACCTGAGGCCAATTCATGTTTTTCTTGGAGACTTTGGATGAAGGAGCTTTCATTTTATTGTCTTCTCTTTGCATGTTTTGGTCTTTCTTGTCACCAAAGTAAGATTCTATAGTCTGATTCTTTTTCCAGTTTTTGCTCATTCCCCCAGGCATTTATTTGACTTCTGAGCTCTTTGTCAAGGTAGATCTCTGCTTCCAGTCGGGGTGGGTGATGAGGTGTACTGTCAGTCTCTCAATTCCCCCACAATCTGTTGGCCTAGAGCTCCAGAAGGAGTCACTGTCTCTATCTCTGCTGCTGCTACTGCTATGACTGCTGTGGGTTCCTCTTCCCCCTTTTTTCTCTACTGTCCTAAGGCTGGGGCCAGACAGCTCCACTCTCCCACACTGGTCCCACAGGCTTTTTCCTCTGACCTTCCAATTTGTCCTCAGTGTTTTGGGATTCTGAAGTCTGGAAAATGACACACATGTGGGAGATTCAATCTCCTCAAGGCCTGTTCAGGTCCTGTCTGTGCTGGCATAGCCCATGTTGTACTGCCCCCTGGCCCCTGTGTGGCACAACAGACACTACCCTGTGACCTTCCAAGCTGTCTTGGGCTGGAGATTTTGCCTCACTCCAACAGTCTGTGGATTCTGTAGCTCCAGAATTTGTTTAGAGACATTTTTAGAGGTATTTGACTGGGCTTGGGAGCAGCTCTCTAAAAAGTGTTTGCTGTGTTACTCAGCCATTTTGGTTCCCCCCTTCCCCACATATATTCTTATAAAACATATTATCACATTAGTCATAGAAGAATTAAAGTGAATGGGAGAAACCATGAAAACACCAACACAAAACAAAACATAACTCAAGAGAAAATAGTATACTTCATTCTGTGTTCCAGTTCCATAGTTCTTTCTCTGCATATGCATGCTTTTTGCCTCGAATCCCTTGGGAATGTTTTAGGTCATTGCATTGCTGTGAAGGGTTAATTCTATCAGAAATAGTCCTGGCACACTGTGGCTGTTACTGTGTACAATGTTCTCCTGGTTTCTCTCCTTTCATTCAGTGTCAGTTTATATAAGTCTTTCCAGGCCTCTCTTGAAGTCCTCCTGTTCATAATTTCTTATGGCACAATAGTATTTAATTACATTCATATACACTATTTGTTCACTTATTCCCCAATTGATAGGCATTCCTTCAATTTCCAGTTCTTGGCCACGACATAGATAGTTGCTGTAAATAGTTTTGTACATGTCAGACCTTTCCCAATTTTTATGATCTCGTGGTGATTATTCAGTCCTAGAAGTAATATTGTTGGGTCAAAGTGTATGCAAATTTTTGTAGCCCTTTGGATGTAGTCCCAAAATGTTCTCCAGAATGGTTAGATCAGCTCACTGCTCCACCAACAATGAATTAGTATGCCAACTCTCCCACATCTTTCCCAACATTTATCATCTTCCTGTTTTGTCAAGTTAGTCAATCTGATAGGTATGGTACAGTATCTCAGAATTGTTTTGATTTGCATCTCTCTAATCAATAGTGATTTAGAACATTTTTTCATATGACTAGAGAAAGCTTTAATTTCTTCCTCTGAAAAGTGTTTGTTCATATCCTTTGACGGTTTGTCAACTGGGGAATGACTTGTATTCTTGAAAATTTGACTCATTTCTCTAGAAATTTTAGAAATGAGGACTTTATCAAAGAATCTAGTTAAAAAGTTCTTTTCCAGTTTTCTGCTTCATTCCAAATCTTTGTTGTATTGGGTTTCTTCGTGTAAAACTTTTCAAATTAATGTAATCATAATTATCTGTTTGCACTTCACTGTGTTCTCTATCGGTTGTTTAGTCATAAATTTCTCTGTTCTCCATAAATCTGACAAATACACAATTCCTTGCTCCCCTATTTTGCTTATAGTATCGATCTTTATACCTAGATCATGTATCCATTTGGACTTTATTCTTGTGTAGAGCGTCATTTCCCTAAAATCTTCCCTAATCAAACTCTCCTTAATAGGCAGGCTCATTAATGGTTGGAGAAGATCTTAAATCAAATTAAAATAATCAAGAATACATACACATACACACACATATATACATATATACTGTTTTTCTCTTTCTACCTCTTGCTGTTGGGTTGTCATTGTTTTCCTTTGACCTTTTTGTTCTTTCACAACTACACACACACACACACACACACACACACACACACACACACATGAAAATAGTTTTCTAGTAGTTTGATTTGTATGGCAATGAATAAGTAAATTAATTAGGCAGAATTGTCACTTTTTATTATATTTGCTCAGCATACCCATGAGTAACTGATATTTTTTTCCAATTACTTAGGTTAACTTTATTTGCAAAGTAACATTTGTATATGCCACGCATTTATTTGCCTGACAAATGTTTTGTAATTGCATTCATATAGCTCCTGGGTTTGTTTTGGCAGGTACACTCCCAGATATTTTATAGCGTCTACTGTAGCTTAAAATTGAATTTCTCTTTTTGCCTCTTGCTGTTGGGATGTGGTTCTTTTCTTTTGACTTATTTGTTCTTTCACAAAATGACTATTATGGGAATATGTTTTATATTTGAACCTCCATAACCTCTGAGAAACTGCTTATCATCTTAGAAGTGAATAGTGAGGGAGAGAGAAAATTTTAACTGAAAATTTTAAAAAAGCAATGTTTTAGTTTTAATAGGAAAAATAATATAATATTGTAGTGTAAAAAGAAAAAAACATATTTAGTGACTGTATAGTTTCATTTAACAGACTTCCTGTGTCAATGAACAAATTTTAGATGCCATAGAAAATATAACTAAAGATAATGACCAAAACAAAACGTCACAATATTTATGAGATACAAATAAAGTAATCCTTAAAGGAAATTCTATACCTCTGCTTCATTTCTTCAGGAAGGAGGGAGGGAGGGAGGGAGGGAGGGAGAGAGAGAGAGAGAGAGAGAGAGAGAGAGAGA